>CM040123.1:347742697-348125736 GCA_022559845.1 Amorphophallus konjac | reverse complement strand
AAAAGACTCTTCAAAGTCAATACCAAACTCTTGGTTATACCCCTGAGCAACTAGCCTAGCCTTATTTCTAACAATTTTACCTTGCTCATTAGTTTTATTTCAAAAGACCTATTTAGTGCCTATTATGTTGCCATGAGAGGGTTTAGGAACTAAGTGCCAGACCTTGTTCCTATCAAATTGACTAAGTTCATCATGCATGGCATTAATCCAATGTTCATCTTGAAGGGCACTATCTATGTTCTTTGGTTCTACCTGAGATACTAAAGTAAATGAGTTCAATTCATTTTCAATTCTTAAGTGTGCTCTAGTTCTCGGTGGGTCATTTAGACTACCAATAATATTTTCAAGAGAATGGTCTCTAAGAAATTTAACATTGGTGACCTGATTACCTGGATGTTCACTTACCTCCCCCTGAGCTTTAGATCCTTCTGCTTCAGCTTCTTTAACAGATTCTTCATTATGATCATCTTTGGTCTTGAAGATTTCTCCGTCAGTTTTGTCCTTGCATAAACCAGTTTCAGTTCTAATTGTAGACTCATCAAAGACAACATGAGAAGATTCTTCAACAATTTTAGAATTGAGATTAAAAATCCCGTAGGCTCTAGAATGATCAGACCATCCTAGAAATATTCCAGGTTCACTTTTGGGTTCAAACTTATCAAGGTCTTGTTTGGAGTTAATGTGAATAAAACATTTGCAGCCAAAAACCTTGAAATGAGCTAGAGAAGGCTTTTTACCCTTAAGAATCTCATAAGGAGTCATTTGAGTTGTGGGTCTTACCAGGGCTCTATTGATGATGTAACATGAGGTGTTAATAGCCTTAGCCCAAAACTTCCTTGGTAGGTTACCTTCTACCAGCATAGTCCGAGCCATCTCAACTAAGGTTCAGTTTCTTCTCTCCGCCACTCCATTCTGCTCTGGAGTTCTTGGTGAGGAGAACCTGTGAGTGATGCCATTCTTCCTGCAAAATCATCAAATTGTGAGTTAACAAACTCACCACCATGATCAGACAAAATGTTCAAAATAGCATGCTCATTGGTCCGTTTTACTTTATAAAAGAACTCCTGAAATTCTTCAAAAGCTTCATTTGTGAGACAAGTAGAAAACCCAAGTAAATCTAGAGAAGTCATCAACAAGCACAAAACCATATCTTTTTCTCGATAAGCTAACTGACCTGGTGGGTCCAAATAGGTCCATGTGAATTAGCTCATATGGTTTAGAAGATATGTTTTTTGTTCTAGATTTAAATGATTTTCTGGTCTGTTTACATTGGGTACATGCCTCACAGATTTTATTGTCATTTTTGAAAGAAATTTCAGGAAGCCCTTTTACCATGTTATGTTTATTCAATTTATGAAGCACACTATAGCTGGCATGACATAATCTACGATGTCATAGATAGGCTAGGTCATCCTTATTAGCATTAAGACAGAGATTAGAGTGTGCTACATCATCTAAGTCTACCGTATAGATGTTATTGACTCTCTTGCCAATAAATTTCACAGAATCAGAATTGGGTTCATAGATAGTGCATGCAAGAGAGTCAAATACAACTTTATGGCCTCTGTCACAGAGTTGACTTATGCTAAGAAGATTATAAGCTAAACCTTCAACTAACAAAACTTCTTCAATTAAACAAGAATGACACTTACCAACCTTTCCCGATCTAATAATCCTTCCCTTGGTGTTACCTCCAAATGTAACATGGCCAGCATCTTTCTTCACCAGCATGCAAAATTTTTCTTTATCTCCGATCATGTGCCTGGAACAGTCACTATCCAGATGCCACTTGCTGTGATTGGCTGCCAGGCATACCTGCAAGGGAATCAAGTGGAATGATTTAGAACCCAGAACTTCTTGGGTCCCATGAAAACATTTATCTCATGCAAACTAGAAACTAGATGTTTTGGTATCCACATTTGATTTGACTTCTTCATAGTAGTTGTGGATCTCTTATCATTTAGTTTTGTCTGCTTTTTCTTACCACTTTTATTCTTTGAAAATTGTTTCTTAGGTGTGGCTTATTTCTTCTTTTTGAAATCATTCTGAAAGTTTCTTTGCCAGTGATTAGTCCAATAGACATTGGGAGTAGTAGGTGCACTATAGATCCTGGACTGACTTGGCATGGAGTTGACAAAGCTATAGAAATTCTGACTTCTGAAATTATTGTGCCCAGTCATATACGAATTCAAAGAATGAGGCTGATGCCTTTGAGTAAGGTATAAATTCTGAAAATGATGCTGCATTGGCCTCATGTAGAAACTACCTTGACCTCCCTTTCCAAAGTTATGATGATAAGTGCTGTGAAATGTAGGGTAGGTAGGAATAGTATTGTAGTAGCCTTGACTTGAGGTTCTTCTACTCGGCCCTTGATTCCTAGAGGACTTATACCCATATGAAGTAAAAGAATTCATATGTGGAGATTGATCTATTTTGGTCTTGGGGCTTCCTTGAACTCTAGCTCTAGAAGACTGACCCCTAGCCTGTCCCTTGGTCTGAGGCTTGAGAGTGTATGAGCATGATTCCCTAGACACCTCTATTTTCCTTTTGCCCTTGTCCTTGGCACTGGGCTTAGTTTTCTCAATGTTTTTCATTTTGTTCTTATTCTGACTTTCTCCAGAAGTCATTTTTATCAGGGGTTGAAATGTCCCCTTTTCTGCCACAAAAGAGATAGCTCTCATGTCAAACCTCTCCTTATTAGTTGGGTTGAAACCCAAACCTTCCTTTCTGAAATTTTCTTTTGTTCCCAAGATGGCATTCAGATTTTCTGCACCTTGTGTCATACATTCAAGGGAGTTTTGTTTGTCTTTGTTTTCTTTTTCTAAATTTTCTATTGTCTTTTTCAGTTCAGTATTTACACCATTGATAGCATCATATTTTTCAGTGGCAATCCTTGTTTCTTCCTGAAAAAGCATGAATTTTCATTTTGAGTTCATCAATAGTGTTCTGCAAATTCTCATTTTCATTTTTCAAATCAACTAACATGCTTTTACTACATTCAGCTTCATTAAGGGAATTTTTCAGTTCTGAATTTTCAGTTTGTAGACAAGCAATCTTATCAGACAAAGAGATATCATTAGCTAATGAATTCATTTTCTTTTTCAAATGTCTGTTCTCCCTACACATGTTTTCATATTTTTCAAGGATTTCAGCATACACATCTTCCCATTCATTATGTGTAAAGTTTTCAAATGGGGAGAATACCTCGACATCATCTTCCTTGCTTTCATCACTCTTTGCCATCAAACATATCTTCTCTTCTTTCTCACATTCAGAGGAGCTGCTCTGACTTTCTTCTTCTTCATCGCTCCAGGTGCTAATCATGGCTTTTCCCTTTTTGTTCTTCCACCTGGGCTGCTTGTCCTTGAGCTCAGGGTAATCCGCCTTGAGATGTCCTGCTTTCCTGCAATTGTAGCAAACAATGGCATCCGTTTTCTTTGCATGTTCAGATTTGTGTTTGGACTGTCTTTTTCCAGAGAAATACTTTCTTGTTAGCCCTTTCCCTTCTTTCCTCAGGAATTTCTTGAACTTCCTGGTAATCATAGCAAACTCATCCTAATCCTCCTCAGAACTAGTGCAGCTATACTCACTGGATGACCCTTTGCTAGAATTGACTTTGAGAGCTAGGGGTTTTCTTCTCTTCTCAGACTCATCAACCTTCTTAAGGTTCAACTCATATGTCATGAGAGAACCGATGAGCTCATCTATAGTGGTTGTAGCTAAGTTCCTAGACTCCTCCACTACAGTGGCCTTGGTATGCTAGACGGGTGTTAGGGATCTTAGAATTTTTCTAACAAGCTCATACTCACTGTAGGTTTTTCCTAGACCTCTCAAGCTATTGGTGATCATGTTCAAGCGAGCATACATCTCAGATATGGACTCTTCATGCTTCATTTTGAAAGCCTCGTACTCAGAGAGTAACATATTGGCCTTAGTTTCTCTAACCTGAGATGTCCCTTCGTAAATGACCTGTAACTTATCCCACATCTCCTTAGCGGTGGTACATGAAGAGACTTTGGAGAATTCAGTGATATGGCATGCACATTGTATAGCATTAATGGCACCCCAATTCAAAGTGGACTTTCGAACATGCTCCTTAGTTCAGAATTCCTCATCTGGAGGTAAATTAAATGGACCCTTACTAACAACCTTCCAGATTTCATAGTCCTTAGCACGAAGAAAAAATTGCATCCTATTCTTCCAGTAAGCATAATTGCTACCATTAAAGAATGGTGGCTTGCTAGTTGAGTGGCCCTCAGTGATCAAACCTTTAGCATCCATATCTAATCTCTCCGGGATGTGAGGTCCTAAGGGAGAGTTAGGCTCTGATACCACGTGTTGGAATGGATGGACGCTAAGATCTAGAGGGGGGGGGGTGAATAGATCTACCCCTTAAAAGCATGAACTAAAATTACTGCGGAAATAAAGGTTATGCTGTGAAACTATCAAATGCACTAATAACAGATATAAGACTCTATAACCAGATTTAGACAGTAGCAGACATAGAGAGGAAGTAAGAACATCTAAGCAAGCAGATTAGGCAATATACGACCAGACAAAGTTAATATCAATTGGCGATCCTATGCATTCATTTAAGCGAGAAATGAACTGGAATGATAAGTGCACAATCAATCACACAAAACACTAGGGATTTTAGGTGGTTCGGTTTTCACCTACATCCACCCCACACTTAGACTAAGTGTGGCTTACTGCTGATTCACAGCTTCGATCCGCTGATCCACAGCTTCGGAGATTAGATCCCTACACACCGCTGATCCACAGCTTCGGGGAAATGATCCCAGACCGCTAAGCCTCATAGTTTGCTACCGCTAAGCTTTACAGCTTCGCTGTCCGAGGACTCACCCTCGCCCGCTGACTCACAGCTTGATAGAATTCAAAAATAAAAATAAAAGAAAGAAATGAGACAACAATGTAGCTCTCTAGAAGTAGATTGACTCTGGATTTGATCCACGAGTCAATTACAAGTACCAATTCACTTAACATCTATTTAATCTCAAACTTATGATACTCTGTTCTCTTTCAAGCTTCTCCTCTCAGCTTTCGGCTCTCTTTAGCTTCGAAGACTTCTTCGTCTCAGCTTCTTATGCTTGCTCTGCCAGTCTCTTCAGCTCTCGCTCACTTGCTCTGTGTATCTTCTCTCTATATTTTTCTTGCTCTTTTTTTTTAAAATTTTGGGTGACTTTCTTCCTTAAATAGGCAGCAGGCAATCGGCGTGTGGTCACCACGTTCCCGCCAAAAGTTTCGCTCAGATCTGATCTCTCGAGGTTCCTCGTGACAAATTCTCAGCACTATAGTTGTCCACGTGGCAAGATCATTTGTTTTGGTCCTTACCTCAGATCACGTGCCATTAACCTGGTACTTTGACTTCCATGTGAGATAAGTTCACAGGTTGTCAGTATACCCATCATTTGTTTGACCATGTAACTGACCTAGCAAACAAACGAGAGTGTTATCTTTTAGCACAAGGGGAATGCTGCTAGCATTGACTATATATATATGCAGCACAGTAATGTGCACCGACCTTACATGCTGAATAACTAAGTGTGTACCGACCTTAGCAAGCAGACCATCTAAGTGTGCATCGACCTTCTATTAAAGGACCAGGAGTATGCTTGGACCTATATGCTGGCCGATCATAATGTGCACGGACCTAGTTTAGCACGATGAAGAATGTGCATGGACCTAGGTGTATGCAAATGACTATATGCACCGACTTGGTTTGACCTTATGCATGAATATGCACAGACCATATATGCACTTACTACAAGTGTGCACCGACCGTGTATGACACAATTAAGAATGTGCACTGACTTCATATGCATGGGCAGATGTGTGCACCGACCTTGTGTGTGAATGACAAAACTTGCACTGACTTCTACATGCAAGAGGCGAAACATGCACAGACCATTGCATGCAGAATGCAAAACCTGCACCGACCTTATACGCACACTGCAAACCCTGCACCGACCTTATATGTGTTTCTACAGAGGGGTGCACCAACTATGTGCAAGCAAAAGATGCACCGACCTTATTTTCCACAAGGTAGTCGTGCACCGACCTTAGTATGAAATGCATGTGCATGAAGCTATGAAATACTAACAATGTTGACAATCATTATTTATCAAAAACTAAGAGCTGAAAAATAAAATGTATTGTTGCCAATCATCAAAACAAAATAGGAAATTAAGTTCAGAGAATTAAATCAAAGGAGACATGACATGAAATATATTATCCCACAAAAGCTCCCACAACAATTACACCATCCTCATTCAGTTTATTTCTAAACACCCATCTTATTCCTATGATTGATTTGTTCACCGGTCTGGGAACTAAGGTCCACACTTTATTTCACTCAAATTGATTTAGTTCATTGTGCATAGCATTTATCCATGATTCATCAGTTAAAGCCTCCTCAATATTTTTGGGTTCAATTTGGGAGACTAAGGCAATCAGATCTTGAGCATTGACTTCCTTATAAAATGATCTTATTCTAGGTGGGTCATTCAGATTTCCAATAATATTTTGAACAGGATGATCCTTGAGAATTCTGATGTCTCTGGATGACTCATCTGATTCAGTTGACACTGACCTGATCGGCTGATCATCTTCCACTACCTCTGCTGGCTCTTGTTCTTCTCTTGCTTGATCTTCCTTTGTTTCCAAAAATTCTCCATCTGCACCTTGATCCCTGTCATCATCAGATTTGTCAGATAATTCAGTTTCTTCAGCAAAAATGACATGAGGTGTTTCTTCTACAGTCTAATTTTTAGAGTAAAAACCCTATATGCTCTGGACATGTCCGAGTAGCCTAGAAAGATGCCCATGTCACTCTTAGCTTCAAATTTATCAAGATCTATTTTGCCATTGTTATGAATGTAGCATTTTGATCATAAAACTCTGAAGTAAGCTAAGTTGGGCTTCTTACCTTTGAGTAGCTCATAAGGAGTTTTCTTATGTTTGGGTCTTACCATGGCCCGGTTGATTATATAGCATGTTGTGCGGGCCGCTTCTGCCTAAAATCTCCTTGGTAGTTGGCTCTCTACCAGCATGGTTCGAACTATCTCAACTATAGTCCGGTTCTTTCTCTCTACAACTCCATTCTGATCGGGTGTCCTGGGAGAGGAAATTTGTGAGTTAGGCCCTCTTGACTGTAGAAATCAGTAAATAAGGAGTTATCAAATTCTCCTCCATGATCAGATAAAATGGTGCATATTCTGAACTTACCCTCCTGCTTTACTTTTCTGAAGAAGTTCTGAAATTCAGAGAAGACATCATTCTTGTGAGTTAAAAAGAAAATCCAAGTAAAGCGAGTAAAGTCATCAACTATAACATAACCGAATCTCTTACCACTCAAGCTGGCTGTTTTGGTTGGTCCAAACAAGTCCATATAAAGTAAATCCAGAGGCTTTGATAACATGGGTTCAATTATGAGTTTAAATGATTTTCTTGTTTGTTTTCCTAGGGAACATGCTTCACAAGTTTTGGTGATGTGGTTAAATGACAATTTAGGTAAGCCCTTAACCATATCATGTTTGACAAGATTATGCAGTACACAAAAGCTTACATACCCTAGTTTTCTATGCCACAACCATGCGTTCTCAGATTGATTGGCAGTTAAGCACAGGTTTTTATTACAAGACTCATCTAAGTCTACCATGTAGACTATCACACCCCGAGCGCGGAAGGAACCCGATACGCGTGACGAGTTTATATCGATCATGTCAATCAGAGCATAAGGCCAGAATTTGACACATAGACAGAGCGTGCAAAGGTAGAGATAACAAACAAAATCCTTTATTTCATTAATAACTTCAAAGATAATTCAATTACATACTCTTTAATGCCAAAGTAAAGTTACTAGACTCAAAAAAAGGAAAATACAATAATTACTCAAGAAATACAAAAGACACGACTAGATAACGGCTTCAACAAGCAGGCAGCTCTACGCTCTTCACTCGTGTCCATTCCCATCCGAATAATCTTCATCATCAGAATTACTTAAAAAATAGGGGAAAAACTAGGGTGAGCATAGGAATTATATCTCAAGTACAAGCTTGCTTTAAATAATTTACATGTTACATGAATGCAAGGATAGCTAGGCATGAACACATGATTATGTCGAGAATGATTAACAAGAATCGATATAGATGGACTAGCAAGATTTCAAGATATTCATGTAAAGCTAGCAAGAAGTTCAAGTACGCAATTATCAAGTCATGTCATGAGAATTGACTATTATAATTTCAAGCAAGTAAATATCCATTTCGGGCCACGCAAGTCATGTCAAGTTAAGTCAAGCATGAGATTCGTGGAATGCCATAATCAAGCAAGTCATGCACTTTGGTGCAATGTCACATCGTGATCAATATAGCTCCCTTGGGCACAAGTACTTTCGGGTGCTCCCCCTAGGACCAGATCGGGCCCTATATGCGCCAACATTGAGTCATGTATATATTTTTAGACATCCACTATAGTTTATAGCCAATAGAGTTCTAAAGGAATAAGCCATTGTAGGATGATAAGGTAGATTTCACAGAATGAAGGAGTTCAAGGACAGAACATGAACAAGGATGACATACCGATAAGTCGCATGAAAAATCATGACATATCATGAAACTGGGTAATTGGCATCCACTCAGACAGCCTCCAATTACAGAAATAACATCCACTATAGTGGTCGCTCATTCTGTGAATAGTAACATGCACGAAGAAAATGGTGCCCGTTTACACGGTCGCTCATTTCAATTAGCGTCCTCTGTCTGGTCGCTCATTCCAGACTGAGACGGAACTCTCACAGAACACTATAAACAGTGCTCTATGATGGATAGGACATCATGTTTCTTCAGAGTGACATGTTAAATCAAGGTTAGAAGGTTTTTTAGGGTACAACTAACTTTGCTGTCTTGAGGGAATCTAAGACTAGCAGAGATTTACGGAGGTCTCAATGAAGAAAACACCAATCCGAAGAAAGGAATATCCCGCGGAGGGTCCAATCAACACCAAGAATTAGTGTGTAAGTGTAAAACAACGTGAAACAGGGACTCTATCCACTGACTGGGATAAGAGTGCCAATAGACCCGCGATATCGGTCAAAAATCCGATAAAACTGAGAGACAAGAAATAACGACCACTCAGAAGGGCGCTATATAAATGGGCGACTTTGTACAATGTCGGTAAATCACTAATTTTTAAAATTTTTATCAATTTTCACAAGAATTGGCAACCTTCCAGAAAGGCATCATATCGTTAAATAGCGACCACTCCATGGTCATTAATTCATATTTTTGCATCAGTTTCCTTTTTAAATGACAAACATGAATCAATGACTCTCTAAAGAGGTGCTAAATCAAGAATAGGTGGCTATTCATACAGGCGCTCATTCTTTTGCATTTACAAATCATAACGCATCGGGCAGGTGCATATCTAGATAGAAAACACTATTTATTTCTTTCAATTGGACATGAACAATAACATGTTATTGTTTGCAGGGAGTTTTAAGAAACTAAAGACATGAATAGATAGGGAAAAATATGGAGACTCTGAAAATATATCCATGTAGAATTAACATGATCATACTCCATAGTTATTAAATTTTAAAAATGGGGTAATTATTAAATACACTGGAAGAAAATAGCATCAGGGTAAGGGTCGCTCATTAATTGATGGCCAGAGGACTGTCACGGTCGTGCATTAATAAGCGGCCACTACTCTGGTCGCTATTTTTCATGCAGACAGAAACTCAAAATCTACGTGAAACGAATAGCAGGAAGTCATGGATACAAGATTTAAACATGTTCTTATGATCGTATATGCATGTAACATTCTATTTACTATCCTCTTGTACTTAGAACTTGAGAAAACCTATCTTTTGGGGTTGACGGAAGAGAATCGATCAGAGATATATATATATAATGAAGAAACTACAATGAATCTGCAGCAACAGGAGCAGCAAAGGAACAACAGACGCTCCTGCCTTTCCACTCGCAAACAAGGGAAACAACAATAGTAGCGGCAGGAAGAAGATGCAGATGGCTAGCACGCAGGAAGAAGAAAGCAAAGCTCCTTCTCTCATGACGACAGGAAGAAATAGAGGACGACAGCGGCAGCAGGACGACGATACTTCAACAGCAACAAGGTGCTTCCGCCGATTGTAGGGGTTATATTTATAGATTTTTGGCTTCGACGAGTCCTTCGCATCCTAATGGGATTTAACTCTCTCATATAAGAATCCTAATAGGATTTGACCTTCCATGTTAATCCTCCCTTGCCAAAACCTCAGCCGTCACCCTGTTCTTCTACGAGAACCCTTCCCATGCATGTTTGAACATGATAAACGGTTTTGGGCTTCAAAAACAACCATTTACGTATTTCTATATGTGTATATATCCTAGACACCTTTTTAACGTGGGAAGTGTTATGGGCTAAAAGCCCACTATATATATTCTTAACCTTCATATAAGGCCCTTTCTTTTCATTACGGTTGGGGATTTGGGTTTGAAAAAAAGGGGTTCTATATATATACATTTTTTTCTAGCCCATAAGGCCCATTTGAGTTAAGCTATTTATTATTCATTTCTTTTTGACTTGTTTTCATTCTATTACCTGGTATTCATATATATATTTATTTGGGGTGCTACACCCTCCCCCACTTAAAAGAATTTGGTCCCCAAATTCACTTTCATATAGACATGGAGGGTGTAGGGTACTTACAATTTTGAAATAACTCGGGGAATCTTTTCCTCATAGATTCTTTTGTCTCCCATGTGGCTTCATGTTCGAAACTTTTATTCCATTAAACCTTCACCATGGGAATAACCTTGTTCCATAGTACACAAACCTCTTGATCAACAATCTTTACTAGCTTTTGTTCATATGTGGGGTCCTTTTGTATTACCAGGTTGTCATGATCTATGACGCGGAACAGATCATGAACATACTTTTTAAGCATAGAGATGTGAAAAACATTGTGTACTTCGAATAGTTACGGTGGCAAGGTGATTTGATAAGAAACCTCGCCAACTCTTTCTAACACTTCGAAGGGACCGATATATCTTGGTGTAAGCTTGCCCTTAACACCAAATCTTCTAATGCCTTGTCCTTGAGAAACTTTAAGAAAGACGTGATCTCCGACTTGAAACTCGAGGTCTCTCCTTCTAATGTCGGCATAAGTCTTTTGTCTCGACTGAGCTATCTTGAGTCTTTTTCTAATAAGTTTTACCTTCTCAGTCGTATCTCTTACCCAGTCCGAGCCTAGAAGTTGCTTTTCCCCAACTTCGTCCTAGCATATTGGTGAGCGACAACTCCTTCCATATAATGCATCGAAGGGTGCCATTTGAATACTTGCCTGGTAACTGTTGTTATAAGTAAATTCGACCAGAGGCAAGTGACCATGCTAGCTTCCACCAAAATCAATAATACAAGCCCGTAACATGTCATCCACGACTTGATTTGTTCTCTCGGTCTGACCATCCGTTTGAGGGTTAAAAGTAGTGCTGAAATTGAGTCTTGTCCCCAACGAATGTTGTAGACCCTTCTAAAAATGAGAAGTGAAGTGTGGGTCTCGGTCAGACATGATTGAAAAGTGAACTCCATGCTATCTAACAACTTCTTTGATGTATAAGGCAGCTAGAACATCAACCGACCATTGGCTCTTTATAGGCAAGAAGTGTGCCAACTTGGTCAATCGATCTATAATGACCCATATTCCATCATGTCCGTCTTTAGATTTAGACAAACCCATGATGAAGTCCATGCCGATATCTTCCCACTTCCACTTGGGAATGTTTAGAGGATGTAACTTGCCAGTGGGATTTTGGTATTCCACCTTGACTTGTTGGCATGTGAGACAGCGAGAAACAAAGTCTGCTACCTTCTTTTTCATGTTGGGCCACCAAAAGGTTCGCTTCAAATTCTGGTACATCTTGGTAATTCTAGGATGAATTGTATACCTTGATTGGTGAGCTTCTTCTAAAATTTTCTTCTTTAACTCCGGATAGTCCGGTATACATGTCCTTTCTCGGAATAATAATCTTCCATCAGGTGCCAACTAAAAACCGGGTTGCTCTTCTAGCTTGCCTTTAACTTCTACCAGCACCAAGTCATTGTCTTGAAGTTCCTTGATCTCGGAGAGTAAATCTGGTTGTATCCTCATGTTTGATAGAGTAATACACCTTTTCTCCTTGTCCGTGCTTATATCAAGTTTAGAGAATAACTCTAGCATCTTCCATTCTTGGATCATATAGTTGGCCAATAATGCTCTTGGCTTCCGACTAAGGGCATCAGTTATGGAATTACCCTTTCCAGGATGATATTGTATAGTAAAGTTGAAGTCCTTGAGATATTCTAGCCAACGTCTTTGTCTCATATTCAATTCATTTTGGGAGAATAAGTACTTGAGACTCTTGTGATCAGAGTATACGGTTAATTGTTCTCCATAGAGATAGTGTCTCCAGATCTTTAAAGCAAACACTACCGCGGCCAACTAGGTCGTGCACCGGGTAGTTCTCCTCGTGCTTCTTCCATTGCCGGGAAGAGTAAGCAATGACTCTCCCTTGTTGCATTAACACACATCCGAGGCCAATACTCGAAGCATCGATATACCTCGAATTTCTCTCCTTCAGTCGGTAATGCTAAGACTGGAGCAGTCGTCAGATGATCCTTCAAGGCTTGAAAGCTCCTTTCAAAATCCTCATTCCACTCATAAGGAATATCCTTGAGTGTCAGCCTAGTAAGAGGAATAGCAATCTTTGAGAAGTCTTTTATAAATCACCGATAATAACCAGCTAGACCCAAGAAACTTCGGATCTCGGTTGCATTTGTCAACATTTCCCAATTCTTTACAGCCTCGACCTTTGATGAATCCACAGATATGCCATTCTTCAAAATCACATGCCCTAAGAAAGATACTTCCTCGAGCCAGAAATCACACTTGCTAATCTTGCCATAAAGTTGATTCTTCCTTAATATTTGTAATGCGGTCCTTAAGTGCTCTTCATGATCTTCCTTGGTCTTTGAATAAATCAATATATCGTCAATAAAGACCATAACAAGTTGGTCTAGATGAGGCCTGAATATGCTGTTCATTAACTGCATAAAGACTGCAGGGGCATTCGTTAGTCCAAAAGACATAATTGTAAATTCGTAATGCCCATACCTACTACGGAATGCCGTTTTGTGAATATCCTCGTTCTTGATCCTTAATTGGCGGTATCCTGATCGGAGATCAATCTTCGAGAAATATTTGGCTCTAGATATATGATCAAATAATTCATCGATCCTCGGTAGTGGATACTTATTTTTGATAGTAAGGTGGTTCAACTGTCGATAATCGATACAGAGTCTCATCGATCCATCTTTCTTTTTGACAAAAAACACAGGTGCTCCCCACAGGGAAGTACTCGGCCTAATAAATCCTTTCTTCAAGAGTTCCATCAATTGTTCCTTCAATTCTTTGAGCTCGGCGGGAGACATCCTATAGGGTGCCTTAGAAATTGGGCCAGCACTAGGGACAAGGTCGATGGTGAAGGCCACTTCTCTTTGTGGGGATAATCCGGGCAAATCTTCCGGAAACACGTCGGGAAACTCCCGAACCATGCGGACGTCTTCTATCTTGGACTCCTTAACTTCTGTGGCAGTCACAAATGCTATGAAAGCCACACATCCGTTCCTCAAGAGCTTGCTAGCTTGGAGAGCCGAAATAAGGGATCGCTTGCCTTGATTTCGGGGACTAGTGTAGACAATCTTGCAGTAGTCTTCAAAGGTTACTTTCCCCTTTCGGTAGTCTACAACTGCTGTGTGTGTAGCTAGCCAATTGGCTCCTAAGATGACATCATAGCCTTCCATGTCCATGTAGACTAGGTCGGCAAGTAAATTATGTCCTTCAATAACTACCTCGGTCTCCGGGTAGTGGTGTGTAATTTTGGATCCAGTTCCAATAGGGGTGGAGATAACTAGTTCAGAATCCAACAATATAGGTTTCATAGGTAATGACTTAGCAAATCTTCGAGAGATAAATGAATGTGTTGCGCCAGTATCAAATAAAACTAAGGCAGACTTGGAACAAATAGTTAAGGTATCTTCCATGAGTCCACCTTCATTTTGATCTTCTTCTTGAAGAGCTTGTAAACGGCCTTATTTCTTTGACGGGTGCTTGTCATTGTTAGCTTGCTCATTCAACAAGGGGCAGTCGGGAATCCGGTGGTCTAGGCTTCCACAATGGAGGCATGCTCCCAACCTTCTCTAGCACTCCTCGGCCTTATGGCCGGCCTTGTCACAATGCTTGCACACCTCTTTGGAAGGTGTGGTAGTAATAGAAAAGGGCTTGCTACCCTTCTTGATCTTCTTCTCTTGGGAGGAATCTCCTTCATTGCTAGTTCTCTTCTTATTGAAGGTAGGCTTGAATGAGCCCGAGCTTGTAACGTGCTCCTTTTTGTCCTTCCCACAGATCCGGTCGAACAACTCTGTGGCATCTTCTAGCAGTTGTGCTCTTCGCACCATCTCCGAATAGACTTGAATGTCCATCGGCGTCAGTTGAGTTATATATTGCGGCCGGAGACGATTAAGAAATCTCCAAGCCTTCATCTTCTCGGTACACACTAGATGTGGTGCATACCTTGATAGCCTAGAGAATTGGGCCTCATACTCGGCCACTGATATAGTCCTTTGCTTAAGCACGGCAAACTCCGTGACTTTATTCTCTTGGATCCGGTCTAAGAAATATTTGTTATTGTAATATTCTACGAACTCGCCCCACGTGACGTGGTCATGTGGTAAGGTAGCTTCAACCGACTCCCACCAAAATCGGGCATCCCGTTCTAGTTGGAAAGTCGCTAGCAGAACCTCCTCCTCGTCCATGCATTGCATTACACGGAATATTTTCTCGATCTCCTTAATCCAGTGTTCGGAATTGTCAAGGTCAGACGATCCAGTGAACTTTGGTGGGTTCATATTGCGGAAACTACGGTGGAGATCACCCGCACCACGGTTTGCTCAGCCCTGTGCCACTTGTTGCAGCGCTGGGGTAAGACCTTGGACAACGCATTGCATATCATGCCACTGAGCACGTTGATTTAAATAACTATATTAATATATAATTAACCAAGGGTCTTATATCCCTAAGTTAACTTAACCCATGGCTCTACCCAATCTCACCGGGCAAAAGGTATAATCCTTTCATTGGACTTGGCTTCCTAGGAATTTGAATATCCTAGGCTCTGATACCACAAAAACTGTCACGCCCTGAGCGCAGAAGGAACCTGGTACGCCTGACGAGTTTATATCGATCATGTCAATCAGAGCATAAGGAATTCGACACATATACAGAGTGTGCAAAGGTAGAGATAATAAACCAAATTCTTTATTTCATTAATAACTCCAAAGATAAGTCAATTACATACTCTTTAATGCCAAAGTAAAGTTACTAGACTCAAAAAAAGGAAAATACAATAATGACTCAAGAAATAGAGAAGACACGACTAGATAACGGCTTCAACAAGCAGACAACTCTATGCTCTTCACTCGTGTCTATTCCCATCCGAATGATCTTCATCATCAAAATTACCTGAAAAATAGGAGAAAAACTAGGGTGAGCAAATGCTCAGTAAGAATTATATCTCAAGTACAAGCTTGCTTTAAGTAATTTACATGTTACATGAATGCAAGGATAAATAGGCATGAACGCATGATTATGTCGAGAATGATTAACAAGAATTGATATAGATGGACTAGCAAGATTTCAAGACATTCATGTAAAGCTAGCAAGAAGTTCAAGTACGCAATTATCAAGTCATGTCATGAGAATTGGCTATTATAATTTCAAGCAAATAAATATCCATTTCGGACCACGCAAGTCATGTCAAGTCAAGTCAAGCACAAAATTCGTGGAATGCCATAATCAAGCAAGTCATGCACTTTTGTGCAATGCCACACCGTGATCAATATAGCTCCCATGGGCACAAGTACTTTCGGGTACTTCCCCCAGGACCAGATCGGGCCCTATATGCGCCAGCATTGAGTCATGTATATATTTTTAGACATCCACTATAGTTTATAGCCAATAGAGTTCCAAAGGAATAAGCCTTTGTAGTATGATAAGGTAGATTTCACAGAATGAAGGAGTTCAAGGATAAAACTTGAACAAGGATGACATACCGATAAATCGCATGAAAAATCATGACATATCATGAAACTGGATAATTGGCGTCCACTTAGACATCCTCTAATTATAAAAATAGCGCCCATTGTAGTGGTCGCTCATTCTATAAACAGTAACATGCACGAAGAAAATGGCGCCCGTTTACACTGTCGCTCATTTCAATTGGCGTCCTTTATTTGGTCGCTCATTCTAGACAAAGACAGAACTCTTATAGAACACTATAAACAGCGCTCTATGATGGCTAGGACATCATGTTTCTTCAGAGTGACATGATAAATCAAGGTTACAGGATTTTTTAGGGTACAACAAACTCGACTGTCTTGAGGGAATACAAGGCTAGCGGGGATTTACGGAGGTCTCAATGAAGAAAGCACCAGTTCGAAGGAAGGAATATCCTGTGGAGGGTCCAATCATCACCAAGAATTAGTGTGTAAGTGTAAATCAATGTGAAACAGAGACTCTATCCACGGACTTGGATAAGAGTGCCAATAGACCCGCGATATGGGTCAAAAATTCGATAAAACTGAGAGAGAGGAAATAACGACCATCTATAACTTAATCGGGATATTTCTTCGGTTGTTATCTCTAATCCATCTGAAATGGATAATCTAGTTTCTCCTATTCTGGAGCTCCCTTCAAACCAAATTGCGAGTCTATCGGCTGCTATTGTTCCTGTTCCTGAGACCGAAGTTGTTGACACTCTTCCCTCACTGGCGGAGCAAAAGTTACAATCAGTCTTACATATGAGCCCACAGCAACCAACAGACATTTTAGCTCGAAGACATGATATAGCTAACTCTGCTGCAATTGACAATGTTCGGGTATTTGCAGATCGACCGGGAATCATCACCAGATCCATGACCAGGTCTGGATCTATGGGTAACATTCCCGAAATTCAACATCAATGATGAATTATATCATTTGGAATATTAGAGGCATAGGAAATGATGTCTCTATTGGTCGTGTGAAATTTTTAATCAAAACATATAACATTGATTGCATTGTTTTATTGGAACCAAAAGTTAACATTTGCAAGATGGAAGGCATTTGTAGAAAGCTGGGTATGTCTAAGGCTATTGCCAATGAGGCTGAAATGACGCATATTTGGATGCTATGGAAGGATCCATTGGAATTTACAATTTTTTGTTGTGACAATCAGCAGATCACTCTCTTACAGACTAATACTGCCCTTTATGAATTCCACATTTCTCTTGTGTATGCAAAGTGCTCGATCCCCGAGAGAAAGCATTTATGGGATTCTCTGACTAATGTCCATTCTCAGATTTCTAGACCATGGCTAGTGGCAGGTGACTTTAACTGCATTTTGTCTGATGATGAGAAACTAGGTGGCAACCCCCCTAATCTGGTTGGGATGTCTGATTTTAAGGAGTGTATATCCGACTGTGCGTTGATTGATGCAGGTTTTAATGGTTCCAGCTTCACCTGGCATAATAATCAGTCTGGTTGCAGAGGTATATGGGCCAGATTGGATAGGGTTTTAATTAATGCTACTTGGTTGACTTTTTCTCCAGTCTCTGTAGAACACTTATCTAGGGAAGCTTCAGACCATGCTCCCTTGCTTGTCAAGTCGTCCTCTAAGGAAAAAATCGAGAGCAGGTTTTGTTTTCAAAAGATGTGGATTTGCCATTCAAAATTCATGGAGGATGTTAAAAAATGTTGGACCACCAGCCCAATTGCTTCTTCTCCCACCACTACTCTTTATCTCAAGCTTAAGTATTTAAGGAACATGCTGAGAGTTTGGAATAAGCAGACTTTTGGCAATGTCCACTCAAATCTTGTTGAGGCAGAAGATGCAGTAATCAAGGCAGAGTTTACCTATGATCTTCAACCTTCGGCTTCCAATTCTGCTGCTCTGGAGCATGCAAAAACTGTGCTTTCTGACAGGCTGATTCAGCAAGAATGTTTTTGGAGACAAAAATCTAGGGTTCGTTGGCTGCTTGAGGGGGATAGAAACACAAAGTTTTTCATGCAACTACCATGGCAAATAGAAGCAAACATTCTATATCTCTGATAAAGAATTCAGCTGGTGTTCTTACTTCGGATCTGGAAGAAATGAAGTCTATAGCAGTATCCCATTTTCATAAAGCATTCACATCACAAGACCACTACATAGATGATCATTTTCTGGACTGTATACCACAGCTGGTAAATTAAAATGATAATGATATTTTATGCTCTGTCCCCACTGAATCTGAGATCCATGAAGCAGTTCTTAAGCCCTCTCCAGATAGTGCCCCGGGTCCTGATGGTTTTACAGGTGCTTTCTTCCAAAAAGCATGAGACTTAGTTGGCAGTTCTGTTGTTAGTGCAGTACAAGAATTCTTCACCTCCCGACAAGGTCTGCTTAGAAGTGCTACCTCAACTTTGATTGCTTTAATACCTAAAAGGCAAAATGTGACTGATATTGCAGACTATAGGCCTATAAGTCTCTGTAATTATTTCTACAAAATCATTTCCTCTGTCATTAATACCAGATTAGCCACCATCCTACCAAAGATTATCTCATTAGAACAATCTGCTTTTGTGAAAGGGAGAAATATTGTTGAGAACATAGCACTTGCTCAAGAAATGACTAATGATCTGGGTAAGAAAACAAGGGGTTCTAATGTCATGATAAAGCTTGATATGGCAAAGGCTTATGACCGTTTGGAGTGGGATTTCCTGTTTGCTATTTTACACAGATTTGGATTTAGCAACCAATTCATTTGTCTAGTAGAAAAATTAGTTAACAACTGCTGGTTCTCTATTCTATTCAATGGGGAAGCTACAGGTTTCTTCAAGTCTTCTAGAGGTGTCCGACAGGGAGACCCTATTGCACCTTCTTTATTTATCATTGCAGAGGAAGCCTTGAGCAGATCATTGAAGGCAGCATATTATAGTGGCAGGGTGGAGTGGTTTTCAGGTCCAAGAGGTTGCCCTAAAATCTCACATCTCCTATTTGCTGATGACACACTGATATTTAGTAAAGGCAACAGTCGTTCTGTTAGGAACCTGATGACTATTCTCAGTGACTATGAAAAGGCTTCAGGACAGCAGATCAATGTTGCTAAAAGTGGGTTCTTTATCCATCCCAAGGGTAGTTGTAATATGGCCAAGAGAATCAAAGATAACACTGGTTATACTCAGCACTCTTTCCCACACAAATATCTGGGATTTCCACTTATTCAGGGCAGATCCAAAAAGGTGCACTTTGTTGGCATTATTAACTCCATTCAAAAAAGGATTACAGGATGGAAAGCTAGTCTTCTTTCTCAAGGAGCTAAGTTGATTTTAATCAAGCATGTTTTAACTTCATTGCCCATTTACACCTTATCCTCTTCACCTTTGTACAGTGGGACTCATCATAAGTTAGAGCAGTCATTGGCCAACTTTTTTGGGGGATCTTCAACTTTTGGTCAAAAAAGACATTGGAGATCTTGGCAGTCTATTTGTAAGCCCATTCCCCATGGTGGGCTTGGTATCTTGTCTTTAAGACACATGGAAACAGCTCTGAGGGTAAAGATGCTATGGCAGGCTCTGCATTCTACATCATTGTGGGCAGAGTTTTTTAGAGGTAAATATATTCGGAATGCCCTCCTAACTGATGTCCAGTTTAATAACATGGGAGGGCTAGCCAAAAGGAGTTGGAGAAAGGCAAGAGACTTGATTCTTCAACACAAAAGGGTTGTTATTGGTGATGGTAGTCACACTAACTTCTGGTTTGATAAATGGTTAGGAAACTTAACTTTGGCTGACCTGGTCCCTGCTCACTGTATTCCGAACCCTATGACTATTGTCAAGGAATTTTTAATGCACCCATCAACCGAAGAACTGGCTGTGCAAAACAGGGAGCTTCCTACTAATATCAATAATGCCTTAAGGAATATTTCTCTTATTTAGGAACAATATCAAGAATTCTGGAGTTTATCCTCTTCTGGGAAATGCAATGTTCAGTCCACTTACAAACTTATGTGCAGCAGTTCTAGCATTCAAACTAATGTTCCTTGGGCCCGGATTTGGTCTAGCTGGTTACCCACCAAGCTGTCAGTGCACTTATGGAAAATTCTTCACAATTGTCTTCCTATTGATTCTAATATCAAACGAATTGGTATTTCTTTATGCTCTAAATGTCTCTGCTGCTCACAGTCAAAGGAGGAAGACTTATGTCATCTATTTCTCACCAGTGAAACTGCTACTCAGATATGGGCTCATTTCAGACTTATGGGTTTACCATTATCTGGTAATTCAGTAACTTGTTTCATCTTCAATGCTATTAGCAGCATCCAGCAAAAAACCCTGTTCGAACTTTTCACTCTAGCTGTCCTCGGATATGGCATGTGGGAAATCTGGAAGACTAGAAATTGTGCCAAATATGATGGTAAACATATCTCTAAGCATGGTCTTATTCACAGAATTTCATACAAGGTCAAGCAAATTTGCGCGGTTGCTGATCTCAAGGAACCTCTCAACAGCAAAAGAAAAATCTTGGAGGACTTTGGGATTCATAATATCAAATCATGTCGACAGCAAATCAAACTCATTAAATGGGTCTGTCCTCCTTGGCCTTTCCTAAAGCTAAACACTGATGGGGCATCTAAGAAATGTGGGGAATCCGGGGGTGGTGGAGTCATCCGAGACCACAAGGGGAATGTTCTTCTTGCATTTTCACATTTCTATGGTAAGACCAACAGTTTAGTGGCTGAAGCCCGGGCGCTTCTTGATGGGGTTAAATATTTGCATACTCTGGATAACAAGCCTGCTATCATTGAATGTGATTCTCAATCTCTAGTCCAGATCATTAGAAGATACATTCAATGCCCTTGGTCTATCATCATCTATGTTCGAGAAATATGGAGCAGTTTTTCACAGTTGGATACCATTCAGCATATATACAGAGAAGGCAATTCTGTGGCGGATTCCTTAGCTTCCCTGACTTGTTCTATGAAATGTAATTCCTTTTTTTTCATCCCATGAGCTTCCTTCCAATATTAAAGATGCAGCTCGTTTAGATAAGCTAGGCATGCCTGGCTTACGTTTGATGCAACTCTTATTCTTTTATAATGCTAATAAAATTTGCCTCCTAGAGATTAATGGTGGAGTGGGTCTTACCCCTGGCAAGGGGTGCACTCTCCCACCTTTCCCTAGGTAGGGTTTTTCTTGATTAAAAAAAAAAGGAAATAACGACCACTAAGAAGGGCGGTATATAAATGGGCGACTTTGTACAATGTCGCTAAATCACTAATTTTAAAGAATTTTTATCAATTTTCACAAGAATGGGCGACCTTCAAGAAAGGCACCATATCTTTAAATAGCGACCACTCCATGGTCGTTAATTCATATTTTCTGCATTATTTTCCTTTTTAAATGTCAAATAGGAATCAACGACTATCTAAAGAGGCGCTAAATCAAGAATAGGTGGTTGTTCATACAGTCGCTAATTCTTTTGCATTTACAAATCATAAGGCTTCGGGCAGGTGCATATCTTGATAGAAAACACAATTCATTTCTTTAAATTGGACATGAACAATAACATATTGATGTTTCCAGGGAGTTTTAAGAAACTAAAGACATGAATAGATAGGGAAAAATATGGAGACTCTGAAAATATATCCATGCAGAATTAACATGATCATATTCCATAGTTATTAAATTGTAAACATGGGGTAATTATTAAATACGCTAGAAGAAAATAGCGTCAGGGTAAGGGTCGCTCATTAATTGATGGCCAGAGGATTGTCGCCAATTCAGAATTGGCGACCGTTTGTATGGTCGTGCATTAATAAGCGGCCACTACTCTGGTCGCTATTTTTCATGTAGATAGAAACTCAAAATCTACGTGAAACGAATAGCAGGAAGTCATGGATACAAGATTTAAACATGTTCTTATGATCGTATATGCATGTAACATTCTATTTACTATCCTCTTGGACTTAGAACTTGAGAAAACATACCTTTTGGGGTTGACGAAAGAGAATCGATCAGATATATATATAATGAAGATATTGCAATGAATATGTAGCAATATGAGCAGCAAAGGAACAACAACGGAAGGAGACGCTCCTGCCTTTCCACTCGCGAACAAGGGAAACAACAACAGTAGTGGTAGGAAGAAGATGCAGATGGCCAGCACGCAGGAAGAAGAAAGCAAAGCTCCTTCTCTCATGACGGAAGGAAGAAACTGAGGACGACGACGGCAGCAGGACGACGATACTTCGGCAGCAACAAGGTGCTTCCGCCGATTGTAGAGGTTATATTTATAGATTTTCGGCTTCGACGAGTCCTTCGCATCCTAATGGGATTTAACTCTCTCATTTAAGAATCATAATAGGCTTTGACCTTTCATGTTAATCCTCCCTTGCCAAAACCTCAGCCGTCACCCTGTTCTTCTACGAGAACCCTAAGGCCTACCCATGCATGTTCGAACATGATAAAAGGTTTTGGGCTTCAAAAACAACCCTTTATGTATTTCTATATGTGTATATATCCTATACACCTTTTTAACGTGGGAAGTGTTATGGGCTAAAGGCCCACTATACATATTCTTAACCTTCATATAAGGCCTGTTCTGTTCATTACGGTTGGGGGGATTTGGGTTTGAACAAAAGGGGTTCTATATATATACATTTTTTCTAGCCCATAAGGCCCATTTGAGTTAAGCTATTTATTATTCATTTCCTTTTGACTTGTTTTCATTCTATTACCTGGTATTCATATATATATTTATTCGGGGCGCTACATAGACATTATTGACTCTATGACCCAAGAACTTGACTTCATCAGAACCTACTTCAAAAATTTGACATTTATTAGCATCAAACAAAACTCTATGACATCGGTCACACAATTGACTGATACTCAGGAGGTTGTCACTACAAGAAAACTGGCCTATAGTCATGAATTTTACTTACACTTTTGAAAAATGTAAGTATAGATGACATATTCTGACATTTTTAAAAAAACATTGGTAAATTTCCTATGTTTTATTATAGCGTAGCTATATGATCATGTTATTCCGACGCTTTGAAAAAAATATAGGAAACTATATTATATTTTGACATTTTTTTATAAATGTGAGAATAGATCTTAGATATTGTTTCATTTTTAACAAAACGTAACAATAAGTCGTTTCAATAAAAAAAATTAAAAATTTAAAAACGTAGCATTTGAGATGACCCGGGTGGTGGCAAAACGGCCGCCCGATACTTTTCATTTTTTTGCATTTTAACACCCGATTTCCCTCCCCTCCCATCAAAACCATCCCCGGCTTGCTTCTCTTCCTCCCACATCCCTTTCCCTGTCTTCTCCCTCGATCCTGAGCACACTATGATTGAGCACGGTGGGCGAAATAGAGAGTTGCCTCTGGTACGCCTCGTCGGATGGCTTCGATCGCGACAAAATTGCCGCCCGATGTTTTCCATTTATTTCTCTTTTAGCACTCGATTTCCTATCCAAATCCAACCCATCCTCTCCTTCTTTCTCTTCCTCCCCTCACCTCTTCCCCTCTCTGCCTTCCATGGCGTTGCTCATGATCTCTGCCTTCCTCTCCTCGAACTCGCGGACGGCGTCAGAGATCCAGCTGTTAAGGGTGCTAGAGTTGGAGTGGGGGTGCATGGCGATCTAGTCGCCGAGTTCGTCGATGGGGTCACGGTTGAAGGTGGCATCGGAAGGGGTGCCCATGAGGAGGAGAAGGGAGAGAAGGAAGAGCGATGCCACCGGAAAGAACGCAATCACCCACGATGTGGGGAAGGCACGCCTTCCCAACGGGGTGGGGTCCGGGGTGGGGTTGGGGAGGGGAGGTGGAGGAAGGAAAGCGGGGTTTTTTTTAATATAGGAGGTCCTGATGATGGCGAGGAGAGAGCTAACAAAATGGTCCAGCTTCTTCTTGCGACCATCATTGCCATTGACATCTACAACGACAACATCCATGACCTGCTAGAGACGGAGGGCTCCCACCACTGGTCTGGCCACATCCAGTTCCATCTTTGAGCTCTTGCATGTCGAGTCCGCCCTCAACTCCTCCTCCGCCAATGACGAGTAGGGGTTCCTCTACCTCTCTGGCGTCCACACCATGGTCTCTGTCATGACATCTGGGGACCTTGTGGCCATGGAGGAGGCCACCATCGACATCGAAGCGGCGGCTGGCTTAGGCTCCCCTCACGCCCAATCGGCACTAGGGTTCCTCTATAGTGCCTAGATCACACGACCCCAGAGTCAGCCCAAGGCCTTCCTTTACCACCAATTCACCATGGAGGGTGGCAACATATAGTCCAAGATGTCCATA
Organism: Amorphophallus konjac; assembly: GCA_022559845.1. Taxonomy (NCBI): domain Eukaryota; kingdom Viridiplantae; phylum Streptophyta; class Magnoliopsida; order Alismatales; family Araceae; genus Amorphophallus; species Amorphophallus konjac. The sequence continues at coordinate 348,101,281 of CM040123.1, read as the reverse complement.
GCATACACCTATCTCAACCAGGATGTAAGGGCATGGCTCGAGATAGATTGCATTCTTCTACATCTCCATGTGATTTCTACTTTTTTTTAATCCTTCTTGATCTTTGATCCACCTTGCAGATATATTACAAGGTGGTGAAGCTTTACAAGGAATTGGCAGAGGCCGCCGTGGTAAGCTTCCTGATATCGAAGACTTTGCCAGAAGCCTTGAACACACCAATGTTGTAATATGCAAAGTCCCACCTGAGAACTTTTGTAGCACAGTTCCAAACAGGGATTCACGAAGGTGCAAATCCTATATTGGTTGTGTCCCTTGCTGTTTGCAAGGCAAGAGCTTGTGCAAAAAATATCCTCTTTTACCAGGTCTAGATCTATATCTCACCTGGATTTATCTGATTTATTTATTGGCGCTCATTTACCTCCCTTGGTGCCTCTTCGTTCTGAGAAGCCATGTACATGGGCGCTGAGGTTTACCATCATTTGAAGGTACTCTTTTGGTAAAATGTTTATAAAATTTCCTTTTTTAAGAATTAAAAAGTCTGATTTTCTACATTCTGTTTTCAGGCTGTGATCAAGAAAAAGTATGGGCAAGATGCTACCAACGTAGGAGATGAAGGTGGCTTTGCTCCTAACATCCAGGTTCGCATTTACAACATTGCTTCCCCTTTTTTTATATATAGTTCAGATTTTCTTTGGTACTATGCTAAAGTTGATTATAAGCCTTTAATTCTCCATTGATTTGACTTGGCCGCTAATATCAGTTCAGATTCCTACTAGATTTTTAGTGTTGCAATTGTTGGCGGGCTGCTTGAACTTGATTAGGGCAACTAAAAATATTGTTGGTTCAGGTTGATATTTTTAGTGGGGCTGGGTGAACACATGCTTGACTAGAGTTTGATTGATAAGAATATTCTGGGAACTAAAGCCTCCACCTTGCAAACTGATTAGGTGATGATACATTGACTCTATATGGCATCAACCATTAACTGAATGACAATTTGGTAAGCTGAATATTTAAGCAGTTAGGATACATAAATGTTGAAAAAAGAGCTCTAAGTTCCACCTGTCGTTGATAGTTAAGCAGTTAGGATACATAAACGTTGAAAAAATATCTAGGCCATTATCTGAGGGTATATTATATAATTTGAAGGCTTGGATTTCTAGAGGCACCAGCTTTTGAAGAAGGGATTTTGGAGAGGTATCCCATTTTTCTGAGTATCGTACTGAACCATGTTAGCGATGATACTCCTGAGTTCTCCTATGCAGTTACTTGCCTAAAGCTTCTCTTTGAAATGCTTGGTATGTCTCTTGGTTGCTTATTACATGGTGGCAAAGTTTATTATTTGGTCAAGTTGAAAGATGCTGTATCATTTTTCTTTGTCTGTTTAGGCTATAAACTTTGGTTGAGGACAACATTATCACCAAGTGTGATGCGCAACACTCTATTGGGTCAGTCTTTTCATACACGTAATGAAAAAAGCCACAAAGAGATTTTTGATCTTTTTCTGCCGTTTTTGCAGGCATGTTTCACCATTACCATATTTATTTCCAAAAAACCTTCTTTTGGGGGATTTTCTTTTGTTCTTCTCATTGCAATATTGATGCCTTACCATATAAGTTCACTAATACGGCCTAAATTGTCTGCTTAGTCTCTTGAAGCTTTACAAGATGGTGATTATGAAAAGCAAAGAAGACGTGTTGTATTTCCTCCTCCATCAAGTAACACATAGTGGTAATTTTAGTTGTTTGATGAGGAAAAATGCTTGCAAGGTTAGTTACTTCCTTTCATCACCTATACAATAAAAAAATAATGTTGCTGGTTAAAATCTATGTTCTACTTTTCCCGATGTTTCATAGATTCAAGTGGATCTCAACTACCTTGGTCTTTATTTCAGATTGCTCTTCTTATTGTGCACCGAGGGTACACGATGAATCCTCCTTGCCCACCATCTGAATGTGCACATATGTGGTATATACTGAACATATTTTTTATTTTTTCATAGTTATGTTTTTAAGTTAGTGCAGATCTAAAGAGGTTACTAATATCCAAATTAAAATATGGGGAGGGAGAAATTTGTCCTATTATCGATTTTTCTCTTCATTGTTTACATTGTTAGCACGCAATTCTTCAAATGTTACCCTGGAAAACTTATGAGGGCATCCTTCATATGGGTACCCTCTATCACTGAGTAGAAGCTAGATATAAATTCTTCACTTTTTTGCCTTAGCTCATGAGAGCCCTAATGAAGTAGGTGCTCATAAAAAAAGTGTCTGCACCATCAACATTGCTCTCCATGCCCTCCAACTGGGCAAGTCTCCACTTTCATAGACACTTGGGTGCCACTACATCCATTACAAACTTTTGGTGATTTAAGAAAAGCTAAAGTAGTTCATCTGACATGGGGGCAGTCTTGTTTGTTGCCTTTGGAGTTTGCTAGGCAAGATAAAGGAATCCCATACGGCATGCTCATCTTCTATCACACAGCAGCTCATCCATCTCATCTTTATCACAGATATTTGCTCAATAGTTTTCTTGGGACACTGCAAAATAGTATGTACTCTAAAAAGATAAGAAGAATGCATTATTCAATTAAGATTGATAATTCACTATAAAGACCACATTGGTGCCAACCAGGCATCACAGGTTTGATGCACATAGTAACCAACAAGTGTATTCAATTAATATGCTTCTTCCCTTATGCATTTGCCAGTCGAGATGTAGATGACACTCGATGGAACCAAGTGTATTGTGTCATTAGGAGTGGCAAAATGCTTTGAACCCCAAGCTTATTTCAAGAACCAAGTGTATTGTGTCTAACCTGGCATTTTCTTCTATCCATGCCTGCATAACTATAATTCACTATGATAGAATTAGACAACAACACATAGTTAACTTGGTCTGTCTCTTGCATACATTACATAGCCTGTCTCTTGCATACACTACTGTTGGGATCAAAACGTAGGGCCTCTACTATTCTCCCTACAACCAGAAAATTTTCTTAACTCTGCCTTCCTCTTCAAATCAGCCACTAGTATTTTGTGCAGTCTGATAGGCAGCATAGTGGTTCATTTTGCTCTTAGTACATCCAGTATATATTCCTCACTCCAGGCAGCATTCATAAGCCTTGGTTCTAGGCAGTATATATCCCCCAAAATCAGGAGATATATCATATTTGAAGTTCGCGATAGAGAGGTAAGAATAGTGTCTTGGTTCTAGTAAATTAGCTCTATTTCTTTGTTAGGGTCTCTTGGAAGCAATTATCTTAGAAATTAATTGTTTGCAGATCTATAGTAATTTTAAGTTATTCACATTATCATTTTCAAAGCAACCAGAGTGATTTCAATCTAAGCCATACAAGAATCAGATTCTGAGTCTCAATTCAATTTTCAACCATGTTAATAGTGTTCACTACATCCAGTCTCAAAACGGATTATTCTTTTGAGGAAGCACCGTAAGTTGATCCTTTCCAAAGAGCTCTAAGTAATGTGTTATACTGAACTTTGTCTTTCTCTGGCTTGCTTCATCTTGTCTTATGCTCCAATGCAGATTTTGCTTTTAACAAGCAAAATATTGTCATCAAACCTAAATCACTAACTCTTTAGCTTTTGAACCAGCCTTATTCCATTCATGTAGAGCACATACCTTGTCATAAAAATCTCATGCAAGTAAAAGTATCCACCAAATCATAGCTATTAAATAGATCTAGCTATGGGTATTTTGTGTCACAAATTGATGTCAATTTCTATCTAGTTTATGTCAACTGATGTTGATTGTTTTATTGTTGCATGATTTTCATCTATTAGTGAAAATCATGAGTCATTCTCTTCTTTTCTCCTTCTACAGTAGTAATAATACTTGGGGTATCTGTTAGAAGAGAGACAAATCTCTTAGTGTTTGCCATGCTTCCATTTATTTCACAGCAATGTTATATCTCTCGATGGACTGCATCTATGTCTAAGAAGATTATAGTGTCTACATCTAGCCTTGCAGTAGCCACACTACCTACATCTATTCAATAATGCAATACTCTATTAGCCCATGTTTAGGACTGGTTGGGTGTGATTTGATAGTAATCAACTCTGCTCAAGTATCTTTCTGAATTCTTCCATGATTATATATTTAGAAAATGAGGTATAGAAAACTTGTGAGCATGACGTTACCTTTATGTCAGGTATCAGAACATATTTCTGTCCTTTCCCTGTGAAATCTACTAGGAGCCAGATCTAGTGGTTAAAAGACTTGGTATTTGGTAGGGATGTGAGCCATTAAACTAATTGAAATAGTGAAGAGCATGTTATACATTTACATGTTGTCCCGGTGACATTAACACTTTCATCTCTAGTCATTCATAAATCATGATTTAGACATTGTAGCTACACCAATTATGACAATACTTTCTAAGAAATAGGTAACATGTTTTGCACTTTGGCAGCAAGGCAATCATATGGTCCTATTTCATACACCTAATTTTCATCCATGTTGGTTTTTACTTGAGTGGAGTCCCCCCCCCCCAAAAAAAAGAAGAAAATACAAGCTTCATGAGCATAAACAGGAGGACCTAATGTCTGATGTTGTCTATGAGTTTGTAATGGCCAAACCTTGCTATGTCTCGCAATAACATCCATGAATTATTGACTAGTTATCTGTTAATAGTTGGTCACTAGCATTGTCTGTGACGTGCATCTAAGTTGTTTTTCTTTTTTTTGGAATCCCTTGAGGTTTCTTACCTATTAGCTGAACTGGACATAACCATGATAATACCCAAGGACACCTTTATTGCTGTGAGGAGGTCTAGATTGTTGGGGATGATCTCCTTGTCACCAACCCTGTTGTTTGTATCTGCAGAGCATACGATGTTATATCCAAATTTTAGTTTGTTGCATGGGCGCATCATATGATCTTTTGTCTTTTCGTTTGCAGCGTGTTGCAAAGGCTATCAAGGAAAAGGCCTACAATTCCCTTCTATTGAAGGTACTAATTTAAGATTTGTGATCCTGTTACAATAAAGATTAAATGAAGATTCAGTGCAGATTTGTGATCCTGTAGACTCACCATTGTTTGTTCCTTTTACATACAGTTGAAGGTTAGCAATAACATACTTATTTGATTTCTAATGTGTTCTGAACTATTGTAGAGACAACAAGAACTTGACTGGGATAGCAAGATATGCGAGCGTAAACACCCACCTTGGCATTGGTATGTGGTGTATGTTTGATGCTATGATTTCGTCTTGAACTTTTTTTCTAAGCACAGTGTTATGAGGCATATTTAATGCACAAATTGTTCAATGATAAGCTCTTCAGTTTACCCTGGCAGGGACTAAAAGTAGGGACTAAAAAGCAAAAGTATGAAAAGATTAGTGAAAGGAAGGTTTCAACATCAATTGAGGTAGTGCTTAAGCATGTGAGAAATGATCTTCTATTATTTTTTAGGCTCCTGGTGCTGGACCAAGCTCTGGGTTGGCCCCTGTAGTACCCAATGCAGATAGATAGTCAGGTAGGTTTAATAAATTTAAATTTTAAAAAAATTCTGCCAAAGGTTTCTTGTCTCTCTGAGTATGATGCATATGTTCTTAGTTGTCAGAAGTTAAATATTTTTATTAATTTTTTTCACAGTTACTATTTGATATGCATACTCTTTAATAACTGGGCTTGAAAAGAGTCGACTCCCAGAGTCGACTCTTTCAGCCCAGAACTGCAGCCTTCCTTTTTGTTTGCTGTCTTTTTTGTATGTCTCTTGTTTGCTCTTCTGGTTTTGCTATTAATCCCAGTCATGCGAAGGGAATGGAGGGTGAATTGTATGCTTTGAAAGTACAGTGGGTGCATCATGCGCAAGCTTCTATGCTCATGTAGTTCACTTATCTTCGAACATAAGTTCATGATAGCCTTTATACGCCAATGGAATTCTATCCATCACACTGAGATTTGGCTTTAAAATAATGCACATGCCATCACATGCAAAGCTTTACTCGCTTCTTCCTCTTCCTATTTTGTCCATGCATGAATGCATATGCCTAGACATGAAAGGGAGGGGGGTGGAGGGCTTGCTGCCAGGGAGCAGCAGGTCGACCTGGGGTTGGCCCAGGTCGACCTGTCTCAAGTCAGAAGCCTAAGCTATTGGTTTTTTTTTTGGATTTAGGTACATGGATAACATGATATTGTGATTATTTCTATGAAAATGAACCTGAGTGATACCCTAAATCTTGCATTTGATTCGTTGTGGATTTGTAGATAGCTTGCATGTGTTCATTACTGATATCAAGGTACTTGTTTTGCTGTCAATGGGTTAAATTTAATATGGTTGCTAATCGGAATTGCTAATATATGAATTCCTGTTCGTAGTAAGTGGAAGTGTTCCCACTGAACTGTCCTTTGTTTTGAAGTCTCGTGTTCAAACCGAACTGTCCCTTGTTTTGAAGTCTCATGGGTGATAGAAAAAATCCTGAAATATGGTGGGGTAATGACCCTCAGGGTAGTGCTATATCCAACACTGAAGATGATTCCTTGGACAAAAAACCTGTTTGGCTTTAGACTTGTGAGTTTTTAGGTGTTTAGTGACACTAATCTTGGAGCAACTAAAGTTCATGGATCACGTTAGAAGTTTTTGTATAATTCATAGTATATATTTTGTATTCTGGTCTATTAATGTTTCAGATTCTTGAAATGAATTATGATAATCATGGTCCAGTAGTTCAGATTCTATATGATTGATTTGGCCCCGTTATTTCCAACTTCCACCTGGTTGAGTTGGTGAGCTCACGTCCAACCCTAGTCCACTCTAATTTGCATTTTGGGTTAAATATGTTCGGGCCAAATTGGTCCTTTCTCCTCTCAGGTTTGGAAATTGGCTTGTTTAAAACCACTCTAGCTAGCCACTTATCGACTTGATCACATGCCAATGATAGACTGAGTTTGTTTTATTTGTTTACTCTAGGTTCATATTCTGATGATAGAAACTGATAAATTTCCACCTATAAGGCTCTAATTTACATTTTGGGCTAAATATGTTCGGGCCAAATTGGTCCTCTCGCCTCTCAGGTTTGGAAATTAGCTTGTTTAAAACCACTAATTCTTTGATATCTCATTCCCTGATATAGTTGTCCTTTGTCTGTTTGAACAATACTTCTTATGAATCATGCAGCTAATAAAGAACTTTTTTATAACCAATGCAGGCGAAGGAGAAAATTTTGAAGTTACTAAGGAAGATTGTGGAAGAAATGATATGAAATGGTGAAATGAACTTAGTCAAGGATGCTACTTAGATTTTTGACCTGCATTGGCTTGAAATGGTATATTTGAAAAAACTGATACTCTGAATTTACATTTATGATAGACTTTCTTTTCTTTTCCTATTAAACGAAGGTGAAATGTTTCTTTTATTTACCTATTAAATGGAGGTGAAATGTTGTCAATGTCAATTAGGCCACTTGTTGTCATTAGAGATTAGAATGTCCATTTCCTGATAGGTTTTGATTATCAAACAAATAATTGTCTTCATCAATATTATCAATTCTCATCAACTTAGAACTGTCTTAGGACTTGGAGATCAACTCTATGAATTCTGAACTTATTATTTTGGATGGCTGTCAACTTAAAAAATGCTCCCTTGTTGTACTAAAATTCTGATGTATAACAAGTTATGGTGGGCAGGGAGGGATCCCTTTGAAAAATGATAGAATCCAATGATGGTAGCTTCGTCCATTAATCTGCACGTAGAAAGAATAATGATGGTAGCTTCGTCCATTAATATGCACGTAGAAAGAATAAGCTTCCAGAGTCAGTTAAAATTTGTATGCAATATATGTAGTGGTATAGCAGGTGATGCTTATGAAGTCAGTAAGTGTACACGATCTGAAAATTTCATATTCTTCAATAAATTAGTCTGATGTTTTCATGTTTCAGACAAGAACCTTCTATCACCGAACGATAAGTTGCATGGGAGATTGATACTGCATACCTCTACCTCATCACCCAGACAAACCAAATTGGTTCCTTTCTTTGAACATGAGCCTATCATGAATACCTAATGATTCTCATAGTTGCTAGAACTTTCTAAGTGAGCACAATGCATTGCATTTATTATTCTTTTTCATTCTAGAGCTAAAACTTCACAGCATATAGTCCTCACACATATGGAAATGTCAATTTGTCTCAATATTTCATAAAATTTGTTGGACATAAAACATGAAGCATTGGTCCTACCAATTCAGCGCCCTCTTATCACATTTTCCTAGTCCCTTCTAATTCTTAGGTAGGACCAAAACATGGATGAGATATGGTAGAGACTAGATTTACATTGAGTATATCTCTTTCTATGGAGAGCACTTGTGGGACAGATTTACTTTGAGTATATTTTCTTCTTTTTGTTTCTTTTTTTTCCTCCACATGGTTAATGGCATTGTCTTTAGTTAGGTGTAGTAAATGGTGCTAATTGCTTCACACTAAATCAATGAATGCGAAGATATGAATGGATGCACTATTATAGGTGATGAGAGCACAGATACTAATAGGATTTTTTTAAAAAAAATAAAACATATTCCTACATTTTTTAATAACCGACGTTAAACCATTTTCCTACGTTTTTAAAAAAGTGATGTTAATCCTTATTCATACGTTTCTTTTACTACGTGGCCAAAGTAATACTTACGTTTTTAGAAACGTAGGTACAACCTCTTATATGCGTGTGTATATATATTTTTAACCTACGCTTTTGCTAGACTATTTCTACGCTTTGCAAGCGTAGGTATAGGTCGATATCTACCTACACTTTTTACTGGACTATTCCTATACTTTAGAAGCGTAAGGATAGGTCAAGCTATACCTACGCTTATTGCTGGACTATTCCTACGCTTTGAAAGCGTAGGTATAGGTCGATATCTACCTATGCTTTTTGCTGGACTATTCCTACGCTTTGAAAGCGTAGGGATAGGTTGAGCTATACCTACGTTTAATAAAAACGTATGTATAACCTATAGTCACGCGAGCAAGCACCACGCTTTGAAAGCGTGGCAAACAAACGTGGTTAAAGTCTTTACCTACATTTTTTGGACTTATACCTACGTTTTTTAAACATGGCAAACCTTTAACTAGAATAACATTTTCAATGGAGTTTTCAGAGTTTTTACCTACTATTCTTGATGTAATTATTTTTCCCTTGTCTTTTCCTCCAAACTTCACTTGTCCAGGCTCTATCTTGACTATCTGACTGAATTTTCTTCTGTCTCCTGTTATGTGTCTAGAGCAGCCACTGTCTAGGTACCATCTGTTGTGTTCGGCTGCCAGGCATTCCTGTAATCATAATTCAAGTAGAAAGTTTTGGAACCCAAGCAAATTTGGGTCCTCTATTACTAATCACTTCATGCAGCAAGGATATAGGAATCCAGATTTGTCTAAAAATATTAGCTTTTGTTTTGGACAGGTGTTGTTTACTCAGGTTTCCTGACTAGTCATATGTGTTTTGATTAGTCCTGATGTGACTGTTCCAGTAACTACGCATGTTGGACTGATATCTGTGATTTTTATTGTTATACCCTCCCCTATAGGGTTGTGCATAAGAGCAGAATTTTCTGTTCCTATGTGAGTGCACACGGATATCATTACCCCATCGAGGTCCATATGACCTCTGGTGGTCAGGAAGTACTTTCTTTGTTTGCCACTATTTTATTTTTTATTAGGTGTAGCAACTCTGTTTGCTACCTTGTGAATAGGATGAGAGAGGGTCTGTTGAGTAGGTCGAGTGGGTGGTTTCTGAATGGTCGACATCTGTCAACTGATTTTAGCCTTGTTATTATTCTGTGAAGTTGATCCTATCCCAGAGTATTGAGGTGTGACTAGTTTTCCTTTAGGTTTTTCAAAATTGATCGACATGGTTTTCAGACCAAATTCTTTCTTGTTTGTAGGATTGAATCCTAGACATTCTTTGTTAAAGTTCACTCTAGTTCCCAACATTGCATCCAGGGTTTCTTTGCCTTTCGTAAATCTCTCTAAGACAATTTGTTTGTCCCTAAGTTTTGTTTTAGCTTTTTCAATGTTCTGTTAGATTTCATGATTAACACTTTTGATGGCTTCATATTTCTCCAGATTCAATTGACTCTTTCTCTGACTGTCCTGAACTTTTAGTTTGAGTTCATATATTTGTTTTTCAAGACTCTCCTTCTCTGATCTAAGATGTTCAAGTTCAGTTTTCACTTCTTTTGAATCCTCGATTTGTTTTTTAAGACCTTCATTTTCAACTTTTAGACATTCCAATTTATCTTTAGCTGAATGGTCATGAACAAGGTTATTGCTTTTCTTTTTTAACTGCTTATTCTCTTTTTTATAATTCTTGTATTTCTCAAGTAAATCAGTGTAGGCGTCTTCCCAATCTTTAGTTGAAAAATTATCAAACGGAAAAGTTACCTTTTCATCATAGTCATCGGCCATCAGACACATCCTATCTTCGTCTTCTTCAGTCGAGGAGCTCTCATCTTCTTCTTCATCATCGCTCCATGTGCATATCATGGCCTTGGGCTTCTTCTTTCCCTTGGCCTTAATTATTTTCTTCATTAACTCTGGGCATTCTCCACGCATATGCCCAGGCTTCCTGCATTGATAACAAATAACGTAATTAGTTTTCTTGGATTGGTCAATTTTGGTAATTCGAACTCTACCTACTTGGGTGGTTTTCCTTTTCTTTTGGAATTTGCCCTTCCTTCCTCTCAGAAATTTCTTAAACTCTGAGTGAGAAGAGCATGATCATCTATGCTTTCTTCATTTGAGTTCTGCTCATCGGACTCACTAGACTCATTAAAGTTTTTAGACACTTTAAGAGCCACTCTTTTCTTCTTTCTTTTTAGGTCTTCCTCATTTCTTTTCAAGTGTAGCGCATAAGTCATGAGCGATCTTATCAACTCGCCAACTGACATAACTGACAAATTCTTGGAATCCTCGATTACTGTGGCTTTGGTGTGCCACACAAGAGTGAGTGATCTGAGGATTTTCCTTACTACTTTACCAAGGGACTTTAGGCTGTTAGTGAGTTGGGTTAATCTTGCATACATCTCTGAAATGGATTTGTCAGGTTTCATTTTAAACATCTCATAGTTAGAAATGAGCATGTTAGCCTTAGTAGTCGTTACCTCAGAAGTTCCCTCATAAATAAACTCTAACTTTTCCCACATCTCCTTCGTGGACTTGCATGTGGAGACTCTAGAGTATTCGTTGGGATGAATAGAGCACTGCATTATGTTCATGGCACTCCAGTTGATGGTGGACATTCTGATTTGCTTCCTGGTTCACGTGTCTTCTTCCTCTGGCAGTTGAAATGGACCTTGACTCACCACACGCCAGATCTCGTGATCCTACGCTAGAAGAAAAACTTCCATTCTATTCTTCCAATAGCTATAGTTAGAACCGTCAAAGAAAAGGAGGTCGGTTAATAGAATGGTCTTCAACTATAAAGCTTCGAGGCATATTGCCCTTAGATCTCCCCTTGTCGTTGGACCACATGATAGGGGAACATGCTCTGATACCAAATGATAGTTGGAAGAGTAGATCTAGAAGGGGGGGTTGAATAGATCAACTCCAAAAAAAAAAAAAAACTCAGTTGCACAGCTCCAAAAGCACACGAGAGCTTGTTCAGGAAATAGATCAGACACTAAATCTGTGCTTGGACAGGATAGCAGTAGAATCACTTACGATGACCATGGAACGTGTATCTTCAGTGCATAAAACTACCTAAAGCCAAATGTGTGTGGAGAAAGGATATATCGGACGCAGTAAGTAGTAAAGTTAGTAACTTGTGAGTGAAGGAAGAGGAAAAGAGATCAAACACACAAGGATCAAACCACTGCACAAAGTTTTTTAGGTGGTTCGGTTGCAAACCCACAATCTATGTCCACCCCTCACTAGATTAGTGAGGATTCACTACTTGCAAGTAACACACACACGTACACACGCACAAGCAGATTCAATCCTCAAACAACCGCTGACAAACAACTTGAGTTGAGGAACAATCTCCTCACACTATTGACTTACAGCTTGCAATCAAAAAACTGATCCCAAGACAAGGTATCGAAAAAACACACACTCGTAGACAAATCTGAAATGGAAACAAGTAGAAAATAAAAGCTCAAAGAAAGAAAACAAAAATAATGAAACACAATGTTGCTCCAGACAAGGATCTGGGAGCTTTTTGTGATGGACACCCACAGAACTCTCAATCAAAACTAGAAAACCCTCACGTCCAGTTGTGAAGAGCTCTCCCTTGAAAAGCTTTTACACTAACCCTAGTGGCTTCTCTCTCTTATCTCCACACTCTTCTTCCTCTTCAAGTGCTCTTTGAGGATGCTATCTTATTTTCCCTCAAGGATGCTCCTTCTTAATAGCACAGGGTGACACTCTCTTTCTTGAGCATCTTCGCTTCTTCTCCAAGGGGAATGGGTGCTATTTATAGCCGAGCAAAATGGATAACCCTCCATTTCTAAAGTGTTTTCTGATTGGTCCAATGAAAAGGGTAAAACATTCTGCTGAAGGACCTTTCCAGAAACCTAGGCACGTGACCTTGGAGCGTGCGTCAATGATTGGACCTTGGACCATGTATCGAAGAGGGCCCACACTTAAAGTTCATAAACCTCTGCTTCCGTGATGAGTTGACTTGGTTTGGATGCTGAGTCGACTTGTTCGTTGAATTGGGCGAGGCTCGAGGCTTCTGGAAGTCAGTAAGTCAACTTGGTATTGAGCTTGGGTCGACTTGCTCTTTGAGCTGTGCGAGGCTCAAGCTTCTGGGAGTCTGTAAGTCGACTTGGTGTGGAACTTGAGTCGACTTGCTTGGTGCTTCGACAGATGAGATCTTTACTAGATAAGGGATTGAGTCGACTTGTTGCTCAAGCCAAGTCGACTTGTCCTTTGCTGTTGCTGCTGCTGTTGCTTGCACTGCTATTGTTATTGTTGTTGCTGGATGCTGCTGTTGCGTCGACCCAGCCTTCATTGGGTTTAATGAATATGCACTATATGTTCCAAATTGTGTCGACGCATAAGCACATTGCGTCGACTCACCCTTCAATTCTGCTTGGATTTTTTCTTCAGCTGTGTCGACTCATTGGGTACATTGAGTCGACCCAATCTTCTTGTTACCTTTGCTATTGTCTGTTGGACCACCAGTTAGGTCGACCTACCATGAAGGTTAGGTCGACACATCCTGACCTCTGATAGCTTGATTTGTTCTTGCATCGACTCCATAGCTTCATTGAGTCGACCCAATCTTCTTATTTTTCATTTCTGGGAAATTTGGTCGACCGGGTCCTTCCTATCAGTCGATCGACCGGCCACTTTGCTCTGAAGTCTGTCGACTCAACAACAAGTCAATCGACTTTTGTGCATATCTGTCCACTAAGTTCTGTGCCTGCTGACTGATTTTTGTGTCTGTCGACTTGAACCTGTAACATGTTAGCCAAAAATTCAAACACCTAGTCAATTTGACTTTTAAGGCATTCGACTAAGTTTATGTGCCTGGCAAAAATACTTATAATGAGTCATAGTTGAACATCATCAAAACACTAAACCAAACATCTTCCGACCGTGGACACCTTAGAGTCCTATTCTAAGGTTTCTACTCCGAGGATTTCGTGCCAGATCAATTCCTATCGACTCTAGGAAGGTTATCCCACCATTATCTCATAGATTTATCTCTTTTAGACTCTATTTTCTGTGCTTTATATTCTAACTCCGACCTAGGGTTTCCAAGGGTCTATAAATAGTCTCCTAAGGCCTAGGGCTCAAGAGGGGGATGCTTTTGGGTCTGGGGTGAAGCCATGTTGCACCGCTGACTCACCTCTTTGACCCCAAACCGGCCAGGGAAGTTCTAAGTCCTCTTTTTTTTCTCGTAGGGTTTTCTACTATCTTCTTGTTTTATCCTTCTATTGCACTCCTTTGTTACATGCATGCATGCTTTTGCTACCTCTTCTATACTGCGTTTTTCTCTACATTACACACATACACCCCTACTCTTTTGTTCCTTCGAGCAAGGGTTAAAAAACTCAACCTCCCAGGTATCGACCCTTCCTCATTTCATGTTCCATATACTAGTGGGATAGATGCTATGCTTTCTTAGTTCTAATTGGGTTTTTATCTTTATTTGGCTTTGTTTCGCAGGTATAGATAGTTAAGGATGCGAGGCCCTTGCTTTATGGGTAGCTGGAAAGCGAGGAGAAGCTGAACTTCCAAGTCTCCCGCACTCTGTTCTAAACTCGGTGGCCAAAGAGGTTGCGTTCATGAAGTCGTAGTCACTATAGTGACCGCGTTCTCGGACATAACCCATTAAGGTATTTTTTGGTTAGTCTTCATATTTTCAACGTACGCGACGTGTATTTTAAGTTCTTTCTACTATTATCGCGTTGTTATTCTTTGGTGCCGATCACGGTCCTTCATTTTCTCTATTTATTTATCGCCTCGTCATTGCATGTGTTATTTATCTTCGGAAGGTGTATTTTATGCCTACACCTATGACCCCTCAAACAAAAAATTCTAGCTATGCCTCTACATTAAACGATGGGAACCCTAGCCCCAAGATTGCAAGAAAAAGCAGGAATAGGGACTGCCAAAATCTGTCCCTATTCCATCCCAAATCTGTCTCTAAAGAGATTTGAGAGGGATGCGGGATGTAATAGGGACAGATAGAGAGGGATTTGGGATGTAATAGGGGCGGATACTGGCCATCCGACATTCCTAGTCGCAAATTTGATGCGAATTTTTTTTGTCTCAAACCTGTCCTAAATTACCGATGAAAATAATTCCGTCTCAAATCCATCTTAAAAATAGTAAATTATTTTTTAAAAAATATTTTGAGATTGATTTTAAAATTCATCCCTAAATCCGTCCCTAATATTGGCAAAAAATTTTAAAGAAATTAAAAAATATTTTTGATCAGAATTTAAAATCCGTCCCAAATATTTGGGATGAAATACAAAATCCATCCCTAATTCCATCCCAAAAAGCTAAATTATTTTCTAAAAAATTAAAAATAAAATATTTTGTGACAGGTTTTGAAATCTATCTTAAAATCCATCCCTAAAGTTAAGGATGGAATAAGAAATCCGTACCTAAAAGTCAAATTATTTTTATTAAAAATTAAAAGACCTAATATTTTACTACGGATTTTGAAATCCATCCCTAAATCCGTCTCTAAAAGTAGAGACGGAATACAAAATCCATCCCTAAAAGTCAAATTATTTTAAAAACTAAAAAATCTAATATTTTGTGACGGAATTTGATAGCCATCCTTAAATCCATCCCTAAAATTCGAGACATAATAATAAATCCATCACTAAATCCTTCTCTAAATGTTTAATAGTTTTTAAATAAAAAACACACATTATATAGAGAAAATACACAACATACGCACATCACAATAACAAATAAAATAACATTCATATTCCACTAAAATTTATTTAAATATAATATTTTAAAAGTATCACTTTATTACAATATGATAAAAAATAAAAAATATTCTTAATATCCCCGTCCTCCCCATCTTACTTGTCCCCTCCGTTCCCTCCCACTGGGGGCGTACGTAATAGCTTGCTCTTGGGTTGCAATTCTCAAAGCTCCTTCCCACCCCAAAATAATGTCTTATAAGTAAGTGTATGTTATGGACATTGATTAGCGTGAATCACATCAAGATATTTACTATATCTATTGTAGAAATGCAGTACATTTATAGGAAAATGGAATTTAGAAGATACACTATGAGATGCAATACATCTTACAGGAGTGCTAGAGACAAGATAAATTATATGAATGAACCTGAATAATGAAAGATGAAATTTGTTCACTTTTCTTACATTAGAGATGTTTTTACATTCAAAGGAGGTATGTCTAAACAAATTCGATCGAGTTAGAGAGATTTTAAGGAATTTGTGAATGAAGCTACAACATGAAGACCGAGAAGTAGGTATTTTAATAAAATAGTCTATTATAAATACATCCTGAAACATAAATTCTAGAATTAATCCACTTTCTAATTAATTCATTAATGTACCATTGCTACTTTAATATTTGCACCTCATAATCTTGACCTTAATTTATTTTCCAAGGAAGATATGTATACGCTCGTGACACACTAGCTCCATCTAATTAATCTATCATGTACGGACATGGAGATAAACTTGAGGACAAAAAATCACCTTAGAATCCTTAGACATTATCCATTGTTGATGTTAATCTTTTAGATTTAGGGATTTTTGCAAATAAACAATTGATAGAAGTGAATTTGAAAAAAAAATATTCTTAAAAATATATTAGCGAACGTATCATTATGTTAATTAAAATATTATATAAATACCATTTAAGTATTATTTTTTAAAAATTTTAACAAAAAGAAGTGATACGTACGTAAATAAATATTTTACACAATATGAATTAAATTAGTGATACGTATGCTAATATATTTGTAATAGTGGTTTTTTTTCCAATTCACACTTTACAATAGTTTATTTTCAAAAATGGCTTAGATTTATCTATGCCCACGTATCTTTAATTATTGCCTCCTATATAAAGTGAAGCGGTGATTAAGAATGGGAAGGAGTTACATTGTAAAATTTAGACATGTATAAGTTCCACGTTTTGCTCTTGTTGAGGAGACAAATATATAACCAGCTAGATGCCCGTATTTTCTTTAGAAAAATGATAATTCAACAACGAAGATACAACTCCAACGTACACAATCGAAGAACTAAAGAGAATTAAAAAGAGATCCTTATGGGGGCTAGAGAACAATGTTTTATGACATATTGTCACCAAGCATGCATATAAATAGGGATTGCCATGAATCCAATATGTGAATTGAATAGCTTTGTACATGCAAAGATGATCAGACGCAAGAGGGAGGTAGAATGCTACTAAGAGACGAGCCCACTACGTTGGAACACGACATGGCCGCATCTCCCTCTCCACTGTACTGCAGGTTTATGTCACTGAGCTCCACACCCTTGCATGGCACGTCTTTGCTGCACAACAAGTTAACCGCAACCTTCGATGCCGACACCCCTCTGATGTTGTGGAACTTCACGTTGCTAATCTTGACACGAGAAGGAGACTGGGAAGAAAGAAAACACAAAGCACTTACATATGGTAAAAAATCATCGGCACGTCCCACGACTACTGTAATATATAAATAACACTAGGTTTCTAGAGTCTTTACATACCCGTTGGCTGCATGAGACGTATGGGCAGTACTCTTGGTCTATGATGATTGGGTTGTAGACGTCCCTCATCACTATATTCTCAAACACGAAGTCCCGAGCTGCCATGTCGGTGGAGTCTTTCCACGTCTTGATCCTTACACCGTTCGTGGTGCCAGTGATGGTGCAGTTCCTTACACTCACGCCGACGACGTCCTCCTCGTGCTCGTACCTCCCCAGGCTGCCGATGCTGATGCCATGTCCAGGGCCGCACTTGACCTCAGAGACGGTGATGTTGGTGCTGCCGTCACCGATGGAGATGCAGTCGTCGCCAGTGCCGATGATGGACGTAGAGATATCCACGTTGCTAGACCTGCCGATGTGAATGCCGTCGGTGTTGGGGCTGTCCCCCGGTGCCCGTATGGTGAGAGACTGTATCTTGATGTCCCTGGACCCAAAGATGTTCATGTGGAACAGCTTGCTGTCGATGGACGAGATGCCCCGGATGACAGCGTTGGTGATGAAGTTGAACGTCAATGACTGATGTCGAGAAAGTTTTTGATCGGAAGGAATTATCAGATACGTCAAGTAAGTTGTTAATCAATTTGATGCTTTGCCATTATCTTGAGAATATTATTTGACGATCAAGTGTACATGGGGGAGATGAAATATAAGAAATATCAAGTATATAGCTCATACGTACCATATTCGTGTATGTGTGTGTGTGTGTGTGTGTGTGTGTGTGTGTGAGAGAGAGAGAGAGAGAGAGAGGAGTATGGCAACATACAATAGGGAGAAGCTTGCAATTGTACTGCTTTGGACACTGGTTATGAGGCCAGGCTGAGGCACCTCGGCCATCAAACTTGCCTGTTCCGGCGATCACCAACCCATCAATGTGGCTAAAAGATATCCAGCTGCTGGCCGTGAACACGCTGAGATCCGTGGGCGCAATCACCCTCCCCGTCACTTGGAGCACCATGGTGCCGTTGCAAGGACCTGCGAACTCCACAGGGCCCACCAGGTACGTCCCCTCGGGGATAAAAACCCTCGGCGTTCCTCTGGTTGCACAGGCTGCTCTCCACGCGGTTAGGAACGACTGGGCCATGCAAATCAAGAAGAGAAAGAGTTGATGGAAATATTAAACTGACCAAAAACACATATCCATACATAATATCGCTATATATAATCAAGGCAAAAGATGGCTTTGATTCCAGTTCCCAACCTGAGCGTTGTCCGTCTTCTCGTCTGAAACCGCTCCGAAATCGACCACATTGAAGGTCTGGGTTGCCATGGCATGGGCAGTGGAAACCATCAGGAACAAGAACAAGCAACTGATCATCTCCAGAACTTTTGAGGCATGCGCCATCTTTGGCTCACTCTTTCCTAAATAGTTTTGCCCTTCTCCTTATCTCATGCAGGGAGGCGTTCACCTCTGTATATATATGCTCTGGCGGCTAAAGAACTTAGGATTTATTGCCCACAAGAGAACACTAGTACTGTGAGTCTCTACGTAACGCGCGAAATAGAATAAAATGGATTGCCCGGTGTGTGTACGTGTTCTGGGGTAGATTTATATATATAGCTGCTTGTCACAGCTAGCGAATCCCAACTTCTTTCAGTTTAGCAGTTTTCTTGGGACACCCACGGCTTCCCTCTGGCCCCCGCCCCCAATAGTAGTTACCTTCATTCCATCAGCTCTTCATCTCCATAACCTCTCGTACGTCCCTGATATTTTTGGGGTGTTTCGTTCGACATTGGTACTAACGGCTGCTTATCTGTGGTTTCACCTCACGCGCTGGGACTCGAACAGCTGATCCGGTTAAGCTCCTCCCAACAGCAAATCCGTGTCGCCCCTCATTTGTCCGTTTGAAGATACGTACACCACACCACACCACCGTGAATGCAATCTGCAGGTTCACGTAGAACCCGTATCCTTTTTTCCGTTGGGGAAGAAAAATTCTCCATTTAAGGTTTGGGCTGTTCCGTAGCGTACGTTAACCTAAACTCATTTGTCACTTTTAAATTTTAATTAGTAATATTAATGACACTTTTTTACCAAAAAAATTATGAATTTGACTGTATACCTATTTTATAAGATTTATTAAAAGTATTTTAACTATAAAAATATAAATAAGTTTAAAGGGAATAGTGACGGGTAAATTAAAAATGATATCATATGAAAAATAAACCCATTTGCCACTTTTAAATTCTAATTAGTAGTATTAATGATATTTTTTTATCAAAAATTATATTATTTTGACACCATATTTATTTTAAAAAATCTATTATTTTTTTTAAAAAATAAAAAATATAAATGGCTTCAAACTGAATAGTGACGGACAAATTGTAAATAGAAATGTAGTAAAAACTTTTGTCACTTTTAAATTTTATTTAGTAGCTTTAATGATGCCTCTTATCAAAAAAATTATATTTCGTGGTATTTTTATTTTATATAATCTATTAAAAATTAAAAAATTAAAAATTAATTTAAAAAGAATAGTGATGGGGTATATATGTGGCATTTTTTGATTCGTTGGGTCTATTATACCGAATGAATCTTTGAAAAAAATAGGGGCCCTAATAAATCTTTTTTAAAATTATTTTTATGCTAATTAAATTATTAACATTATAAATTTTAAAAACTATTTCGAATGGGGTCACAAGATTTGATGTTGACGAGGAGTCAAAGGGCCGGGAGGGCAGCATGTAGGGGGATTAATTATGTGGGGGTGACTTAAACCACCTTGCCTCCTGGGTTTCGAAATCTAGAACAACTCCAGGTTGAACCATTTTTTATCTTGATTAAACTAATCCACCTAACAAAGTAAAACAGGTTTAGCTCCGGGGTAGAAAAAAGGCCAACTCTGGGATAACCCTAGTCTATCAAAGAGGGGCTAGAGGTCTATTTATAGGGGGAGAAAATCGTAATTCTATCTTGGAGGATAATCGCTAGAAGTTGGAGTCCTATGATGATAAATCCACCAAGAACTAGTTTGAAATAGTTTCGGGAATATCTAGCAACCGATTAGGATCGAAACAATCATCCAAAACCTCCCAAACTTGGAATCCAAGGCGATCATGACCGGAAGAGATGGATTCTGGATGGATTGCATGAAACTATGAGAACATGGTCTATTGTACAACCATGACCTAAATAGAACGTGGTCGCTCGATAGACCGCGTTCAGGCTTACATGACCAGAACATGGGATAGGGCCTTCCATGGCTTAGTGAGAGCTTGAAAAACAGGCTAAATGGGCTCATAATAAGCCAGAGACACTCAAAGCAACGACCAATTTGGGACATTACTAATATGAATAAGAGAAATGACTCAATTTATGGGGTCAACTAAATAAATCTATTCCAATTTACTTAAATCTAGTCGACTCAACAAAGAGAAAATTACGTGAACACGATCTAGACATTATTGACTCCTAAGTCTTCACTCTCAATTTTATATGACTTTCATTCGCTCTCGGACCCATCACTTGAATAACTCGAATCCGAATCTGAACTACTTGCATCTCCTGAAAAAATTTAGAAATAGGTAATGAGCACACTTACCCAGTAGGTATCTTTGCATCAACATGTAGGTAATATTAAAGTGATTAGCATTTTAGCTCCAAAGAATTAAGGAAAAATCATGCGAATGCGATAAGTCACGTGAATAAATCATAGTAACAAGACATGATCAAGTTAAGATATGATTGAACAAGGATGGTTAAGCAAGTATGTAATTATGGCCTTTAAAGAACAAGAATGTACTAGCAAGTCAAGCAAGAATGTACTCTTAACAAGTACTTCGTGAATTTCTGTGGAATTTCATTTCACGAGCCGTGTATATTTCCGTGGTTACCGTGGATATTTCACTTATTTATAAAGAAAGTACTCCCAGTGTAATGCGACATTAGTAGCATCATACCCGATAGTTTATAATAGTATGTTTCCGACAATCAGCCGAGGGGACTAGCATAGAGCCCTTGAACACAATAAGTGCTCGATCCGCATCTTCAAGTATAAATCAAGCTACTTCCACGCATATAAATAATATGGCCAAGAACGTTCAATTCCAATAATAGATTTATGATGAAGTAACCAAAATACGAACGCTTCTACAAGGAAATAAGGAATTCCAATAAATATCTTAAATACTAGGTTATGCCATGGAAATAAATCGGCAGCATAACAGTACATTTTAATTTTCATAATTTACCTTAGATGACTTGAATAAGGTTACAAGTCCTAGACTATCATTAGTCAATCTAGGATTATAGGAAAAACAGTACTCAGGAAACTTAGCGGTCTACTTTTGGGCCGCTATACTGATATGGCGGTCTCATATTGGGCCGCTAGAATGAGCTGAATCCAGAAAGAAATCAATGAGACTCAGATAATGTGGCGGTCGGATACTGGACCGTTAATGGGACTTAGCGGTCGAGTACTGAACCGTTACAAGACAAAATCAAAAAATATCGGTAGTGCTTTCTAGGTAATTGGACTTTAATGGTACAACCAACTCGGCATCCTAATGGGAATCCCAGGCTCACGGAGAATTACGGAGGCCTTGAAATAAGATTTCCTAGTCTATTGGAAGGAATATCTAAGGGAGAGGTCATCAAGTTCAAGATTATGTTACTATAAGTGCAAAGTGTGTAACTAATGGTCATATACCGGGATATATGCCATGAACTTATAGAAAATGACTCTGAGATAGAAATAGAATGCGTGCAGTGAGAAACCAACGTTCAATCTCGACTATATAAGTATTTGAACCATAATTTAAAATTATATAATTTTTGGCATGAAACTATCATATGTTTAAAATAATCTTAAGAACCATAAAGAATATGAAATTGCTATTATGAATCAGTAAAACAAAACTCAGGATAGTGTATAACATTAAAACAGGTTTGAACATAGTTAACTAGGCTTACTTATGAGTTAAATGGACTGTCCTTGATTCTATCTCGGGTTGACAGAAACAGAACACTGGCGGTCTATAATAGAGCCGTTACAGTAATGTGGCGATTTATCGTAAGGTCGCTAGAGAGATAAAAACGGTCTATTTCGGTCCGTCGGAGAGTTCATAAAAATGAGTTTACAGAGTGTCTAGCGGTTTATCGTAGGGCCGCTATATGAGATTGGCGGTCGAACATGAAGCCGCTAGAGTACGACTGACAGTAACTAATGTTTAAAACACATCATGTCTGGAAATCAACATATTTTATAAAACTACTACATGATAGAACGAGAAATAGGCTGTAATATGCATGGGAATCATGTATTGGAATAAGAGAATTTATTTGGTTCATTAAGGTTAAAGAATATGCATGACTGAAATACTAAGTGCATAGGTCCTATTGAAACATGAAATTCTCCACACATAAAGCATGAAATCGAGTAAAACTAGAGGTCTTTTATCCCTAGATTAGTATTTTTGCCATTCATGAGATGACCTACCTCTGCTAAAGCTTTTAAACTCCGAATTTGATGCTAGATGCTACCCTCAGTCCCTTGCACTCCTTGTGACAAATCAGCAACTTCACCCCCTGATATCTCTTGATCCTCTTGGCCTAATGACAAGAAATTTGGAGGGTAAGAGGTAGATACTAAGGGAAAAAAAACGTTCTAAAGGCACTAAAGTTAAATACCTTGATTTGGTATCCTAATTCCTTGATCTTCACCAGACTTTTGCACAGTTTCCTGGGTCGCAAACTTGGATCTAGCAACTTTGCAGGCTTCTATCTCCTTGTGTGCTTGATCCCCTAGCACGAAATTTTGGGAGATGTTAGTCCTATATATTGGCAATAAAAACTTCTAAAAAACCTACCTGAAATAACGTCGTCTTACATTGATTCCACGCGAGCCAATGTAAGGGTCGCGCAGGTCAAAACTAGGTCCTATTTATAGGGTTTTACTAGAGTTTGAGGATTAGATCAATCCTAGAGTCCTTATTAAACTTTGGATCGACTTCTGGGAGTCCTTAACATGTTTACTAGTCCACCCATCTCAATCTCTAAGTGATAAGACCTCAAAATTTCAATCTTTTTGCTCGTTCTTCCATTCACGGAACTGACAGGAAATAGCGGTCGAATATTGGTCCGCCAAATGCCTTGTAGCGATTTTACGATAGACCGCTATAGGTCCTGGCGCCGAATTTTGAAATGAGTTCAAACTCTAATTTCGTCTTATCTACTAAATTATTTAAATAAAGAGTATTTATCCTTATTAATTCGTGAATATGTTAATTACCTTTCTAGAATATGGGCCAAACATCATGGGTTTGGTCCTTAAACCTTTTGGGCTTCTATTAAATGGGCTAGATTAATTGATTACCTTATTTGGGCTTTAATAATGATTTATTTAACCTAATATTCATTTATTAGTTTATTTGATACTTTAATAATTCCAGAAAATTACTAAATACTTTATAAAAATTTCGGGGCATTACACCCTCCCCCACTTAAGAGAATTTGTGTAGCACCCCGGGAATTTAAATCTAGAATAATAGAATAACTATAAATATTCATCATGAAAAAAGTAAAATTTTGATAAAGGAAAAGTGATAATTAGTTAAAATAGTAAATGGACTTCAATGTTAATAAATAAATAAAGAATAGAAATTAATATTCTCCTTTATCTATGAGCAGTACCTTTTAAGTATTTAGAAGGAATAGTATTCCCAAATATATATATATATATATTTATTTGTTTATTTATACACATATATGCACATAAAGAGTTATAGGATCGAACCTGACTCTGATACCTGAGGCATCAATGGAAATTAACAAGAAAGATAAATAAATAAGTTATAACTTATTAAATTTTTGGCATGTATGGGCCTTAATAATATATATATGATATTCTTTATATTAAAACCCAAGTATACCCCTCAGCTAATGGGCCTTAACAGGGTGGGTGCTAAATGAGCCAAAATATATACACACGAATATAATATATATATAATGGGCTTTGGGAAAATAGGTATATAAGATAAAGGTTTAAAGGGCCTTAGTAATGAGCTTAAGCTATGTACGTAAGACACTAACAGGGTACACAGATAAATATATATATGCATGGGTTTTTATTAACAAACCTTCTTAAGTTTAAACCTCTCACGTTCGAAGCCTTTGCATGAAGTTTAGGGTTTCAATTAATAGTGGGCAGGCGGCTAAGGTTTTGGCAATTGCGATGTTAACCAGAACAAAACAGGGAAACATTGCTTCCGATGGAGTTCTAACCCCACTAAGACCCCTTTTCCTCTACAAATAACCCCTCCATCGAACGTACAAAGGCTTGTTGCTGCTGCTCGTTCGTCTCCTCCTTCGACCATCGTTCGACCACCTGCTGCCACACGAAGGGCGATCAGGCCTTTTTCCCCTCCTCCTCTGCTACGTGCTACCGTGGTGCCCGGTGGGGTGAAGCAAGGCTTCCTCCTTGCTCTTTCTTCTTCCCTGATTACGTGAAGGTCGCTGCAGCTGCTGTTGCTGTTGCCGTTGTTCTATTCTTCATCTTCTGCAATTTCTCTATCTGTATAAACGTCAAAAGGTAGGCAATCTCCCAAGCACAAGTGTAAAACAACTAGCATGCTAGATGTATAGAACATGTAGGTATTATCGTGAAATTGTTTGCTACGTGATTTGTTGTCTATAGCTTGAGATTTTTTTACGTTTTTGCATGAAAAAGGAATTAGCGACCACATCCTGGTCGTTAATTCAATAAGAAACGCCCACGTGAAGGGCGCTAATTCAATATGACGCCCCTACTCATGGGTGCTAACTATTAAAACTCCCGAATTTATCCTAAATCTAAAAACCTGTTAATTGTAAATAACGACCCAGACAAGGGCGTTATTTACTGAATTGAAGACTTAAGTCAAGGGCGTTATATTCAAATAAGATGGCAGTGACAAAGTCGCTATTTAATGAAATTTTAAAACATTGCTCATCGACTAGTCGTCAATTTCATATATGTCAGTTATAAGTTTTTAGCATTAATAGTTGTTCATAAATATAAAAGTACCCTTTGATCATGAAAATTTATGGGCATACTATTGGGATAGAGACCGAGGTACTGGAAGTGATTGCACCGTTTTTCGTGTCCCCTATTACAAGATCTCCCGTCTCTCATCGAAAAATTATTTTGAACATATGGTTAGGTAGAGTTTTTCGAGCCGGTCATTTCGGTATATTATAAGCCAGATTCCGACATCATTTAGAATAGAAACGAGAAGCTTGAAAAATCGATTTTTTTGAAATAACGACCCAAACAAGGTCGTTACTTCAAAATCTGACGCCCATACTCCTAGGCGTCAGATTAACTATTTATATATATATATATATATATATATATATATCATGTAGGCATATCTTTGAAAATCCATTATTATTAGAATACATAACAGAAAATTATGAAAAATATATATTTGGAATCCTTGTATTTTTCTCCTAATTATCATATATTCTTTTTATTTAAATTATTTTTAATAAATCAATGTGCCTTTTAATGTATATTTTTGAGTTTGTTTAAATAAATAGATATAAATATGAATTCTTGTTAAATAAATTTATTTAAAAATCATGAAAATTACGTTCCCCAAGAGGATGCCAATTAATAAATGACAGCACTCACGGGCCTTAAAAATAATATAAGTTTATTTAATTATAGTCAATTATAGAATAGGATGGACATGAATTCTATGATTAACGTACACATATTTTCACCGTTTTCTTCCATTTTTGACCCATACCGCGGGTCTTTTGGCACTCTCATCTCACGTTCGTAGATGGAGTCCCTGTTTCATGATTGGTTCACATTATACACTCAACTCTCGGTGACATACGAGCCCTCCGTTGGATATTCCGTTCCTTCGGACTGGCAAGTTAGTCATTGGGACCTCCGTAAGTCTCCTCGTAGCCTTGGAATCCCTCAAGGCCGATTGAGCTGGTTGTACCTAATCACCCATATTTCCAGAATGACATGGTTTTCATCTGGTTTATTGATATATCATCCTTATTACAAATTCTGTCATTGAACTCTATGTTCCATGAAATCTATCTTAATATTCTTACATGCTTGATCCTTGAAATTCTTGGCCATTAATATGGAATTAGTCTAGACTAAATGTCAGGGGCTATGGGTCCCACTAAAATGATATTTTAAATGCTACGGGTCCTGATCTGACCCTATTGGGCGAGGCAAAGTCCAAACGTTACCGGTATACGATGATCGGGTGCAGGCATTCACCAACTCGGTTATTGGCATTTAGGGGCAATCATATAGTCGTGATAACTCCTAAGTGTACGACCAAATACTAACTAGTGCTATTTTCCATGAGGGGTGGTCATATCGTCGTGATTTTTCCCTTAGTGCATTGGCCAATCCTATATAGTGCTAGATGTGCAAACGCTCTCGTGATAGTGATGATCGGGAGTAATTGCCATCATAGTACATCCTTCTACAACTTATTGTTCGTCATGAAAAGATCCTGATTTGCCTTATTGGAGGGGTTATCATATCGTCGTGATATTCCCTTAGTGTCTTGGCAATTGCTATATAGTGTTCTTGAATCATCCTATTGATAGTACTCGTTAACTTGTCACAAAGATCCTTCACAATAAAGGATACATTGAAGCTCTCGTGATAGTGTTCGTCATAGAGAGATGAATGTTATATTTCCTCATGAATGCTCTTGACCTAACTTGAGAAAGTACTTGATTAGATCTTGCTATACCCTCTTGATTATCATTGTCCCTACTCTACATGAGTTTATCTAGCATCTTGCTTACTCGTTTGTTTATTATAGTGCTTGAATTTATCTCGTGTTATTACAGTTCTCGATTTCTATATCTTGCATGACCTGCATGAGCATGTTAAACTGTAATTGATTTAAAGCTAGCTTGGAATCATGAGATATTAAGTCCTACTGAGCGTTCGCTCACCCTGCGTTTTTCAATGTTTTTCAGGTAAAGACCTTAGTGACGACGTGACCACACATGATGGGCAAGGGCAAGAGTGAAGAGAACTCTGACATCTAGATGAACCGTCTAGTCTGGTTATCTTGCGTCTTATGTCTCATTGTAATTTTTATTTATTGAGTCTTTTCGTTTATTATGGGCCCGAATATGTAAAGAACTTATATTTGAAATGAAATTTGTTATTCGTCCAAATTGTGTTTGTGGAAATGACTATGCTCTGATTGACATGATTGTTTAACTGTCACGTTCCGAGCAAACGACACGTTCCGCTGCTATCGGTTCGGGGCGTGACAGAAGGTGGTATCAGAGCCTAGGCTTTCTAAATCCCTAGGTCATCAGGTTCAAGTCCTAGATTGAGTCGTCCTTGTCAGTTATCCTATAGGAACCCTGTGAGATTTGGGTAGAGCTTTGGGGTTAAATGATAAAATATGTTACATTCGCGTTAGGTACCTACCGAGATATGCATATCATTAATCCAAACCTTATTCTTGTAGTCTAGAATGGCCGCGAGAGAGCTCAATGGAGAGAAATGCAACGTACGGTTCAAGGGTTGACACAAGCATTACAACAAGTGGCACAAGGTGGAAACCAACATGGAGCTGGGGATCTACATCGAAAATTTCAAAAGATGAATCCCCCGAAGTTTAATGGGTCTACCGACCCGGATGAAGCAGAGAACTGGGTACAAGAAATAGAAAGGACCTTTAAGGTGATGCAATGCACCAATGAAGAAAAGGTATTACTGGGAACCTACCAACTAGAAAAGGATGCCCAAGTGTGGTGGGGATCCGTGGAAGCAATCTTACCTAACGAGCAAGTTACGTGGGACAAATTCTTAGAACACTTTAATGAAAAGTATTTCTCGGAAAGAATTCGCGAGAAGAAAGCTATGGAATTTATGACTTTGAAGCAACGTAGTCTGTCAGTCGCCGAGTATGAAGCGAGGTTTTCTAGATTGGCCCGATATGCACCACACTTGGTTTGCACGGAGAAAATGAGAGCAAAGAGATTTATGAATGGCTTGAAGGTGGAACTTATACCTCAACTAGCTCCACTAGAAATTCAAACATATACGGAGATAGTTAGAAAAGCTCAACTCTTGGAAGATGCTATGGATATGATGGAAAGAATCAAAGGAAAGGTTGTCACGAAGGACTTACCAAATGGACCCAAGAACAAGGAAAACCTGAACGACAAGAAGAGATTTAATGAAGGCAATAAATTCTATGAAAATAAGAAATCCCGGAATAAAGATCGACAAATTGTTCCGACCAAGGGGAAATGCAAGCATTGCAAGAAGGGAAGGCACAATCCAGACGAGTGTTGGTATAAACTTGGAAAATGCATCCGTTGTGGAAGCAAAGATCACAAAATTGCTCGATGTCCACTCTTAAAGGAAGAAGCACCGCAAGCAACGGAAGGTAACCCTATAAACCTATCTCATCTAAAACTTGCATGAATCAGATAATGACCTTAAGTACTTAGCATGATATGTGAATGATCTAGCCAGAATACATGCTCTTACCCCACTAATTTTGGAAGAAACTCATGTGAATTTGGGGACCAAATTCTTTTAAGTGGGGGAGGGTGTAGCACCCCGGGAATTTAAATCTAGAATAATAGAATAACTATAAATATTCATCATGAAAAAAGTAAAATTTTGATAAAGGAAAAGTGATAATTAGTTAAAATAGTAAATGGGCTTCAATGTTAATAAATAAATAAAGAATAGAAATTAATATTCTCCTTTATCTATGAGTAGTACCTTTTAAGTATTTAGAAGGAATAGTATTCTCAAATATATATATATATATATATATATATATATATTTGTTTATTTATACACATATATGCACATAAAGAGTTATAGGATCGAACCCGACTCTGATACCTGAGGCATCAATGGAAATTAACAAGAAAGATAAATAAATAAGTTATAACTTATTAAATTTTTGGCATGTATGGGCCTTAATAATATATATATGATATTCTTTATATTAAAACCCAAGTATACCCCTCAGCTAATGGGCCTTAACAGGGTGGGTGCTAAATGAGCCAAAATATATACACACGAATATAATATATATATAATGGGCTTTGGGAAAATAGGTATATAAGATAAAGGTTTAAAGGGCCTTAGTAATGAGCTTAAGCTATGTACGTAAGACACTAATAGGGTACACAGATAAATATATATATGCATGGGTTTTTATTAACAAACCTTCTTAAGTTTAAACCTCTCACGTTCGAAGCCTTTGCATGAAGTTTAGGGTTTCAATTAATAGTGGGCAGGCGGCTAAGGTTTTGGCAATTGCGATGTTAACCAGAACAAAACAGGGAAACATTGCTTCCGATGGAGTTCTAACCCCACTAAGACCCCTTTTCCTCTACAAATAACCCCCTCCATCGAACGTGCAAAGGCTTGTTGCTGCTGCTCGTTCGTCTCCTCCTTCGACCATCGTTCGACCACCTGCTGCCACACGAAGGGCGATCAGGCCTTTTTCCCCTCCTCCTCTGCTACGTGCTACCGTGGTGCCCGGTGGGGTGAAGCAAGGCTTCCTCCTTGCTCTTTCTTCTTCCCTGATTACGTGAAGGTCGCTGCAGCTGCTGTTGCTGTTGCCGTTGTTCTATTCTTCATCTTCTGCAATTTCTCTATCTGTATAAACGTCAAAAGGTAGGCAATCTCCCAAGCACAAGTGTAAAACAACTAGCATGCTAGATGTATAGAACATGTAGGTATTATCGTGAAATTGTTTGCTACGTGATTCATTGTCTATAGCTTGAGATTTTTTTACGTTTTTGCATGAAAAAGGAATTAGCGACCACATCCTGGTCGTTAATTCAATAAGAAACGCCCACGTGAAGGGCGCTAATTCAATATGACGCCCCTACTCGTGGGCGCTAACTATTAAAACTCCCGAATTTATCCTAAATCTAAAAACCTGTTAATTGTAAATAACGACCCAGACAAGGGCGTTATTTACTGAATTGAAGACTTAAGTCAAGGGTGTTATATTCAAATAAGATGGCAGTGACAAAGTCGCTATTTAATGAAATTTTAAAACATTGCTCATCGACCAGTCGTCAATTTCATATATGTCAGTTATAAGTTTTTAGCATTAATAGTTGTTCATAAATATAAAAGTACCCATTGACCATGAAAATTTATGGGCATACTATTAGGATAGAGACCGAGGTACTGGAAGTGATTGCACCGTTTTTCATGCCCCCTATTGCAAGATCTCCCGTCTCTCATCGAAAAATTATTTTGAACGTATGGTTAGGTAGAGTTTTTCGAGCCGGTCATTTCGGTATATTATAAGCCAGATTCCGACATCATTTAGTATAGAAACGAGAAACTTGAAAAATCGATTTTTTTGAAATAACGACCCAAACAAAGTCGTTACTTCAAAATCTGACGCCCATACTCCTAGGCGTCAGATTAACTATTTATATATATAATATATATATATATATCATGTAGGCATATCTTTGAAAATCCATTATTATTAGAATACATAACAGAAAATTATAAAAAAAATATATTTGGAATCCTTGTATTTTTCTCCTAATTATCATATATTCTTTTTATTTAAATTATTTTTAATAAATCAATGTGCCTTTTAATGTATGTTTTTGAGTTTGTTTAAATAAATAGATATAAATATGAATTCTTGTTAAATAAATTTATTTAAAAATCATGAAAATTAACGTTCCCCAAGAGGATGCCAATTAATAAATGACAGCACCCACGGGCCTTAAAAATAATATAAGTTTATTTAATTATAGTCAATTATAGAATAGGATGGACATGAATTCTATGATTAACGTACACATGTTTTCAACGTTTTCTTCCGTTTTTGACCCATACCGCGGGTCTTTTGGCACTCTCATCTCACGTCCGTAGATGGAGTCCCTGTTTCATGATTGGTTCACGTTATACACTCAACTCTCGGTGACATACGAGCCCTCCGTTGGACATTCCGTTCCTTCGGACTGGCAAGTTAGTCATTGGGACCTCCGTAAGTCTCCTCGTAGCCTTGGAATCCCTCAAGGCCGATTGAGCTGGTTGTACCTAATCACCCAGATTTCCAGAATGACATGGTTTTCATCTGGTTTATTGATATATCATCCTTATTACAAATTCTGTCCTTGAACTCTATGTTCCATGAAATCTATCTTAATATTCTTATATGCTTGATCCTTGAAATTCTTGGCCATTAATATGGAATTAGTCTAGACTAAATGTCAGGGGCTATGGGTCCCACTAAAATGACATTTTAAATGCTACGGGTTCTGATCTGACCCTATTGGGCGAGGCAAAGTCCAAACGTTACCGGTATACGATGATCGGGTGAAGGCATTCACCAACTCGGTTATTGGCATTTAGGGGCAATCATATAGTCGTGATAACTCCTAAGTGTACGACCAAATACTAACTAGTGCTATTTTCCATGAGGGGTGGTCATATCGTCGTGATTTTTCCCTTAGTGCATTGGCCAATCCTATATAGTGCTAGATGTGCAAACGCTCTCGTGATAGTGATGATCGGGAGTAATTGCCATCATAGTACATCCTTCTACAACTTATTGTTCGTCATGAAAAGATCATGATTTGCCTTATTGGAGGGGTTATCATATCGTCGTGATATTCCCTTAGTGTCTTGGCAATTGCTATATAGTGTTCTTGAATCATCCTATTGATAGTACTCGTTAACTTGTCACAAAGATCCTTCACAATAAAGGATACATTGAAGCTCTCGTGATAGTGTTCGTCATAGAGAGATGAATGTTATATTTCCTCATGAATGCTCTTGACCTAACTTGAGAAAGTACTTGATTAGATCTTGCTATACCCTCTTGATTATCATTGTCCCTACTCTACATGAGTTTATCTAGCATCTTGCTTACTCGTTTGTTTATTATAGTGCTTGAATTTATCTCGTGTTATTACAGTTCTCGATTTCTATATCTTGCATGACCTGCATGAGCATGTTAAACTGTAATTGATTTAAAGCTAGCTTAGAATCATGAAATATTAAGTCCTACTGAGCGTTCGCTCACCCTGCGTTTTTCAATATTTTTCAGGTAAAGACCTTAGTGACGACGTGACCACACATGATGGGCAAGGGCAAGAGTGAAGAGAACTCTGACATCTAGATGAACCATCTAGTCTGGTTATCTTACGTCTTATGTCTCATTGTAATTTTTATTTATTGAGTCTTTTCGTTTATTGTGGGCCCGAATATGTAAAGAACTTATATTTGAAATGAAATTTGTTATTCGTCCAAATTATGTTTGTGGAAATGACTATGCTCTTATTGACATGACTGTTTAACAGCCACGTTCCGAGCAAACGACACGTTCAGCTGCTATCGGTTCGGGGCATGACAATTTGGTCCCCAAATTCAATTCATGGATTTTTATGGAGAGTGTACTTACAATTAAATAACTCTGGATATCTTTTGCGCATAGCTTCCTCCGTCTCCCATCTTTCTCCTGACTTTGTCCACTGGATCTTGACTATACGAATAGTCTTGTTCCGAAGTTGACGTACCTCACGTTCAAGAATCCTAGTTGGCTTTTGCTCATATGTCAAATCCTTTTGAATTTCCAAATCATCATAAGTGATAACATGGTAAGGATCATACACATATTTTTTCAACATAGAAACATAGAATACATCATAAACTCCTGCTAGTTGTGAAGGTAAAGCCAGTCGATAAGCCACTTCATCGACCCTTTCCACAATTTCAAATGGGCCAGTAAATCTTGGGGTAAGCTTGCCTTTAATGCCAAATCTTCGAATATCACGACCCGGAGAAACCTTAAGGTATACATGGTCTCCTGCTTGGAACTCCAAGTCGCGCCTTCGATTATCAGCATAAGATTTCTACCGATCTTGTGCCATTTGGAGCCTTTCTCGAATAAGCTTTATCTTTTCTGTAGTATCCCTGACCATGTCGGGACCTAGAAATTACCTTTCTCCTAACTCATTCCAGCATATCGGTGATCGACAGCTTCTTCTATACAGAGCTTCAAATGGTTGCATTTGTATACTAGCCTGATAGCTATTGTTGTATGCAAATTCCACTAGAGGCAAGTGATCATGCCAACTACCTCCAAAGTCAATAGCACAAGCCCTGAGCATATCTTCCACCACTTGATTCGTCCTCTCCATTTGACCATCAGTTTGTGGATGAAATGTTGTGCTAAAGTTTAGTCGGGTCCCTAGAGAATGTTGAAGACCCTTCCAAAACTGTGAGGTGAATCAAGGATCTCTATCTGATATAATAGTGACAGAGACACCATGTAATTTGATAATTTCCCTCATGTATAATGCTGCTAGAATATCCATAGACCATCGACTTTTTATTGGCAGAAAATGTGCAGACTTAGTCAGTCGGTCTATGATTACCCATATACCATCATGTCCTCCTCTTGTTTTAGGTAAACCCATAATGAAATCCATCCCTACACATTCCCATTTCCATTCGGGAATATTTAAGGGGTGTAATTTACCTGCGGGTCTTAAATGCTCTGCCTTTACTTGCTGACAAGTGAGATAGCGGGACACGAAATCTGCCACTTCTCTTTTTTTCATGTTAGGCCACCAGAAGTTCCTTTTAAGACCCTGATACATTTTAGTACCACCTGGATGGATGGTATATATATTTAGAATTATGAGCTTCTTCTAGGATCAGTTTCTTAGTATCAACATGATCCGGTATACAAATTCGACCTTTAAATAGCAACCTTCCATCGTCGATAATAGAGAAATCCGGCCTTTGCTCAATATTGGCTTTAATCTCTAGTAATACTGGATCATTGTCTTGTAGCTTGACTAGATCTTCTATTAATGTAGGATGAGTTCGAATATAGGCCATAAAATAATCTTCTTCCTTCATGTCAATATCTAAATTCAACTGAGCAAATTGAGGAATGAGATTAGTCATACTAATCATAAGACTTGATAGCTTTCCCATTGGTTTTCTGCTGAGTGCATCCGCTACAGCATTAGCTTTGCCTGGATGATATTGAATAGCAAAATCAAAGTCCTTTAGGTATTCCAACCATCTTCTTTACCTCATATTCAGCTCCTTTTGGGAGAACAAATATTTCAAGCTTTTGTGGTCTGAATAAATCATAAATTTTTCTCCGTAAAGGTACTGACGCCAAATTTTTAAGGCAAATATAACAGCCGCAAATTCTAAATCATGCACATGGTAATTCTCCTCGTGATGCTTCAATTGTCTTGAAGAATAGCAAATTACCTTTCCATTTTGCATAAGAACGCACCCTAAGCCAATGCCCGATGCATCCGTATAAACTTCAAATCTACCACCCTCAACGGGCAATGATAATATAGGGGCTGTCGTGAGATGTTCCTTAAGAGTTAGGAAACACTTTTCACAGTCCTTCGACCATACAAAAGGATTTTCTTTTCTTGTAAGTCTTGTCAAAGGGACAGTAATTTTAGAAAAGTCCTTAATAAATCTCCTGTAATAGCCAGCTAGTCCCAAAAAGCTTCTAACTTCTGACACGGTCGTTGGCCGGCTCCAGTTCTTGACAACTTCCACTTTAGAAGGATCTACAGCGATACCTTCCTTTGAAATGATATGGCCAAGAAATGAGACTTCCTTAAGCCAAAACTCACATTTACTAAGTTTGACATAGAGTTTGTGTTCTCTTAGAGTCTGCAAGGCTATTCTCAAATATTCTTCATATTCCTCTTTTGTCTTGGAGTAAATAAGAATGTCATCAATAAAGACGACTACAAAGTGGTCCAGATAAGGCTGGAAAACTTTATTCATGAGTTGCATAAATGCTGCTAGGGCATTGGTCAACCCAAACGGCATTACAACAAACTCATAATGACCATAACAGCTTCGAAAAGTAGTTTTATATATGTCTTCATCTTAATTCTGAGCTGGTGATAACCTGACCTGAGGTCTATCTTGAAAAATACTCTACTCCCAAAAGCTGATCAAAGAGTTCATCGATACGCGGCAATGGATACTTGTTCTTAATTGTGAGTTGATTTAGTCACCGGTAGTCGATACAGAGCCTGAGCGATCCATCTTTCTTCTTGACAAAAAGGACTGGTGCACCCCAAGGGGATGTGCTAGGTCGTATGAATCCCTTGTCTAATAATTCCTGAAGCTGCATCTTCAACTCCTTAAGTTCTGCGGGGGACATCCTATAAGGAGCTATTGAAACATGTGCTGCTCCGGGAATAAGCTCAATGGAAAAGTTTACTTCTCTTTCGGGTGGTAAGCTGGGTAAATCTGATGTGAATACATCAGCAAACTCATTTACAATGGGGATGTCTGTCAAGATAATCTCGTTAGATTTGGTAACAATCACAGAAGTGAGAAAAGCTTCACATCCTTGCGAAATAAGTTTGCAAGCGTGAAGATAATAAATAATGGTAGGATGTTTCCTATACTTGATACCAAGGAAGGAAAATCTTGGAAGACCTGATTTGCGAAAGGATATTATCCTATTCCTGTAATTGATATCGGCATCATGATCTACTAGCCAATCTACCCCTAGAATGGCATCATAACCTTTCATTTCGAGGCATACTAGGTTTGCAGGGAGATTGTGACCTTCTATAATTACCTCACTATTTGGGTAGTAATCAGTAAGTTTTGTTCCAGAACCTGAGGGTGTAGCAATAGAAAGGTCCGAAGGTAAGGGAACTGATGGAATTGGTAATGTTTTTGAAAAAGTAGTAGATATAAAAGAATGAGAAGCACCGGTATCAAATAGCACAAATGCAGGATGGGAACAAATTTGAACAGTACCTTCCATAAGTCCACAGTCCCTGGGCGCTTCATCATCTTCTAGAACAGCATTGAGGCGAGCCTGCCTCTTGCGTCCACCACCAGACGATTGTTCCTTCATAAGAGGATAGTCTGGCATGCGATGCTCACGGCTGCCACACCTTAAACAAGCACCGAAGCGCTTCCAACATTTTCCTCTGCCGAGTGGCCAAACTTTTCACAAAAAGTGCAAGCCGCCATGACTTGCTTATCCTCCTCCTTGACTTTCTTATTCTTCTGGGAGCTATTTCCACTCCCATTCATGGACCTCTTCCTGCTATCACGGGGTTTGTAGGGCTCCGTGATGCTAAATTTCTCCTTCTTACTACACTGATCTGACCGTCAGCTCGATTCTTCACCGTTCCCCTTTAATTTTTTGACCTTTTCCAAGGTCCTCTCACAGAGATACGCCCGTTGGACCATCTCCGCATAAGTACGGATATTTTGGGTCCCGAGCTACTGAATATAACCGGGTCTTAACCCGTCCATGAACCGATTGGCCTTCAATAAATCGGTACTGACCAGATGAGTTGTATAGGGAACTAGCCTGGAAAATTATAGTTCATATTCGGCAACCGTCATCATTCCCTGATGCAGGGAAGCGAACTCCATAGCCTTTCTTTCCTTGACATGTTCTGAAAAATACTTGGAACTGAATAAGGTAAGAAAGCCTTCCCATGTGTGTGGTGCATCAGCTGAAGGTGCTGGAACCGACTTCCACCATGTTCGTGCATCCTTGTTGAGTTGAAAAGTAGCAAGACGCACTTTTTCCTGGTCTGTATATTGGATGATGTCAAATATACGATTCATTTCATCGATCCAGTTCTCGGCCTCGTCTAGATTCGAAGAGCCATAGAAACGTAGAGGATTTAGGCCTCGAAAATTGCGATGGCAAGTCCCCAGCTCAAGCTCCTGTGCCTGCTTGAGCTATCGTTTGTAGTGCCAGAGTGAGGCCCGCAACAGTCTGCTGCATACCATCCCAATCTACACGATGAGCCATTATAAGAATAAGGCACCTGAGAGAATAATAAGTTGTTAATTCCCATGGAATTTTGAAAGGAATTAATCTAAAGCTAATTTATTATCGTATCCTGGGCTCTACCCAATTTTCACATGGGTGGGAAATTTCTTCCTTAGTTCATAGGTATGTGTCCTAAAACCTTGGACTTATCCTATGACATGACTTTCTCCCTAAGTCCTTGGACTTAGGCTCTGATACCAACTTAACTGTCACGCCTCGAGCTTTTAATACAGCGGAAGATAATCTCGGGAAACGTGAACAGCCAGTATGGTAAGCCCCTTACAAGCAAAAAAAAATTAGAGCGCAAGATAATCACACATAAGATGTAATTGCACAATAATTCAATCAACTTCTCCTTTCATTAATAATAAAAATGAAAAAATCCAAATACATAGACTATTCTAATTCACTTAAATCTAGTCGACTCAATAAAGAGAAAAGCACATGAACTCGATCTAGACATTATTGACTCCCTAAGTCTTCACTCTCAATTTTATATGACTTTCATTCGCTCTCGGACCCATCACTTGAATAACTCGAATCCGAATCCGAACTACTTGCATCTCCTGAAAAAATTTGGAAATAGGTAATGAGCACACTTACCCAGTAGGTATCTTCGCATCAACATGTAGGCAATATTAAAGTGATTAGTATTTTAGCTCCAAAGAATTAAGAAAAAATCATGTGAATGCGATAAGTCACGTGAGTAAATCATAGTAACAAGACATGATCAAGTTAAGATATGATTGAACAAGTATGGTCAAGCAAGTATGTAATTATGCTCTTTCAAGAACAAGAATGTACTAGCAAGTCAAGCAAGAATGTACTCTTAACAAGTACTTCATGAATTTCTGTGGAATTTCATTTCACGAGCCGTGAATATTTCCGTGGTTACCGTGGATATTTCACTTATTTATAAAGAAAGTACTCCCAGCGCAATGCGACGCTAGTAGCAGCATACCCCATAGTTTATAATAGTATGATTCCAACAATCAGCCGAGGGGACTAGCATAGAGCCATTGAACACAATCAGTGCTCGATCCGCATCTTCAAGTATAAATCAAGCTACTTCCATGCATGTAAATAATATGGCCAAGAACGTTCAATTCCAATAATAGATTCATGATGAAGTAACCAAAATATGAACGCTTCTATAAGGAAATAAGGAATTCCAATAAATATCTTAAATACTAGGTTATGCCATGGAAATAAATCCGCAGCATAACGGTACATTTTAATTTTCATAATTTACCTTAGATGTCTTGAATAAGGTTACAAGTCCTAGACTATCATTAGTCAATCTAGGATCATAGGAAAATAGTATCGTCAGAGCCATCATCTTCATTGTCGGAGCCATCCTCATCATCGGAGCCATCCTCATCAGCAGGTGGAGGAGGAGGTGGAGGTGGAGGGATACGGGTCTCAATGTCACGCAGAAGGTGCTCAATGTGAAGAAGGGAACGAGTGGTGGTCCGGTAAGCACTGGTGGTATCCGCGTAGTCAGTAGCAAGAGAGGCTACGTGGGCGGCAAGGGTATCCATGGTGTGAGAGAAAGTGTTCATACGGCCATCCATAGTGTCCATGAAAGTATCGAGCCTCCCAAGAGCTGAGTCAAGGCGGGTTTCCATGCCCGACATGCGCCTATAAAAACTCTCATAATCCCCCCAAGGAGGATATCCAGCACCCTGAGCTGAGGACTCCCCGTAATAAAACTGTGGTGGTGGAGGCACCGCGGGATCCATGTGAGGAGATGAGTGTGGAGGAGGCTGGTCCTCGGCCTGAACTGGTGCAGGTGCTTCCCCTTGATCCTGCTGTTCTTCCTGCTCTTCTTCACTTGCTAATTCATCCTCATAAGTGGGTACATCACGACGGAGCTCACCATCTGGACCCCAATAGTATCCCATATCTGTGAAGATCTTGTGGGCATTGTAGATATCATCTTGCCTGACTTGAATGAACATTTCAGCACCTAAATGGATCCCAGCATAAATGAATATTGTAGTCAGCTGTGACGCATAAGGAAGAGACCTCCGCAATTGGGTTCGGCATAGCCATATAAAATCTATCATGAGCCGACCCAAGTTGACTAAATTTCCATTCATAACATGATAAAATAGAAATCTGTGAACCTCGCTCACTTCATTTCTACTTCCACTTTTTGGGTATATGAGTGAGGTAAACATATGGTGGAGAACTCGCTGTAGTGGTGGAAAATAATTTACATTTAATTGAATTAAGTCACTCACACCACGCACATAATCACAGCTCGTCATGGCAGTGAAAGTGGCCTCAACTTCACCATTGCCAAAGATCATATTTGCACCCTTGGTGGAAACTCCTAAAGCACGTTCAAACAATTCTGGAGTTATGTGAATCTCAATACCATGAACCACTATATACAACTCTTCATTTCTATCAACCAAATTGCCATAAAACTGTTGCACTAGATATAGATAATATATGGGATATCTAGTGATAAAATCGGTCCAACCCGGTTGAATCTCAAAAATTGCACAAATGTCGGGCAGGATTTCATTCACCTCATTAAAATCGACAAGACGAGGGTCGATAATAGGCCTTGGAGGCAACCGAGGTGGGCGAGGAGGTGCCGGAGCCTGCTGTGGTGGAGGGACTGGAGCCTCACGTCTCCAAGCGCTAGATTCCCCTTGGGTAGAACGCCGAGAACTCCTTCTAGGCGGCATCTTAGACAAGGAAACCCGCTGCGGATGGATCGATCTTAACCCTGGGAGGAAGATGGTCCAAATGACACTCGAAAGGCTGGATGTGACCTTCTCCACACTCTGGAAACGGAGGAAGAACTGCACGATCGCACGAACGGCCGCAGAGATGTCATCCCGAAACCATGACGAATCTTCCAGATCGTGTGCGGATGAGAGAACGAGGAGGTTTTGGGGGTTGTGGAGTGGGGGCTTGGTGTTCTAGGGTTAGGAAAAAAGGTGGGAGAGAGAAGGGGTGTAAAAGAATGAGTGAATGGGGTGAGAAAAACCCCTTAAAATGGGGTTCGGTCAAGGGTCGACCGGCCCGGTTCACCGCAAACGGTCGACCGGACCGGGGGCGCCGGTCGACCGACATGGCCGATTTGCCCCTGATCCAAAGGTTTAAAGAATAACCACCATGCCTCCCTTGAAGATGATTTTGAGCTCCATTATCTTGCTGGCCTGTCTTCCCCATCCTTCCCTCTTTTTTTTGTTTGTCCTCTTTTTTTTTGTTTTTCCCTTTTTTTGTTTTAACTTTTTTTGTTTCTTTGGGAAGAAATGGAATGGGATGACTTCTGACATGAATCGACCTTAAGAGTTTTTCCAAACCTCCCCCTCAATGACTGCCTAGAATCCCCAGGTTACTAGTCCACATTTATTTTTCAAGGAGTATTGGGCCTTAGAAATTTTTAAATTTTTTCAAAAAAAGGTATATATATATTAGCACAAGCACACATACAAGGTAATATCAAGCACAAAGATAGAAGAATACACACGACTTATGCATGATGCATGCATTTTACACAATCTACCCTTCATGCTTCTAATTGTTTGTTCAACGTAAATGCATGATTAATCCTAGTGCAGACCTAAGTATGTATGCCCTCACCCTTGCACATGCCAAGTTCTCTCCTGATTTTATTGAATTGTTCTGGTTTAGAGATTTTGTGAAGATGTCTGCCAGTTGATTGTGTGTATCAACAAATTTTAACTCAAAATCCCCCTTGCCTACATGATCTCTCAGAAAATGATGGTAAATGTCAATGTGTTTGGTTCTGGAGTGTTGAACATGATTTTTAGATAAGTTAATAGCACTTGTATTGTCACACAAGATTGGCATAGAACTCACTTCAACATTCAAATCAAGCAATTGATTTTTGATACAAAGTACTTGGGCCCCACAACTTTCGGCGGCTACATATTCAGCCTCGGCCGTTGAGAGAGCTACTGAATGTTGTTTCTTGGAGGCCCATGAAACTAGGCATCCACCAAGAAACTGGCAGTACCCACTAGTACTTTTGTAATCAACAATGCATCCAGCATAGTCAGCATCGGTATATGCAATCAAATCAAATGAGCTGCCGATCAGAAACCATAAGCCAAAGTCTAGTGTGCCAATTAGATATCGAAAAATCTATTTTATAGCCAACAAATGGGATTCTTTAGGGCATGACTGAAAACGAGCACATAGACATACACTATATTGAATGTCAAGACGGCATGCTGTGAGATACAGTAGTGATCCGATCATACCTCGAAACAGTGTGGGTTCTACTGTTTTACCATTTTCATTCTTGTCCAACTTCGTGGTTGTGGCCATCAGAGTTGATATGGGTTTTGCTTCTGTCGTCCCGTATTTCTTTAACAGCTCCAGGGTATACTTGGCTTGGTTTATGAAAATGCCTTCGGACGTTTGTTTAACTTGCAATCCAAGAAAGAAGGTTAGTTCACCCATTAAGCTCATCTCAAATTTTCCTTACATTATTTATGTAAATTCATCACATAAAATATTTTTAGTAGCTCCAAAAATTATATCATCAACATACACTTGAACTACCAATATATCTTTACCTGATTTCCTCGTGAAAAGTGTTTGATCAACCTTACCTCTTTTGAAATTATTTTCAATCATAAATAATGTGAGCCTTTCATACCATGCCCTTGGTGCTTGCTTCAGCCCGTACAAAGCCTTCTGGAGCTTGTACACATGTCATGGATGTTTGGGGTCTTCAAAACCTGGAGGTTGTTCTACAAAGACATCCTTTTTGATATACTCATTTAGAAACGTAGATTTAACATCCATTTGAAATAATTTGAAGTTAGATGAGCAAGTATAGGATAATAGAATCCGGACTGCTTCTAATCTAGCAACCGGTGCAAAAGACTCATCAAAATCAATTCCCATCTCCTGGCTATATCCCTTGGCTACAAGCCGGGCCTTGTTCCTAACAACCAGTCCCGTATCATTTAGTTTGTTCTGAAAAACCCAACGGGTTCCTATTACTGGTCGATTCTTAGGACACGACACAAGAGTCCAATTACACCTCATTCCTTTCGAACTGGTGTAGCTCTTCATGCATAGTCTGAATTTAGGATTCATTTTGAAGAGCTTCATGAATATCCTTAGGCTCTTCTTGAGAGATTAAGGCCATCAAATCTACTTCTTCCACTTGCCTTAGTGACGATCTAGTTCTTACCATATCTTGAGGATTACCTATGATGTTTTCAGCTGGGTGATCTTTCAAGAATGTAGAAGAACTGGGCAAGTCGAGATGCTGCACTTGTTGCTCTTGAAATGTTTCAATTGAAGGATCTTCATCCTTTTCACTTTTGCTGGAGATCCCTTCAGTTGGTTCGTCCTTGGCCTTAGCATTATTTGGACGTTTGGAATTTTCATCTGCATCCACAATTGGAATAGATTGATTGGTCAATTTCAATTTAGATTCATCAAAAATAACATGAGGACTTTCTTCAACAACTAAAGTCCTTTTATTAAATAATCGATAAGCTCTAGAGTTAAGTGCGTAACCTAGGAAAATTCCTTTGTCACTTTTCTCATCAAACTTACCTAGGTTAGACTTACCATTGTTCAGGATGAACATGGGCATCCAAAGGGTTTAAGATGAGAAATATTTGGTTTCTTACCCTTGTAGAGCTCATAAGGATTTTTCTTCAAAATGGGCCTTACAATCGCCCTGTTGATGATGTAACACGTTGTACTTACCGCCTCAGTCCAAAAATATTTTGGTAGAGAATTTTCACTTAACATGATCCGTGCCATGTCTATCAGGGTTCTGTTTTTCCTGTCCACCACTCCAGTTTGTTGAGGCGTCCTTGGTGATGAGAAGTTGTGCGTGTATCCCTGCTCCTCACAGAAACTGCTGAATTCATGATTCTCAAATTCACCACCGTGATCACTTTGGATGGTGGTGATAAGGTAGCCTCTATCATTTTGGATTTTCCTGCAAAACACTTCAAACTCCGTCAAGGGATCACTTTTATTGGCTAAAAATAATACCCATGTAAATCTGGAGTAGTCATCAACAATAACAAATCTAAAAGATTTACATCCTAGGCTGGATGTCCTAGTAGGACCAAATAGATCAAGATGCAGCAATTCTAGAGGTCGGGAGGTAGAAACGATGTTCTTATTTTTGAAAGATATGCGTGTTTGCTTGCCTTTTGTGCAAGCCTCACAGATTTTATCACTTTCAAATTTTAATTTTGAAAAATCATTCACCAAGTCATGTTTAGACAACTTAGAGATTACTTCAAAACTAGCATGACCTAGTCTTCGGTGCCATAGCCATGCGTTATCATGATTGTTTGCTACTAAGCACACATCATCACCAGAAACATCATCTAGATCAATAGTATAGACATTGTTATTTCTCTTGCCGATGAATCTGATTTCATTAGAAGTTTTATTTATGACAAGGCAGTGGGTTTCATCAAAAATAATTTTAAAACTCTTGTAACAGAATTGGCTTATGCTCAGCATGTTGTGATTTAAGCCTTTCACTAAACGGACATTTTCAATCAAGGTTTCAGAATTCTTACCTATGTTGCCAATTCCAATTATTTTACCTTTGTCCTTTCCACCAAAGACAACTGAGCCTCCATCTTTATCTTGCAGCATAGAGAATGCTTTCATGTCCCCTATCATATGCCTTGAACAGCCGCTGTCCAAGTACCATTTGCTCCCCTTGCTTCAAGGAATATCTGCAAGAAATAAAATTCTCATCCAATTATTTTTAATACCCAAACTAGTTTGGGTCCGTAGGAGTTAGTCCAATTCTGTGCATATCTTTTCTTGGTCCAAAATGTATGATTTTTTGGTGAGTTTTGTTTGAACTAGCAATTGGCAATAACATGACCAAGTCTACCACAGTGAAAGCAATTGACATGTGTAAACTTTCTTTGAAATTGTCGTGATTTAGTTTGGACATGTGTTGGCTTGGAGTGTGAACATGAAGCACAGTCTTTTTCTATTTCATGAACATAGGATGTAGTGATCTTATTCTCAAAAGATTTTTTATTTTGGGGAATGTGCCACAATCCTTCTTTCCGGAAGTTAACCTTAACTCCTAACATGTTGTCTAGGTTTTGTTTTCCCTTAACAAACTAGAGAGGGTAAACTGCAAGTGAATCACCTCCTTATTCAAACTCATATTTTTATTTTCAAGTTCTAAGATTGAGGATTGCAAAACTTCTTTTTCATTTTTCAATTTTTCAAAAGCTTTCTCCATTTCAGACAGCTTACTCATCAATTCCTCCTGACTTTTCTCATTTGATGAAATTATTTGCAATAAGCTTTCTTTTTCTTCCGATAACTCAAACCATTCCTGTTCCAATTTCTCAAATTTAACAGATGTATCCTCATGTGTTAATTCATCAATTTTCTTTTTGAGATTTTTATTTTCAGATCTGATTTTTCTGTATTTCGTATACATTTTTTCATATTCCGACTCCCATTGTTCATTTGAAATGAAATCAGGGTCAGAATTTACCTCTGTTGATTCTTCTTCATGTGCCACGAGGCATAGACTTT
This sequence comes from Amorphophallus konjac, assembly GCA_022559845.1. Taxonomy (NCBI): domain Eukaryota; kingdom Viridiplantae; phylum Streptophyta; class Magnoliopsida; order Alismatales; family Araceae; genus Amorphophallus; species Amorphophallus konjac. The sequence goes on along the minus strand of CM040123.1, from coordinate 348,056,751 downwards.
CCACGAGCTCTTGCAGCTCCTCATCGGATAGTTCGTTCTCTTCGTCACTCCATGTGACGACCATGGCTTTGGACTTCTTGAACTTGTCCTTCTTAAATTTCCTCTTCAGATCTGGGCACTCTCCTCTCATGTGCTCGGGCTTCTTGCATTCATAACAAATGACAGTATTGGGCTTGCTCGGCTCGCCCTTGGTTTGAATGGGCTTCCTTTGCCCCTTTCTGAAGTTGCCTTGGAAATTCCTCTTCTTTCTCAAAAATCTCTTTACTTGGCGAGTTATCATGGCCAAGTCTTCTTCTTCATTACTTCCCTCGCTGATTCTTCTTCTTGGAATTCATCATCAGATTGGTGAGTTTTCAATCCCACAACTTTCTTTTTCTTTGTTTCTTCCTCGACTGTTCTCTTCATGTTTATCTCATAGGTCATGAGTGACCCTATCAGCTCGTCCAAGGAAATTGTGGAAAGATTCTTCGAATCCTCAATTACTGTGGCTTTTGTGTGCCACGCTGATGGAAGTGATCTCAGAACCTTCCTTACAAGATCAGAGTTTGTGTACTCCTTCCCAAGGCTTTTGAGACCATTTGTGATCTCAGTTAATCTTGCGAACATTTCTGAAATGGTTTCTTCATGCTTCATTTTGAACAGCTCATAATCTCTGACAAGTAGGTTCGCCTTGGTCTCCTTGACCTCGGAAGTTCCCTCATATATGAGCCGCAACTTGTCCCACATCTCCTTCATTGAGCTGCACATGGATACACGAGAAAACTCGTTAGGGTGTATAGCACATTGCATGATATTCATTGCATTGAAATTAACTGTGGATTTTTTAATTTCCTCAATTGACCATTTATCCTCATCTTCAGAGAGTTTATAAGGACCCTTGTCCACAACCCTCCAGACCTCGTACTCCTGAGCCCTTAGAAAAACATGCATTCTATTTTTCCGATAGGAGTAGTTCGAACCATCAAAGAATGAAGGACGGTTAATGGAGTGACCCTCAGGCATCATCCCCTTATTGGCCATTGATCTGGATCTTTCTCTAGATCTTTAGATCTGTGAAAGTTAGAGCCTTAGCTCTGATACCAATTGAAGTCACGTGATCAATGACACCCAAGAGGGGGGTGAATTGGGTGTTTACAAACTTTTAACAAAATCTTACCCAATTCATACAAGTGTAAATAATAACCGTAATGAATTTTAGATCTATATGAAAACTCTCATATCTAATAGAATCTATCGCACTCAACCGATCTTAGGTACGATGGCGGAGGTGGGAATCCGGACATTCTACTCACGCAAGATGTTATCTTCCTGACAAGGTTTACCTTGCCGATCCGAACCCACCTTTTAATATACCCAAGATCTAATATGAGAATGATAAATTACACTAGATCTAACTCAAACAATGCAACCAAACTAATCTACGCGTGTGCTGCACAGAATGGGGATAGAAAAAAAAGAACAAACCACACAATAGACAGCGATTTTTAGGTGGTTCAGATGCAACAACAGCAACTTACGTCCACCCCTCACAATCTGTGAGGATTCCCACACTATCTTGTAAGAGATTACAAGATTAAAAAAAAAAAAACACACACACACACACACACGTGAGGAGTTCGAAACTCCCACGAAGGTGCACAGGCACCGAATCACAGAAAGATGTGAGGAAACAAAGAAATCACACACACACACACACACACACACACACACACACACACACACACACACACACACACACACACACACACACACACACACACACACACACACACACACACACACACACGAATCTGCGTAGATCCACACACACACACACATGTGTTTGATATTACAAGAACACAAGATTAAAGCCCAACAAGAATAGAGGGAGAAAGTAGAAAATAAAAGCTAGATTCAAGCTCCCCCTTAGTGGATGAAGGTGATATTGGATGAAGCCAGCTCCCCAGCTTGATCTGTACTTGAATGGCCTGCAGATGGTCTTGAGAACCTTGCTCTTGAATGAAGAACTCTTCCACGTATCACTGTTCACGAAGCTATAGTAGCACTCCTCTTTCTCCCCTTGATAGCCTCCTTAGCTTGCTTGAGTGATTAGGATTTTTGGCCCCAAAGAGATGTTTTTATACATCTTGAATGGTCAAGAGACAAGCCAGGAGCCAGATCCACAAATCATGGCATGTCTGGTGGCTTTGAAATTAAAAAAATCAAGGAGGAGGATTTCCCACGTTGAAGAAAATAAAGTCAACAATAGCTGCCTCGAAGTGGGCGATCGACCGGAGGTAGGCGGTCGGTCGACCAGACTGTAAAAACCTGTTGAAGTTTCATACCTGGAAATTCTGGTCGACCGGTCTGTAACCTTAGGTCGACCGGACTATAACAACTCTGTTCATTTTTGATTGCTGGAAAAATTGGTCGACCGGCCCTTGTCCGTTGGTCAACCGGACTGTTGAAAACCTGTAAAATGAGTTGTCAGCCTAGTGAATCATATCCATATGATGAAGGCTTGGATTGAACATATGTTTTTATTGATTTCAAGTCCATTTGAACACTTTTTACGCGTTTGGAAATGTATGATTATTAAAGAAAAATTCAAGAAGGAATTGGACCTTGATTGCATACGAAGCTCGTACTTAAGCACTAATACATGGCACGTGATAGAGCACATGTCCGTGATTTTGTTATCATCAAAATCACTTGGATATACTCAACAATACTCACAATTGTCTAGTCATTCAGACGGAGCACACCTTGGGCTTCGGACCACTCCAGTCTCGAAGCCCGAACACAATTGTCACACATGTGACTGGCACGCCCTCGCACTTGATAAAAATGATAAGCTGATAAAAGATATTACATGATTTTAAAGAATTTTTAGTGCGTCCAACAGACCCCTACTGAGCCAATGAGATGAGGCTCACCCCTTTTCTTTTCAAGTCGGCGTGCCTCCTTGTCGTTCGAAGGCCTTGAGCAGCGTTGTGGTCCTAGCGTCGCCAGAGCCGGGGTATGCCCCTGAGGTTGTGTACTTTTCTTTTGTTGCACTGTACCTTTTGGGACTTGTGTATATCCGGATTGGTAATTGTATAAAATGTGAAAATTTGTTTATATAAATGTAAATTTTAATTTCAGCACTTTAAGTCCTGCATTTATTTTAGATTTTTTTACACTCCCATAATACCTTTTAACCCTTCCGAGCTTCCCAGCTCGTGGGTGGCGGCGTAGGATCCGAGTGATATCAGGTTTGACCCGGTATCCGGATCTTGGGTCGTGATAAGAAGGTCATCTCCCACTCCTAAGGCCACCATATCAAAGTCGGACCCTACAACTGATAGCTCGCCACTATCATCATCCTCACATTCCATAGCCCGAAACAATCTCTCCACAGCATCCAACTAGAATCTCACAGTGTCAGGATTAGGCTAGCCCTCAAACTGAGGTGGAAGGAACTGTAGAAATTCTCTCAAAACTTGCGCATGATCTTGTCAAACTGAAGAACCCTCGTTGGCCTCTCGGTCCCACTGCTAAACATAGAACTAGTGTAAGCTTGCCAAAAACTCCACGAGACCTGGCACTCCTAGGGCAGCTGCCATTGGAGGAGGTGACACACGACGCTGATCCTCCTACACCCTAGCTGACAATTCTGACAAGGGTTGGGTCTGCCTTCTCGGCTCCATCTCTACTTCCCTAGAACATACACACAGAAAACCATGCGGCAATTAAGATACGATATCTTATGCCAGCTGGCAACTGTACCAGACACTCTAGGCCTTTGGACTTTATATTTATCTCAGATTTCTATGCACATCCACAACTCGCTCTGATACCATCTGTAACGACCCAGAATCTGAGTACCGGAAAGGAATCAGCATAACCCGAATCCTGACTCACCACCCATGAGCCACGGGGCTCAGAAGGGTTAACTAATGCTGTGGAGATGCATCCGAATCTATAATAAATATAGAATTTAAAGTGTATAGGAATTAAACTATATTTATTATAGTTTAAACAGTTTACAATGCATAGTATACTGTCCAAAAAGTACTATCTAGAAGAAAGAGAAAAGTACACAGTCTTGGGGCATACCCCAGCTCAAGCACGTGGCAACTAAGAACTTCTTGGATGCCGCCTCGAACCTTGAGATGCGAGAAGAAATGTCAAACCTGAAAGGTAAGGGATGAATCTCATCTCATTGGCTCAGTAGGGGTCTCATGGATCCCCACCACATGTAACGAAAATAAACTATAGCAATAACAATCATAACAATAACAACAATAACAAGATCAATAGTAAGCGATGGAACATGGTGCTCTAGCCTATGACCAAGGAACTCGACCTCCCTATGGTCATAAACCACTAAGGTAATCGGCGAAGGGCCAAGAATCTCTATCTCTATCCTCGGAATATCCAACACCTCGAAGTAGGGAAAGCCCTGCACTAACTCATGAGAATTATAATTTCCCATTAGGGCAGCTACGCCCTTGCTGACGTGGAAACACTATCTCATTTGCTCTTAGGTAAGATCAACCTCTGCCCTCAATGTAGTAAGATACTCACGCATACTACCCTACACACACACCCTTACATAGAAACTAGACTAGCTAGGGTCTGTGCTCGTCAACATGGGGTTCGAGTCCCCAACCACATGTGCACACACTAGATAGACTCTCAACGTCTAAGACCTGAAATATCGATTTTCTCCCAGCTTGGACTCAGGCTCCAGAGTAGGCAGACTCCTCAGGCACAAGCTCCGGGAATGCATGAAGACTCCTCACGCCAACGTACGAAGGGGCCCTCAGTAATCGGCTCGAAACCGTCTCATGGGAAAAGCCCTCACCCTAGACGGACTCTCACAACCTAGGGGATAGCACAAGGGGAGCCTCTCTCAAGGCAAACCCTGGCCATAAAAGGAGAACACTAGTTTACGTAGGTCATGCAGGAATATCCCTCTGTGGACCACCGAACCATGAGGGAAGAACCCTCTATGAAGCAAGGAAACTAAGCGGGAATAACCCTCCACAGAAACATACCATTATGCAAAAATGACCCTCCACGGGTACTTAGAAACACACGAACACCTAGAACTATGCGGGCATACTCTCCGCGAAACCGCATAGGCTACAGACACCCAAAACCCAAAACTAGCACAACGGGAGTGTCCGGGACATTGAAAACTTGGCTACCACTAGTCTAGCCGCCAAAAACCCTTTGGTGGCCACTCCCTTGGCCGTCCAACCCATTGAGTGTGAGAAGCACTGGGTGGCCATTCTTTTCGCCATCCAGAACTCTGGGTGGCCAAAGAGTTGGCCACCTAGACACTGCCCCTGAGAGGCCACTAAGATGGCTGCCTAGCCCTGTCCTCGGCGGCTAGAGTGGTGGCTGCCCAAAGACTTGGGCGGCCACCCCGAAACCGGGTGACCATCTATCTGGCCCCCAGTGGGGCACAATTCTTGGGTGGCCAGAACCTTGGCCGCTTAGCTAGGCAATGTATCCAGACCCAACGACCATCGCTTGGCCACCTCTTGTGGGGTCTTCTAGAATAGAACACACCTTTAGGGTGCCAGTCCATGCCCCAATCATCTCCAGACAACGAGGAAACATGGGGATCGCTCCCCAGACATTTCTAGAATAAAATGGAAGAAATCTACCTACGAATCTGGCTCGGATCGATCGAAAATCACCACACTACCCCGAGCATACTATTTCCCCAAATTCAACATAAAACCCTCTCTCGGCCTCACCTCAGCCCAAAACAACGGGGAATAGATAAGGAAGGGTGCAGAATCCTTCCCCTACCTTTCACGAAGATTCGGTGCGCTAAATCTCTCAGATCGTCGCGGAACCACCATTTCTCACGCGGCAAGCACTCCACCTCCCCGAATGGCTTACCGTGCCACTCCACGACAGTCCCACTCCTATCCTCGCCGCACGTCGTCACCCTGCTTGCTTACCTCCTCGCCACCGTCGACCGCCGGAGGAGAGAAGGGAGAGTGAGAGTGACGGGAGAGAGTGAGGGAGAGAATGAGAGACGAGAGAGGTGGAGGGAAGTTTTAATATATTTTAGGTTTTATTATTTTTAGTTTTAAGAAATTAGATTTTAGTCTTGTAAATTCCCAAAAATTATATCTCTAGCCTGGAAAAATTCTAAAAAAAGATGTGACCACTCGTCGCACCACCATGGACCCAAAATAATTTTTATATTTACCATTTGAGGATTCAAAGGCCCATTAATTAAATTCCAAATATTTACGGGCACAATCTGTAACCAACGGAAATACAATCTAAACCCCAAGGTCTTTACACTTCCCGCAGATGCAGGAATCTGGGGGGTGGGGGGTAGAGTAGTAGGGAGAGGGGGGAGCTTCATCATCGGAGGGGAGAGAGAGAGAGGGATGGGGTAAGAGAGAGAGAGAGATGGAGGGTATGGGGTGAGAGAGTGTAGGGAGGGGGGATGCCAGAGGCGTCTGCCCCTCCGGCTTTGGCGGTGATAGAGGGAGAGGTAGAGAGAGAGAGAGAGAAGGAGGGACCCTCCGATGGTGATGGAGGGAGAGGGAGGGAAAGAAAGAGTGTAGGCCGGCGGTGATAGAGGGAGAGAGAGAGAGAGAGAGGAAGGCAGAGAGAGAGAGCATGCCGGTGGTGATAGAAGGAGAGGGAGAGAGAGAGTGAGCGAGTTGAAATCGCTCCATTTGGGAACGATTTCATCTAGGGAGAGGGAGAGGGAGAGTGGAAGGGAGAGAGAGTGATCGAGATGAAATCGTTTCATCTAGGGAGAGGGAGTGGGAGAGAGGAAGGGAGAGAGAGTGAGCGAGTTGAAATCACGTCGAGACTGAGCGATTTCATCTCACTCACACTCTCTCTCCCTCTCCCTCACCCTCTGTCACCGCCGGCTCTATCTGATGTCTAGAGTCGGCGGCCCCCCTCCTCTTCTTCCTCTCTCTTTTTGGCCCTCTGTCACTGCCAACTCTCTCCTACGTCCCCCCTCCCCCAGTCCCTCTCCCTCTCCAACCCTCTGTCATCGCCGGCTCTCTCCTTCTCCCTCTCCCTCTGTCACTGTCGACTCTCTTTAGCATCCCCCTCCCCCTCTGCCTCTCAAGTCACCATCGTCGGGCGTCCCCCCTCCCCCTCTTTCTCCTCCTCCTCCTCCTCTCCCTCTCTCTACCTTCCTCCCTCTCTCCCTCTCCCTCCCACTCTCCCACTCTCCCACTCTCCCACTGCCATCCGGCATCTCCCCTCCCTCTTGCTCTCTCTCTCTCTCTCCGCCTTCCTCCCTCTCTCTCCCTCTCCCTCTAACTCTGTCACTGCTGGAGGGGGAGCTCCAGTGTCTCCTTGTTCTCTCTCTCTCTCTCCCTCTCTCTCTCTCTGTGTGCACGCGCGTGCACACATGTGCATCTATGGCGGGATGCCTGTGCCTGAGAGGGAGACCCCCTTTGGCACCCCCTCCCCATTGCTCTCTCTATCACTCTCACACTCTCTCTTTCGTCTCTCTCTCAAACACCCCGTGGCGAACGTTCACCATGGTGCCACTGCCAGGATCCTCCTTGCCGGTGCCGGCATACACCTCCCCCCCCGTCGCCTAGTGTTTCCGAGGTCACGATGATGTCACCAACTTCAATCTTCTCTCTGACGCCAATGAGGATGGCGTCTTCGAGCTCCTCTTCCTCTACTCCCACTCCAACCCCGAAATCAACGACATGCTCAACAATCACAGCTACAACGACGGGCGAGAGAGAGAGAGAGAGAGAGAGAGAGAGAGAGGGTGGGGCCCATAGTCTAACTAACGTTATTTTAGTATTTTACCAACATTAAGTTAGTTTAACCTGAGTTGAGTTTCACTCTAATTATTGAAACTAACGGTGGAGACTAATAAAGGCAACGGCGAAGATTTAAGATACTTTAACAATAATAGTTGTATTTGGGGAGTAAAAGGAGAATATGCCTATTTGTAAGGACTAAAAAGAAAAAACCCTAAAGTTAATCTTAAACAATTAAGGTTTCATTATGAAAATTTACTTTTTTTTGCAAAAAAAAAAAATCTCTGTCCTCAGCATGGTACCATACCCTATCTTGCCGGACCATATTGCGAGTGGACTGGCACAATCCAATCTAGCGTTAAGGGGAGCCTTGGTATCAAGTAACCGTGTAAAAGAGAGGTTAAGATGTTAACAGTAATTTGATAAATAAGAGAAATTTTAAAGTACCACACTTTTTTTCATCATTTTCCCCCAAGCTCAAGAATGCTGCACTTAAATTTATCGAGATGAGAGTGAACAAAAAAACTAATAGTAAATAATATGGCACTATAATACCACAAAATAAATTATATACAACGTTTTATGAAATAAGTATAGGAGTGTGTCAATGGTCGGGGCAGTCCAGACAAACGGGCTCTGGTTCGACCTGGCCTGACATACAAATGGGCTCCAATGGGTTCCCTCCCAAATGCTTCCTTGCACCACCTCCACGTTTCACTCGGAAGCAGCTTCTCTTCATTTTTCAGTGGTGCGAAGCCATTCGACAACTAACCACATTTTGGTATGTCAAGAGAATAATTCTTATTTTTATAGTTTTTTTTAAATGTGCATCAAAAAAAAAATTGTCAAAGGATACAACACATAAGTACGTTGTAGTGTACGACGCCTATATATGATATATTATTTCCTTGCGCATTAACCATACCACTTTCTCGTGCATTATATCGATCCAATTCTCGTCATCCATACTCTTATAAGAAACTATGTATTATCATTTATAATCGTACGATCATCTACCATTTATTTACTTTTTAACGCTAGACAAGTTAAAGAGGAGAAGAGGATACTATCACCCTTAAATTCTTGAATAACTAAGAAGTAATTACATACGTAATTAAAAACCCTTCATATTGCACGTTGGTTTAATCTTATATCTTAGCAAAAAATTTATGGAATATTTGTTTGATTCTGACGACAAGGGAAATGGTTGGATGTAATTGAAACTTATGACAGTACATATGGAAATATAAATAATATGAAAATATATAATATTATACGATATACTTTAGAAGTATATATGAAAATATATAATATTATATGATAGACTTCCAATTGGGAACAACACCAAACAGGACCTATCCCTGCCGCCTCCAACGATTACCATATCATTGGATTTGCCGTCTGTTGTTGTTGGTCAATATAACACAACAGAGATTTTTCCATACTGATTTCCGACTCCCACCGCATGCAGCACCCACATTAATTATCATCTGCATTCCGAAAGCTTAACCAGGCCACAATTGGAAAGGGGGGATAGGCGCCCCATCCAGGCGTTTCCTTTCATTAATTGAGGCTTTTAATATTTGGTTTCATATTTATGAATTAAATAACTTCTTAATCTCAAATTGTTTAGTTAGATGCCCTACATCATTATCGATCCCAAAAAACAAATCCCTCGTGTTTTTACGAAAATGTCTCTCAGAATTAGGGTGTTTAATAAACGAATGTGTGATTGTGAAGAGTTAAAAATAAATAAATAAATATCTAAATTAGAGGAACTAATATATAACTATGAATATTGTATGAGTTAAAAACTAAAAAAGATTTTTACAAATGACTCATCGTTAAATATGAATTTATAAAAAATTTACTCTTGAAAATGTATTAACAGACATATCGTTACGTAAAATTATGTTGTCTAAATATGTCATTTTTATTTACAGTCATATTTTTGTCAAAACTTTATAAAAAATGAACTCATAGGATATTCATGTATTATTTAATTTTACACAATAATATATCTATCTGCTAATATATTTTTAGAAATAATTTTTATATAAATTTAATTTTAATAATAATTTATTTTTAAAAATCCCAAACTAAAAAAAACTATACTTAATTTCGTACGGCGGCAGGTGAGAAGGTCAAACTCTCCGGAACTCCTTAGGAAAGTCTGCCCACTGCCCACGATCAAGATGAAAAGAAACTTGAACGGCAACCTTTGCGAAGTTAAAACACACGTCAGGTCCCGAACCCTTCCATGTTTGAGGCCAAGTAGAAATCCCCAACCCTCTTCCTCCCCTGGAAATTTAAGAAAAAGTGTAACCGAGGACAACCCACCCAATCCCTCCCTCAACATCACCGCCTTGCTCTCTCCCCTGGCGTGGTGGATGCCCATCTTGAATTGGCTTCTTAATTCTGGTGAAGAAGAAGTTATCTCTTGTCGCAGGGAGAAGAGAAAGGCAGGGAGAACTTGGGGAACAAGTAAGGAAGTTTGCAGGCAGACATGGCCGGCACCGACGAGGCTGCGGAAGGCAGTGTTGCGGCCGTCCCTCCCCAGCCGCCTGACGTGGTCGACGTGGCGGCGGTGGAGAGGATCCTGGGGTACCAGTTCTGCAACCGGGCACTGGTGGAGGAGGCGTTGACCCACGCCTCCTTTAACTGCCAGGCCGACCTTGACGAGGTGGCGGGGCCGTCGTACGAGAGACTAGAGTTCATGGGAGACGCTGTGCTCAACTGCGTGGTGGCGAGGGCGGTGTTCGCCCAGTATGGAGAGCTCCCCCCCGGGCCGCTCACGAAGCTGCGGTCGGCCAACGTGGACACCGAGAGGCTGGCGCGGGTGGCGGTGGGGAGCGGCCTCTACAGGTTTCTCCGGCATAAGGCTCCGTGTTTCGATGGCCAGGTTAGAGGAACAAACTAGCTAGTGGTGTGCTGAATTGGTGCTAAATTCTCTCTCTCTCTCTCTCTCTCTCTCTCTCTCTCTCTCTCTCTCTCTCTGTGTGTGTGTGTGTGTGTGTGTGTGTGTGTGTGTGTGTGTGTGTGTGTTTAGTTCTTTAGCTCATCGACTTTTGATTAAATTTTGCCCTTCTGGTTACGGACGTCTGCATGTTTTTTTGCATTCTCTTTTCAAATGAAATTGTGATTGGTACTATCAATTTTATCAAAAGAAATTAATAGAAGTGATACAACCATAAGAGCGGAGGAGAAGTTCCTCGCACTCAATATAAAAAGAATTAAATCAAACAATCAAAATTATACAAAATGCACCACCTCTCTTCAATCATGCGGAAGGATACATAGCATTATTTGTAAAACGAGCCAATGAAAGTGGTGGTGATTATGTCATATCTCTCTCTCTCTCTCTCTCTCTCTCTCTCTCTCGTTGCAGGACGATCCAGAGTATGGACATTGATGGTCCTGGGGTACCATTAATCTCTTTGGTGGTTGGTGTCCATTTTCCTTTTCTTTAGTCAAAATCAAATTTAAGATCCCTCCCAATGGAGAGGAGATAGTGAGATCACCTCGACAAACCGTGTCTAGTTTGCTTCTCTTCATTTTACTCATCTGTCTATCCACCTATTCCTTTGTCACGTCAACCCCATTAGTTGATCTTGGTCATCTGATTTAAAGGCAAACGCATGTATATCTTTCAGTAGCCACTAAGGATTCGGATTCCTTCCTGCAAAACAGCACCAAGGTGGAGAAGGGTCATAGTAGATTATGCTCCTCTCTCTCTCTCTCTGAGTTGGGTTCTTTCCTTTCATGTAAAAGTGCACTACTCTCTAATTAATGGCCAACGCTCTCTCTCTCTCTCCATGCACATCATACATGATACATCCATTTGGTAACGTGTTACTGACACAGGTGGGATAGATGGCACTGTGGCGTCAACTCCCTATTGCAGAAGCAAACAGGACCATGGATGGTTAGGAAATCTACTCAAACCGAGACATTTCTTTACTTTGATGCTATCCTTTTTGAGCTTGTCATACAGCAGATTGTGGCCTCTCTCTCTCTCTCTCCCTATTCGTCTCTATCTGATTAGCTGAACTTGGTCATTAATTAGGGGCCCTTCTGGTTAGAGGCAACTGCATATCTTTGGATTGCCAGCACTAAGATATGGGTTCCCCCATTTCATGTGAACGAGGACCACTTTGCATTAAAGTACGTGGCAGAGGACAATAAGATTATGATCTCTCTCTCTCTCTCTCTCTCTCTCTCTCTCTCCTGATGCTTACACATTGGTGTACACGGTAGGTGAAGGACAACTCCCAATTGCAAACGCAATCAGAAGTTTGGATTGTCACAAAGTTTACTCGAGCAACTTTCTTATTTTTATCTCCTTTGGGCTTCTCTCTCTCTCTCTCTCTCTCTCTCTCTCTCTCTCTCGGTCATTCTTGGGTTTCCCGTGAGGAAGGTCGGTAGCCGCAGTCTCTCGTTCACAGGAAGAGCACTTGCTTGAGATGAGAAGAGCCTTCAGAAATCTCAATTTCTATAATTATGTTATTATTACATACGCACTTCAGATTAAGATGCTCACATGTACTTCTTAACTCTCTTAAACACCGGAGGTTATGATAAGTTAAGCCGATCAAGTAGGAAAGATCTCCTGTCTGCCGTGTGCAACCACTCTGGGAGCTTCAGCTGTGCAGACGAAAGCCCCCACGTCAGTAGACCACGAAGGTTGGAAGAAGTATGACTATAAAAATCATCCGAATTGTAGGAAACCAAGACTTCCAAGTATTGGCAATTGGCCAAAACAATGTCAAATGCTGACTGCTAGCTGAATATATTAGCAACAGCTGACTTGTCCTTGAAGCTTTTGCTCCTTGTTTTGTTGCAAACTCCTGCTTGGACCATATGAAACTTTGAATAAATTGCTCTACACAAGGAGGCCCCCCCCCTTCCCACCCACACACAACAACAACAACAACAACAAATCCAAGGCCAGCAAGTAGTATGCTGTCCATTTTGCGTACCTCACGTTTGATGTAATGTTCGACCCAACCAAACGCTGACATGCCGTAAAAAATACACACACACACAAGGATGCCTGATTCTGGCCGTTCTGACTCGTTCTTGCTCCCATAATATATTTTGTGTCTTTCAGATACAAGAATTCAAGGACGCCACATCGGAATATCCCATCCACTCCAATGGTCTCCTCGACCCTCCCAAAGTCCTGGCCGACATCGTCGAAGCTCTCCTCGGCGCCGTCTTCGTCGATACCAACAGCAACCTCGAAGCGGTCTGGAAGGTCCTAATGAGCCTAGCTCCCGTGATCTTTCTTTATTTTCCATTTCTTGTTTCAAGTGCCTGCCAAAGATTTATTGACGAGTCTTTTTTTTTTGAAATTTAGAAAGTTTATTTTTAATATCTTCAATTACACTTCTTTCTTACGTACGTAGAACAGTTTTTTAATGATTCTCTCTCCCGTAATTATTATCAAAATGGGAAAATTCTATCGAAAGTCTTGCAGCCATTTCCTTAGAACTTCGTCTGCTTAATTAATTCTGAGTTCCGTTAACGGGGAAGTGACTTGGTAGATTTCTTTCACGCAAGCAGGTGTTCAAGGGACTGTCGGAGCCGCTGATCAGCCCGGAGACGCTGGGGAAGCACCCCATGAGTGAGCTCTACGAGCTGTGCCAGAAGAAGGGGATGACGGTGAGCTTCCTCAAGGACGCCTGGAGGGAGAGCATGGCCGTAGAGGTGCTGGTCAACGGCAAGATGGTGGGTAGGGCCACGTATGGGCACAAGAAGGACGTGGCCCTGAACCGTGCCGCGAAGGCCGCCCTCGACCACCTCAAGCGGATGCTTTCCGGTGGCGGCGGCGGCGGCGCCGCCTCGGGCGGCCACTCCCTTCCCGAGGAGGAGCTCCGGGATGGCACGCCGGGGCACGAGGAGATGATCATCTCTGATCACGCGTCTTCCGGGGAGTCAGAAGACGAGTGCAAGGCAGATGTTCATTCAAATTGTTGAAAGAAATTTATATAACGTAGCATTTTTCTTTGGAATATTCTCAAATAACCTCCGTGTGGCCTCCAAGGGTGTTCACTTGTTATATCAAACACCTCTATCAATATATTAATATTGATAAGGGGTGTTTGGTTGTGCTCTATTGACTTTAAATGTAATTGTATGTATTAATAGAATGTATTATTGTTTCAAATTTTATACTCAAATGTGTGAGTATATTTAATATAATATAATCTTGACGGTGAGAGTCCAAAAATAATATCTCCTCTCCTTTCTCCTCTTTTAACTTTGTTATTCCTCTTCGATTAATTGTCATTGTTATTGATTCTCCTTCTACATTAATATCAATATTTTATATGTTATACTCTAAAATCAATATCATCAAAATTAACACTTGAATCAAATAAGTTATTAATTACCTTCCTATATCACCCGTACAGAGATTATCTGGAGTAGACATATAAACGGACCGGATAATTAATATGATATCCGAATTTGTATTCGATTATAATTGGTCGGATATCCGAATCTGACACATTCTATTAGGATATATTTTTGTCACTATCCGAATTCGAATTCGACGTATACTCTCGGGATTCAGATATATTCGACTATCTAATTAGATATAATAAGATAGTCGAACGCTATCCGGATTCAAATATATCCGACTACCCGATCAAGTATAAAAATTTGTTATATGTTCATAGTTTTTTTAGTTTTTAAATATATTCACATGCAAGGTATGACATTATCTTTAGATAATGCAATTAAGATCAGGATACTAGCCACACATTATCAGTTGTGCATACCATTGAGATGATATTGAAATGCATATTATATTTGTCTTTCATGGCAAGTTTGGGAGATAAACGTATAGTAGACTTAAGTATCAACCATGTTCATCATGCTGCTGGGCGCACGGTGAATGCTAAGTTTGCTAATAAAGTCAGATTGCAGGGGATACTTATATCTGTGTTCAAATTTACATGTACGTGCTAGAGGGGATGGGGTGACCGGAGGTGCACGGCCGAGGCAGAGCTGACAGTGGAGAGCAGTGTCGATGGGAGGACGAGACGTTGGCGTGGAGGACGGGGTGGCTCAGGAGATGCTGGTAAAGGGTGGCTCCTCGCGGCTGTGGCTAGAGAAACAACGAGCAGTGGAATGACGTGGAACACCCACCACCGCCAGTGGAGGTGACGGATGTAGATGAAATGACGAGCACAGCTACACAGGAATGGCTGGTGAAACGACGTGGACCACCCGCCGTCGCCAGTGAAGGTGGTGAGGGAGGCCGCTCGAGTGGAGGGACGCCACTGGACCACCCACTGGTCGTCGGTGCACATGCCGGTCGTCGAGGTCGCCTTTGCTACAAGAAAAAGTGGCTATAGCGACCGAATTAGCGACCGATTTAATCGGTCGCTAGTCGGTCCCAAATAGAGACCAAGTCGGAGACCGAAATAATCGGTCGCATAACCGAGACCGTTTCAGCGACCGCATGTATATCGGTCGCCAATCGGTCGCTATTATTGCGACCGAAATAACTTCGGTCTCCAGTCGGTCGCTGATGCCGTTATACTTCCTACTACGACCCCCGCCCGCCCGAGCCCTCCCGCCCGAGCCCCCCCCCCTCCCGCCCGAGCCCCCCCTCCCGAGCCCCCTTCCCCTGCGGCCCCCTCTCCGCCCTAGCCCCCCTCCCCGCTCCCGCCCGAGCCCCCTCCGCCGGAGCCCCCCCTCCGCCCGAGCCCTCCCGCCCGAGCCCCCCTCCTCCGCCGGAGCCCCCCTCCCCGTGCTGCCTCCCGCCCGAGCCCCCCTCCGCCGGAGCCCGTCGCCGCGCCGCTCGCGTCGAGTCGCCGTCGCCGCTCGCCCTGCCGTCGTCGCCCTCCGCAGGTACCTCTCTCTCTCTCTCTCTCTCTCTCTCTCTCTCTCTCTCTCTCTCTCTCTCCCTTCCCCCTCCGTCACCGGCCTGCTCCCCTCCCCCGCCGGCCTACTCCCCTCCCCCCTGCGGCCCCGTCGCCGGCTTGCTCCCCTCCCCTCCCCCCTTGGGCACAACGGCCCTTACCTTGTTTCGAGGGTGGTGGAGCGGGTGACTGGAAGGCCTGGGTTTGAGTTCACGGTGCTGCCGCCTTCGGCGTTCTATCCGGTGGATTGGAGTAGGATAAGGGGTTTGTTTCGTGGCCCGCGGTCGGAGACGAATCTGAGGTGGTTGTCTGAAAAGCTGAGGAGGATTCAGGAGGGTAGCTTTGCTGTTCACCTTTGGAACAGGCAGAGCAGGAAGATACAGGTTGAGAAGGGAAGCATCATTGCGCACATACTGTCCGACTGCTGCGTATTTTGCAATGGATCCGTGTCTTCTTTGTAAGTAGCGGGTGGCGAACGTGATGGGTTTCACCTTTTAATTCGCCGATTGCTGGCAAGTTCTTTGGTGATGGATAATCTCAGTCCATTCCATGTATTATTGTCAACGTCTGAAATCACAATAGTAAGAATTAGCAGTAATAAAAGGAAAATCTCTTTCTCTCTAGTCTGCAATTTTAACTAATTGACAATGTTCTTCCTCTTTAATATAATGTGAATCAGTTATGACAATGTTTCAGTTTTTGCTTCTTTTCATACAAAAAAGATGAAACTTTGGCTTGACAGTATACCTTGGATTATTGAAACCAAAAAGAAAAAAAATCACTTTGGATCTTGTAATCAACCACAAGTTAGAATAATGCAAGCATCTGATATTCTTTCTATCTAAAATATGTTTCTTGGAAGAAATCTTGTCATATTGCCATATTGGACACTCTTACAGTTATTTAAGAGGCTTTTAGAAACAGTTTTCTTATCAGTGTTCATTAATTGTATGGTAGCGCCTGTGCTCTTATGTGGCATAATTGTTCGTGAATCATGCCCTGGAAGCATTTTCAGCATCCGTGAAAAATTATAATACCCTGCTTTCTTTACTTGGATTCATATTTCCGTATTTAGGTTGATTCAGTAGTGACACGTTGTGAGAACGATAATTCCCCCTCAACCTTATTGGAATTAAGCAGGCGCATCTGCTATGTGCATAATCCATGATCTGTTCTTCGTGGGAATATCTGCTAAGGTGTAAGCATAGCTTTTGTTTTTATGCTTGTACTCGAGGGTTTTTCATTTCTATGCTTGCACATGGACATATTTAATAGTTTTGTTCATGGTCACCAAGATCAGAAATGAAAGCAGGAGGCCATACGTGAAGAGAAAGCAGGAAACACATTCTTTGGTAGCATTTTGAGCCACAAGTTAAGGTGAAATGAGAAACAATGCAAGAAATAAGGGGAGAAATTCGATTTGTTTTAGGTGTAAATGAGTTTCCCAGTAACTCTGTTTTTATTTAAATATAGTTGTTCAGCATGCACCAAGCACCACCTTATCTGTGTTGTAGATGTTCTTTCAGATGTTTCTTGTTTCTTCAAAATAAGTTGTTATACTTATATCCATTTCAAGTGTTTAACTAGCAACCTGAAGGCATGAAGTATGAAGGCTGTTCCCAGCTTTCTGATTTTGCTCAATTGCCACATATATATCATTTGAGCAGCAGAACATCTGTTGCTACCTTTGTATGTGTTGCCTCAAACATTGGGATGAAATTGCAGCTACATGGGTTTGCACAGGTTTTTCTTGGTTACTGTGTCTTAGGCATACTAGACACCTTATTGATGATGACTGGTTAAAGATGGGAGAAGGCAGCCGCTGGGTTGCTATAGCTTGAGACAAGTCCTGATCATCAAGGACAACCCAGCTAAGTTTCTCACTTTTATCAAGCTTAGCAACCCAGCTAAGTACCTTTATCAGTCAATGATTGTAGAAATATTGATGCCCACAGGTTAAGTATCTCACTTTTATCAGCTAAAGAGATGCATAAGACCTTCTGCACATGTCATTCAGTTATCAAATATTGTATGTCCTCTTCACTACCCAAGATATATAATGAGCACTCTGAATTTCCTTCTGTGACAAATTGTATTAAAAAAGTACTGAATGTGCATCTTGTCATATGCATTTAGCTGAATTGCAGTTTACTGAATCATGTGAAAGGGAAACAGGAACAAATTAGCTACCAGATCATGCGCCATGCATTTGCTTATCTGTAATAGCATGATCTCATGGTGTAAGGTGTACAAGTAGGAAATGACACATTTCCTCTTGAATCCACTTCATGGGCATCATTACCCTAAACTAAAACCACCCGGCACTAAACTATAACACTTGTATGGTCTTATTCTTTCTAAATGATTTTAAAAGGGTATTGTGTGTATGCAGTGTCACGTTGACAGCAGGCTGGAAATCTCTATTCAATCTTGGGCGTAAGACTGGATGATGATGATAGTGCTATGGTGTCATGGTGTGTACCCATCATGCATTGTGATCAATGTCCATATAAGTAAACTAGCAGAGTACAGCCCACTTCAAGTGTTTCTGGCAGTACATTATGATTATTCCACCATTTACCTGTGAATATGTATTTGATCCCGGGCGCATGAATTATTTCTCTCCACTGTTTCATGCAAGCTTTGTAAATGGGGAAGGAGATCATGAGCTCATTAACCTGAGGTGGGAATTGCTTTTGGATGAAGTATGATCATTACATCGACCGTAGTCTTGAAGTCGGGAGTGTTTAACCTTTCCAAGTCTCTCATAATCCAACAGTCATTTACCTTTCCACTTATTTGATCCACAATCCCATTAAATTTGAGGAAGTGATCCTTGTTATGACACGACCACTCCGACGGACAGAGTGACCTCTCAAGATCTCGATCCGCACAACAAGAAGGGAGGAAGAAGAAGGAACAATCACACAAGATAGGAACACATATTTACGTGGTTCGGAGGTTACCCCCTACGTCCACGGGCGACGGCGACAGTGGAACTTCACTAGATGTGGAGAAATATACAAAGAAGTCAGCACCCCAACTTGGAGGAACAAATCCTCTCACAAGAAACTCTCTCAAGCTATCCCCCCAAGACCTCTTTTAGATCTTCTCTCTAAGAAGCTCACTCGGGCTCTCACTTGGGGGCGGGTTTCATTTTTCATCGAATTAGAAAATTATTTGGGACTATTTTATTTTTCTTGGTCCAGTTCAAAAAATTAGCACACCGCCTAATTACTTAGTCCATCGGCTAGTGTGTGCAATTTGATTTTTCACCCTTTATCTTGGTGCATGTTCTATTTTGTTGGTTTTTCTTTCACATTTATTTGGGAACCCATTATTTACATCAGGCAGCCAATGACCGGATGCGTGGAGATTGTTTTCTCACTCTATATTTCATACCGGTTGATCTATTTGCCTGAGTTTTCTTTGTCATTTATTTCTCGTAAGTGTTGTTTACGTAAGACAATGAATATATTTAATTAGGTGGCGATTCATTTTCCACCGTTCATTTTGTGCTGGATGATGCATTTGCAGGGGACTGTATGCCTTCAAATTTATTTATGATTGTGTTGGTTAAATCTGGCAAGACATGATTTTTTGTGCAGAATGATTTTATAAGCCTTTTTTCAAGTAGGATGATCTTACCTTACTTGGGTATCCTTTCTCATTTATGCATGATAATTGTACTTTACACAATCAACACCATGATTTTGTGTGCAGGTTCATTTTTCACCCTATTTTCATGCTCCATGATCTATTTCCTTGGGTTTGGACATGTTTATGGTTTTGGACATAGCTTGGGCACGACTAGGGTGTTATCATCATGCTCGAGTTCGGTCTCACATGCGACCTCTCCATTTACCACACCAGCAGCCCCAGATGGTTCTTCCAGTGCCGCCCCGACCATGACTCCAGATATGTTTAGGCAGATCGTCAACGAGACCGTCTCTCAGAATATCTCTCAGAATATCTCAACCATCGTCGCTCAGACCGTCTCCCAGATGCTCACATCCTTGGGAATTGATAGTAGTAGAGCACCTCCTGCACCTCCTGCACAGCAGCCTCCGGTAAGTATTTTATTTGATTGATTTTCTATTTGTTAACTCTAAATATCATCTTACAAAATATAAGAATTTAGATTGAGGAGGGGAAAATATCATTTTCTTAACTCTAAATATCATCTTACACCTATCCTCTGGATATTAGAATCAACAGGCAGACTGTTCTGCAGGATTTTCCATAGGTGTATAGAGATTTTGGTTAGAACTGAAAGTGAAAAGATATGTATAAATTCTATTCACTTGAGTGGGGGAGGATACAGATCTATAAATATTCATAAAGCTAGAATAATATAAGGAAAGTAACATGTAGACATGAATAAAATATGCCAATTTAGGTGAAAAGATCTCCCCAAAGTCTGGTAACTGTCATGGCAGGAAGCCAGGAACAGCACCTTTAAGCAAAGGAAGGGCAGTTCATACAAAGGAGCATAGGTCATAAGTTACAAGAAGTGAAGGATATTATATATAGTCGGCGGCAAGCCTGTTGTTAGCCGTAAATTGGCAGGCTTGATTCTCAAAAATGCCCTGGATGCAAAGGAGCAACACAGAAAATTTGAGCATGTGCAGAGATGGTTATCATTGGATGTAGCTGTTAGGGCCCAGGTCAAAGGATGTTTACTACAGACTCTCTCTTCACCGGTGATTGATGCAAGATCTACTGCATCTCAAGTTGTTGCAAAGATTGCTGGTATTGAGTTGCCTCAAAATCGATCAATGGCCTGAACTTATCAGTTCTCTCTTGTCAAATATTCACCAACTTCAGCCAGATGTTAAGCAAGCAACTTTGGACACCCTAGGTTACATGTGTGAAGAAGTCTCCCCTGATGAAGTTGATCAAGAGCAAGTCAATAAGATATTGACAGCGGTTGTTCAAGGCATGAGTGCTTCTGAGGGAAACATTGATGTTAGGCTGGCTGCAACTCGAGCTCTGCATAATTCTTTGGGATTTGCTCAGGCAAACTTCGGGAATGATATGGAGAGGGATTATATCATGAGAGTCATTTGTGAAGCTACTCTGTCCCCTGAGGTGAAGATACGGCAGGCTGCATTCGAATGCTTGGTCTCCATATCCTCCATGTATTATGAGAAGCTTGCATCGTATATGCAGGACATATTTAACATCACTGCAAAAGCTGTGAGGGAAGATGAGGAACCTGTTGCTCTACAAGCTATTGAATTCTGGAGCTCAATATGCGATGAAGAGATTGACATCTTAGATGAATATGGAGGGGATTTTTCTGCTGATTCTGACACCCCTTGCTTTTATTTTATCAAGCAGGCACTACCTGCGCTTGTCCCTATGCTGTTGGAGACACTCCTTAAGCAAGAAGACGACCAAGATCAGGATGAAGGAGTTTGGAATCTTGCAATGGCTGGAGGAACATGCTTGGGTTTGGTTGCACGGACCGTGGGAGATGACATTGTGCCTCTTGTTATGCCATTCATAGAAGAAAACATTAACAAACCTGAATGGAGGCAGCGAGAAGCAGCAACTTATGCATTTGGTTCTAAAATCTGAAATACCGGTCGGATGGCCGTGCCGGTCATTCCAATACGACCGGGGAGATGAAAGTGACTTGTCAGAACTGACGGAATCCAAATCGGATGCCCGGTTTGAGCTCGGCGCTCAAACTTCATTTTTAAAATACACTTATTTCAAATGAACTGTTAGGACGGGTCCGGGGGTCTAAAATCTGAAATACCGGTCGGATGGCCGTGCCGGTCATTCCAATACGACCGGGGAGATGAAAGTGACTTGTCAGAACTGACGGAATCCAAATCGGATGCCCGGTTTGAGCTCGGCGCTCAAACTTCATTTTTAAAATACACTTAGTTCAAATGAACTGTTAGGACGGGGCATTTGGTTCTAAAATCTGAAATACCGGTCGGATGGCCGTGCCGATCATTCCAATACGACCGGGGAGATGAAAGTGACTTGTCAGAACTGACGGAATCCAAATCGGATGCCCGGTTTGAGCTCGGCGCTCAAACTTCATTTTTAAAATACACTTAGTTCAAATGAACTGTTAGGACGGGTCCGGGGGTCTAAAATTCGAAATACCGGTCGGATGGCCGTGCCGATCATTCCAATACGACCGGGGAGATGAAAGTGACTTGTCAGAACTGACGGAATCCAAATCGGATGCCCGGTTTGAGCTCGGCGCTCAAACTTCATTTTTAAAATACAAGATGAAATTTGAACTTATATTGTGTGTGTGTATTTATATATATGAAAATGAGCTGGCTTAAACTATTGGCATACTCTTGTTAATGCTTGATTTCTTTATTAAGTCTTGTTAATGCTTGATTTCTTTATTAAGGATTTGATTATAATTTTTTTAAATGATATACAGGATCATCCGTCGCGAGATGTTGGACGAGACGACGACCAGGATGATGTTGGACGAGACGACGACCAGGATGAGACATATGTGGAGGATTTGTGATTTTATTTTAGTTGTGTATGTTGTCATTTTATTATTATGGATGTATGATTAATTTGTGATTTTATTTTAATTGTGTGTAATTTGAGGTTCGTGGAGATTGTGATCCGTGTAGTTGATTTATTATTGTTTTATGAAATTGTTATTTATCAGGTGTTTGTATGTGATGAATTTGAGATTTGTCGATATTGTTGTCTGTGTAGTTGATTTTATATTTATGTTATGAATTTGTTATTTATCAGGTAATTTATTTATCAGTTTAAATAAATTTTTAAAAAAAAAATAATGCAAAATTAGCGACCGCATGGAGACTGAATTGCGACCGAATAGCGACTATACGTTATATAAATAATTATACTTGGCGACCGACTGGCGACCGACTAGCCACCGAATCAATCCGATAGGTTAATTTTATTTTTTAAAATACAACAAATGTAGCGACCGAATAGAGACTGAATGGCGACCGAATTATTAGCGACCGATCAGGCGACCGATTATAATCGGTCTCTGATAACGACTGATACTGCGACCGAATTATGTCGGTCGCTATATAGCGACTATTATATAGCGACCGACATATTCGGTCGCTAGATAGTATCTGTTCGGTCGCAATGCAGATTTGCGACCGATCTACGACTGAATAGCG
Source organism: Amorphophallus konjac (assembly GCA_022559845.1). NCBI lineage: Eukaryota > Viridiplantae > Streptophyta > Magnoliopsida > Alismatales > Araceae > Amorphophallus > Amorphophallus konjac. The sequence continues at coordinate 348,033,981 of CM040123.1, read as the reverse complement.
ACCGCTAGGTCGGTCGCTATCCGCGATTTTTCTTGTAGTTATGGCCGCTTCATCGTCATGGCTCAAAGGATGCTTTGTCATGTGAGATTGTGAGGTGTGAATTGTGAAGTCATGAAGTGTGAATTGTGAAGCATAGGAGACACTAGGATAGGAGGAGAGTCCAGAGACTCTTTGTCTCTTACCCAGGATGCAATATTGACCGTTATTACCAAAATAAATTCCATCCAAAACTTGTAGCATAACAACAGTGCAATCAATGCAGTCCTCCGCAATCGCCATTTCTCAACGCCTCACAGTGGTTTCCTCATAATTTTTTACTAAAAATAAAATTATAAGATTCATGCATAATCTCAAAAAAACCCACGTTTATATTCGGTCGGATAATATCCGATACGGATGCTTCAATATCTGAATTCGTATCCGATTAATAATCAAATTATCCGTATTCGATTAAATTATCCGTCAGATACTTTATTCAAATAAGTATTTGACCGAACGAATACGAATTTGAATTCTAATTCGACCCTAATTTTAAAAGGATAATTATCGGACATAATTTGGAGAATATAAAACCTGTAGAGGCTGAAATCTGATTTCTATGCCATGTACCATCTTCTCTATTTGTTGAATGGGGACCTCGTCCGGCACCCGTGGAAGCCTGCACACACCAGAAGTCGAAAGGACATCAGAAGGAGTCTCGGGTGTTACCCCAGGGGACAACCCTCCGATGCTTAAGTCAGTAATGGACCGATAGAGAATAGAGAAGAGCTAGATAGAGATTGAGATAGAGGTCGAGGAAGAGGGTCGGGGAACCCTGGAGACCCTCCAAATGAGTGCTCGCCGCTCCCAATACCCACTCGGAGAGTGCTCGCTGGGTGGTAAGGTCGTGAAGGAGGGCCTTTTCTCTCTGGCCTTGACTTCTCGTCTTGTAAGTAGGCTAGTAGCTCTGTGCTCTTGGGTAGCAATTTGGCAGAATGAACCACCGTGCCCTTTCGTCTCTATCGATGTCCCTTTTATAGGGGGTTGTCCTGGAGAAGGAGTCCTTACCCCTCAGCGGGGAAGGGCGTGCATAGTGGAGTAATGTTTCCAACAATTTTGGAGGGAGTTTCTCATTGGAGGGCGATTACCCCAGCGTCGGTTAGTCCCTGGGTGAGTCTTATGACGCCCGTGGAGCGTGCTCGCCCGTTATGGGATTGAGCCCGATGTCGTGGGAGGTAATGGTCGGCCGTCGGAGGGTTCTCCGGCGGTCATCACACCTAGGCCGCAGCTTTTTCGTGCTGTCGAATCCGATGTGGAATCATAATGAGCCGCGCTTAGATGGGCTGCGGTGGCTGCATGCCTCTTGGGCGTGTCGTGGATGCGGGGCCGGTTTGGGCCCGTCGTTGTTGGGATGGTCATGGGCGGAGCCAATTTTACCCTCCTCACTTCCCCCTGCTCTCAGTTGCGGAGCACTCTACAGGGAGCTGAGAGTCGAGCAAGAGAGGGTCGATCAGCTGTGAGGGAGTCGGGGTCGATTTCGTCAAACCGCAGGCTCCAATGGTCTCCGCTTGGCGCACAAGGCACCTCTGGCGGTGGCAGGCACCACCACTGTAATCATGATGTAGGTCCCGTTTTGTCTGGGAGCGCGAGCTTCGAGCAGGCGTTTGGCGTTGGTACCCGTACCATGACAGTGATAGGCGCTCTTTCATCTGTCGAACGCCTCAGAAGCGTCGGTCTGTCGTGGGTGGTTATAAGGGTCACCGCGGGGTTTCCCCAGGGATTCCACACGTGTCCTGTTTGGCTGTCGTGCTCATCGTAGGCACCTTCTTCCCCCGCCTGGTGAGGGTTTTCTCCCCCCTTTAGGTTTCCAAGCCTTTGTAGTCATGCCTCCTCATAGGAGAGCTCTTCACATCAGTCCCACATCTTCTGTCGAAGAAGTGGACCCTGACAGTGGCAGTGCCTCGGGTACTTCGGGCGTCGGCCCAAGTCGACCCCGTTCCTCGTCGTTAGTAGCGTATAGGGTGGTCCACGGGCTGTAGGAAGCCTTTCAGATTCCCCCTAAGTTCGACATCCTCTTCCCAACCGTTGATGACGACCAACTGAGCCTACCTCCGGGTGGTTTCATGGTTCCCGTGGCATCCTTCTAGGCGAGCTTTCGTCTGCCTATTCTTCCTTTCATTGAGTCCGTCCTCCATTATTATGGTCGGCATCCAGGGGAGTTGTCCCTAATTCTTACCACGTCCTTTGTGGGTTTGTCTTCGAGTGTCGGAGGGCGTCGGTGGAGCCCAGTGTCCATCTCTTCCGACAGTTCTACAGTCTTCAGCATTGTCTGGTCAATACGGCCTATGCGTACTTCAAGGCTCTTGGTCCGGCCGCAATATCGCCCAAGTTTTCGCTGCCCCATCTAACCTCAAGGGCTGGGCGTAGCGTTATGTATATATCACCAAGTCGAGTGACCGCGACTCCTCCGCCGGTTGAAGGCATAGGGGCTTCCACCCTGTCTGGGCCGATAGGAAGCCTTCGGCCACCGCAGAGGAGTCCAAGAAGATAAACGCTATCCTCAAGTTTCCTCTTGGCAATGTCGACTTCGTGCTGACTCCGGTAGTGCTCCGGGAATTGGGGTTGAGTCCCCCATTGCCACAGGATACCGACCTTGAATCCTCGTCCAGTTGTGTTGGAGGCAAACTGGGCTGACCAGATTTTGGCTTGATTTCAGGGGCGCCAGAAGTACCAACGTGGCGCTACGAGGTTGTGCAGCTACCACGGTGTGCCCCTAGTCCTGCGGACCGTGTCAAGCCAGGGGCCGGCCAAGTGACAATCGTTGCCCCCCAGGCCGAGGTGGCGTTCACTCTAGGGAGGCTGCAGTATCCAGTCCCCACGGGTGTCCCCCTAGTGAGCTCGATGGTAGTTTCTGCGGCCAGCGGCGGGTCCAGTGCCCTCAGAGATATCTCCGAAGGAGCTGCTAGCGTTGCTAAGGGAGAGTCCACCATAGCCGGTGGTGATCGTGCTACGCTAACTATGGATGAGCTAGCGGTGTTGGACAGCCAGCTCTGCTCGAGGAAGAGGGGCAGAGTCTCTACTCCGGCTCGAAGTCGGGCTCCGTCGCCGCCGTCATCCGAGGTACCTCTACCCGAGGTTCTGTTGCCATCGCCGGCTAGAGAGTCGGTAGTTTCTTCCCCCATGCCTACCCCCCTGGGAGAGGGGCGCGATAAGGGCAAAGCCCCCGTTGCTGACGATGCCGTTCATCCTCCGCCGCCGGAGGTCCCCTCGCGCGCTCAGTTCTTGCCGCCTGAGGATGCTACGTCCGGGTAGGTGAGAATTGCGATGGTCATGGACCTTATGAGCAAGAGCGTTCGGTGGCGCGAGCGCTCCGGTGTGTTTGGTTCGGGGGCCGAAGAAGAGTTAACAGACTTAGCCGCGAGGAGCTCGTGCTCGGTCATTAGGGCCTTGGGCTTGTGGAGGCACCACTTCGGTGGCCTTGCCCGGGAGCTGGAGGACAATCAGACCATTCAAGTGGAGCTGTTTGCCAACTGTGAGGTGCTGAAAGGGCTCCTAAAGACGTCTGAGGCCGAAAACTCTGAGCTCTGCGATCAACTGCATCAGTTGGGGCTGGTCCTTGCCGTGATGGAACAGGATCGTGACTTATTTCGTGTTCAGTCCGAGACGGCTGAAGCCCGCGCAGCCGAGTTGGCGGCGCAGGTCCAAGTCGTTGAAGCCCGAGCGGAGGAGGTGAAGGTGCAGCTTGCCGAGCTGCGCTCGTCGAAGTCCACTGCTGGCGAGGAGGCAGTGGAGAATTTTTGCTCCTCTTCAGCCTATTGGGACGAGTTGACCGCGGTGGCTCTGGAGTTCTTTGGACCAACATGCGATCGTGGCTTCCAAGAGGGCTGGAGCGGTGTCGTCGTGGCCACAGCTAGAAGGCTTGGCTCCTTGATAGCATCTCTCCCTCCTCCATCGACACCTTATGGCCTAGAGGCCAGTGAGGGAGAGGAGGAGCTTGGCGACGAGGAGGCTAGGACCTAGGAGTAGGCACCGGGGCCGAGCACTGACGAGTGGGCACCTGCTGATGTCCCAGCGGTGGAGGAACGCGCAGTGGGTCCAGCCGAGGACTTACCTTCCTCCGGAGCCAGTGCCTCACGCGAGCCCGAGGAGGCCGGATCACATGACTGTGTTGCCGGGGCGAACCCTTTGGAGGGTGCCCCTAACTATTTTTTTCAAATTTCTTTTTCTCTTTGTTGAGGCGGTTGTCTTTCCCCTGTAAGCTTTTTGGCCTTTGAATAGAAGACTTTCCTCTTTTTCACAAATTTTGAAATCTCTTCTGTGTATCTCCCATGGCTATGAAATCCCCTGGGGATACGGAACGGCACCTTCAAGGGTTACTCTGGATGGGTGTGACTTTCGAGATCCGTGGCTTCAGATTCTGTGATTTTGAAAAGGCGGTAGGAGTCCTTCGACCTTCTGGGGACTTCACCTCTCCCTATAAATAGTGACCTCCATCTTGGCCTCATGGTGCAAAGGCTTCAAAGGAGGAGACCCTACAGGATGTCGTCGGGAGAGTCTGGTACCTCGTCGAACGACGAATCTTTGCAGCCTCGTCGCCAACCCCTGATCCTCCGGAGGGAGCCCCTGCCGGCTCCGTGGCTACCGTGGCCGGAGCCGGGAGCGAATGGTCCCATCTCTGAGTAATACCTGATCGGGTACTTGGACGGCTGGCGGGAGGCCTTTGATAATGTTAACTGCTTGTATGCTGGCAGGGGGGTTCTGCTTCTTGAACCGGACAGGTTCCATCCTTAAGGGGAGGGAGATATCTTTGCATTTATCCCCTCTGCTCTTGAATAAAATCCTTCCTTCTTCTTACTGCATGGTTGTGACTATTTTCCTTCATGCTTCTTGGCCTGTAGGTGCGTGACGAGATACCTTCCCGAAGCTATGGGGAGCGTTTCTCTGCCCGAAGATGACAGTAGGCAGGGCAGTCGACTTTGCTTGCCAGTTTGCAGGCACGGCCAGCGTGCTACGTTGGCCTTTGTCATGGGTGGGCTTTGTTGCTCCACTGCCCCCTGTCAACCGGGGGTGGACGGGTCATCCGGTCTTCCATCCTGGTGCAGGACCCTTCGCCAACGGTGTCCCTAGTTGGTCTGCTTCCGCGGATCAAAAGGGATGCTAGGTGTGGTCTTCTGGCATGAAGAGTTCAGCCCTCTTCTCTAGCATAGGCAACTTCCACTGTTGGCCCGCTACCTTAGAACAGGCAGGCCGAGGAGCGGTCGTCTATTACCGCCAGGAGGAGCTGGAGACGGGATCGTGCTTCCGCAGTCTCATTTTCTTGTATGCTTGCACAACGGCTGTGTGAGAGCGATTTTTTGGGATTTTGGCAGCTTGTATTCTAACTACTTTTGGATTTTGGCAGCTTATATTATGACTAAAGAAATAAAATTGTCTAGTTTGAGTTCATGCCGCGATATGTACCTTTTGATGGAAGACTCCTGCGTGCTCTTGGGTGGCTTTTCCGTGTGCATGCTTCGCAGTGTTCATGTCTTTTGTTTGCTTGCTGCCATTATTTTCAAGGGGAGCGGTGCTCGCCTATAGGGAACCCGTAGGTTACCTGATCGTTTTTAAGGGGAGCGATGCTCGCCTCTAGGGAACCCGTAGGTTACCTGATCATTTTCAAGGGGAGCCGTGCTTGCCTCTAGGGAACCCGCAGGTCACCTGATCATTTTCAAGGGGAGCAGTGCTCGCCTCTCGGGAACCCGTAGGTTACCTGATCATTTTCAAGTGGAGTAGTGCTCGCCTCTAGGGAAACCGTAGGTTACCTAATCATTTTCAAGGGGAGCGGTGCTCGCCTTTAGAGAACCCGTAGGTTAGCTGATCATTTTCAGGGGGAGCGGTGCTCACCTCTAGGGAACCCATATGTGACGACCCAAGATCCGAATACCGAGAAAGGAACCCGATACCATTCGAATCATGGCCCACCGCCCACGAGTCGGGGCTCGGAAGGGCTAAAAAGGAGTGTGGAGGTACAAAGAAATAGAAAATAAAGTAGTATAATTTAACAATTAATAGAAATAAATAAACAACTATAACAGAGTCCAATCCAACAGAAAGTACAGTCTAAGGCAGAAGAACATACCCAATGCCAAGTGAACATCGGCCCGACAATCTAGCGACTAAGAACCTCTATACATCACCCTCGAACCTCGAGGAAGAACCGTCGCACCTGAAACACAGGGGTGAGCCTCCTGTCACTGGCTCAGTAGGGGTCCCGCGGAACCCCAACCATAAACAATGGCGGTAACGGAAAGCAGCAACAACAAGAACAAGAGTAATAGCAGGAATAGCAAACCGGAGGCCGGTAAAAACTCGACGCTATAGCTACTCCTACTGTACCGGAAGACACCCACCCCGATCTCACAGTCGGGAGACCACCAGATGACAACCAACCCTAGTCACGCTACTAGGAAAACAACCACGCTGTTGGGAAATCAACGCCTTCTAGGGGGAAAGCCCACGGTGTCGCTCACCAGAAACCCTAGACCTCGGCTACGGAGAAATAGCCGAGACTACGCACGAAACCCCGTCTCGCATACGGGAAACGAAAACCCGCAACACAACAACTCACGTCACGTGACGGGAGTACCGCCCACCAAAAGTAAGGCTGGATGCATCCATTGACAACTTAGTCTGCAGCCTTAGGTGTCCCACTACGATGCCCGGGGCGGAGACAAAGACACCGTACGGTAACCAGGAACACAGAACAAGGACTAGCTGGGGTTGCGCTCGTCAGCGCGGGTCCTCTACCCCCAACTACGCATGCACACACAGACCATCTGCTCTAGGTCGGGTCCTCTAGCTGGTTTTCCCCCCAGTCGGACTCAGGCTGCAAAGGCAAGGGGCCCTATGGTAACCAGGCTAAAAATCGTCTCTCTCGGGTAAGCCGCTCCACCACTCCCAGGTGGGTCAGCACACGCGTGCCATAAGAAGGCTGCGACTAGTGGGAGGTCACTAAACGTGAACACAGAAAGTCACGCACGCACCCATCGCGAGTAACGCGGACTAACAGGTGGCTCGACACCACCAGGCTCTGGATGGTCCACTAAACCTACACTACAAGAAAAACTGGCTTACAGCCACGAATTTTACCTACGCTTTCGAAGCACGTAGGTATAAGTGACATATTGCGACGCTTTTAAATTAATGTTGGTAAATTTCTTACGTTTTTTTATAGCATAGCTATATGGGCACTTTATCACGACGATTGTGCAAGAAACGTCGTAAAAGTTTATCTATTCTTGCAGTTTGTAAATACATGTGAGAATAGATCTTATATATTCTTATATTTTAAATAAAATGAAGGAAAATTTTACTTATCGAAGCAAAAAATCGTGAGAATTGGAGACTCCCCGGAGGCGGGAAATTTAGCCCCCGATGTTTTTCACTTTCCCCCCATTTTGGCACCCGATTTCCATCAAAATTTAGGATTCTCTCCCTCCTTTTCTTCCCCTCCCATCGCTCCCCCTCCCTCACCCCACCAGAGTAACTCTTCCCCCGCTCCAACGGCTAACCTCCTTCAAGCCTAGCCATCGGCCATGGCCAGATCCCCACCCCCATCGCTGCCCAGTGCCGCCCCACCACCTCGCCCGTGCCTCCCTCCGCCATTCCTATCCCTCGTGTCGCATCAAGGCGAGGTCATCATCGCCACCGTCTTCGCCTTGCTCCGCCTGCTGCAACCCTGCAGCCACTGCCCTACACCGCCTTCTGTGCACAAGGAAGATCCTTCCCCATTCGAACAAAGGACCATCCCATTTCCCCCCATTCCCACGCTGGCACTGTCCCGTTCCTGCATGCGTACGGTAGGTCGCCGGCCATGGCAGGTGCGGGGGGGTGCTCCTGCCTCCACCTTCCCCTCTTCGCCCTCTTTCCCCTCCGCATGATGGTGCCCTAGTGTCTGCTGCTGCGCCCACCGTCCCTGCCGATGGGCTCGAGTTTGCCGCCGTGCCCGTCGTCCCCACCGCTGGGGGTGCCTGTTCGGTTAGCCATGCTTCCTCTGCTAGTCTGCTCATCCTGGTGGGAAGGATTCTGGTTCCCTTGGCCACCCACCTCTGGCCTCGCAACAGCTCCCGCCGGCCGGTGCTGCCGCCTGCACTGGTGTGTTGGCGATCTCAGCTATCGTTGGTGTTTCTTGTCCGGATCCCCCACCCCCTCCGGTTGTGCAGGTTCATGTGCCCTCCGCTGCCCTCTAAGGGTCGACCCATGCTCCTCTTCTGGTGGTGTGCAGGGTGATGTTGCTTTGGCTGCTCCTATTAGGGTTGGCCCGTTCCCCATTCCTAAAGCCTTCGCTGCTCCTTATGAGGTCGACGATGCTCCTCATGTTTCAGGCACCACATCCATGTTTCTAATTTGTTCTTATTCATAGATTCTGGATTCTTGAAAGTTTCTTTATAATGTTGCAGTTATCAGTTTCAGGCACCACATCCATGTTTCAGGCTACTCTAGCTTGAGATCTGCTTCTGCATTATTTTACGTTCTCTAAGAGATGTCTCATTATTTTTTTCCTTCAGATGAGTGCTTTTAGTCCGGGATCAGACAAAGGCAAAAATTTGACTTTTATTTTTTTATTTTTTATAATCATAAATGTGCATATATATATATATATATTGCATTGGTCACTTTTCTCCAAACACTTATGTTTCTTTCTTTACTTGAAATTGCTGATTTTCTATTGCGGCTTGATTTGTAATGTGGGGCCTTGGTAATTCGACTTAACTTATGGACCATTGATAAGCACTTAGTCCAGAGCTACTTGTGATTCAACTTGTAGTCTCTGCAAGACTTGCACCTTATGTGTCACTAGACTTGCAATCATTGTGAATATGGAACATGACAAATGCAGATATAGCGAGTGCTTTTCTGTCAACGTATATAGATGCCTTTATTAATGCAGATATAGCAATATATGTGCACTCTATATTTTTATACTTCGTTTATTAGTGTATATGTTGGTACACATTCTTTTTGTCACCTTACCTGGTCCGGTTTACCCGGTTTCTAACCCAGACAAGCCAAGAAAAATATAAAATAATAATGACAATCTAAAAGGTTAAAAAAGGATAATAAATAGTAGAACCGGATAGAACCAGCTCGAAGCTATCGAAAATTGACCAGTTTCATGATGAATTGGCCAGTTCGTTATCCATTTTTATTCATCAGTCATGTTTTTTAATTTATTTTTTTAACTATTATTTATCATTTTAGAAAAAAGTTTATAGCCTTCTTTACTGGAAACCAGGCAAACCAGTTCAATTAGGCCAGAATGGCATAGCCTTCTTTACTGGAACCGATGCAAACTGGTTCAATTAAGCCAGAACCGACTAGTTTTGATCCTGTACCAGAACTGGCTGTGCCCGGTTCCTGCTCCTATTCTGGTTTTTTAGAAACCTCATTTGGGGTTGGGGGATGTGGGAGGTCATTTTGTACACTATTTTTAAGGGGGACTATACTTTCCCCTCTTTATTGTACACTTTCTTTTTCACTTTGATACATTTACGGTACGATACACTTTGAAAAGGAAGAAAGAGACACCATGGCCATCATACTTATTATAGACTTAGCTTTTCTCATGTTTATAATCGACACTTTTCTCATGTTTACAAACTACATTGTGGGAAATCAAAATTCTATATGGCAGTTGATATATCCTGTGTTTCTCTTAAATAGTGTGTTCAATTTACATTACAATGTATTTAGTGCTTGATTTGATGTTGTGTTGTCCTTTGTTCTGGAGAAAATTTGTTTTGTTTGTGGTTTAAACATGGGCAAGCATCAATCTAAAGCTGTAGATCTTTTTACCGTCACTTTAAGCAGAAATGAGAGGGATAATCATACCACTGCTTGTAAGACTTCATCAAATTTTAAAGGGCATGATATTATTCAACTCCATATCCCACAGATTTTTATCATCACATAGTCGTGAACATATTTTAAGACATGCTTCTAAATTAAGATCTCTTGCTAGCTTTCAAGGAAAAGTTTGTGGAATTAGAATCTCAGATATGACATTTTCAAGAGCATCTGTCATGCTTTTCTTAATACTTTGTCGTGTCAGCTAATGTTGTGCAGACATGACCATTGATATTGGGTATTTTCAGTAACTTTTCAGTGGGTTTTCTTCTCGTTGATTCTGTTGAGGTCTGAGAATGATTTGACAGTCTTTCATCTTTTGTTCCTTAAATGTTTTGTACTGGAAAAACTTCATTTATATTTCCTTTCTTCACTTAAATTAAATGATCTAAGAAATACTGTGCAGGATCCACAACCCAAGACTGAAGTTCAACCATCATCACAGTTATCTCATGAGTCTCAACATGACCAACAAAATAATTCAGGAACCGATGCTCCCATGGTCGACTCAGCTTCAATTTCTATTTCAAGCAATGACAATAACAAGAAAGTTTCTCGTGAGGATATTGAACTCGTAAGGCAGCTCTTTTTGCCGTCTATAATTTCTCTATACTATGTAAGTCATGAAAATTGTCACTTTTGTCCTAATAGTGTTAGGTATGAAGCTTACTTAACTGTCATGCTTATAAAATCTGAGTTCAAGTAAAATATTTAATGTGTAGATAATCTTTTCTCTAGGATGTCTTGAATAGTTTTAAAATAAAACTTTCTTAACTGTCATGTTTCCTAATATCATAAGGCACCTATTTGCATATTCATTTTAGTAAGTAGAGAACTGGTATTGGATCTTCAGGAGGATCCATAGAGCACAGTTGTCTTCAAAGTCAAAGGGACTGCAAAAAATCCTTTGCAGAGGTATGGGTGGCATCCCCATCTATTCCTTATCCTTGTTGGGAGGTAATGATTTGCATAGGTTTGGTTGTGTTCTTACTAGTGTGTCTTGATAACCTGTATCATTGTTGAAGGATCATGTTTTTTGGGTGCAAAAGTTTTGATTGCATAACTATATGGGGCCAATGGGCTTTTGTCTGGTGGGGGGGCTATACTGTTATACATGTTCACCATTCTTTTCTCAATGCATTTTGTGCTACAAACCACTCCCAAAAAAGAGTAAAACTTGTAATAAACAAAAATGCTTTAAAGATTATGGGGTTTTGCATATAAACCATTGTTAGGATGACACTTACAAAGTCATCATACCTAGATTAAAATTTGCACATACAACCTCTAAAATGTCAACAATGTGCATAAATATCACAGAATGATCTTTCATCTTTTTGCTCCATTTTCTGTGTGCAAAAAGGAGTACTTGAAACTTATGCAGGAAGACCACTGTGTGGCCTTTTTGTACATTGTTAGCATGTTTGTGATGGACATATATATATCCACATATATATAGGGGGTTGATGCACTATGCTGTCGATTTTACGTCTGCCGAGAGCTCACGAATAGTTTCCCATAGAGACGCTCACAAATTCACGGCATAATAGTGGAAAAGATTCAACCGTGTAGATTGAAAATCAATGTTTGAATCATGTGCTTTTGAAGTAGGTGGCACCGTTCTTTTTTTTGCCACCGGTGGCAATGGAACCCTCTTCCTACACACACACACACACACACACACACACACACACACACACACACACACACACATGCAGGAGTGATAAATCTGCATTTTCCTTCTAACATTGGTTTATATGCAAAAATCTCTTTTAATTATTATGGACCATCAATTTCTCACATATTAGCTATGCATTTTGGCATCATATGTTATATTGTCTTCAAACATCTTTTTGGATAATGTCAAATTAGATGAATGCCAGATTGCCGGACTTTAGTGAATAATTTTATGAATATTTTGAGAGGAAAAATGAAAGCAAATATGCAATTTCTTTCCTTGGTGCTCTTGTTGACCTTTATTCTCTTTTTTCTGTTAACTTAGTGTGGCAGAAGTTCGAAGAGGAAAATGCTGAGTTTTTTAGGGCTTATTGTTGAAGTTAGATGGACGTAGTCTATCTCCACGGAGTGTGGATCTAGAGGGGGGTGAATAGATCTACAGCCTAATTTAAAACCAGTTGTAGGTTCAAATGCGAAATAAAGGCAGATCTACTAAAACACTAACTCGAGTGTCTAAACTTAGCAAAAACACAAGTGATCTGTGAAGATAATCAAGAGATTCAGTAAGAGCAAACTCACAAACACAATGCACACAAGATTTTAGGTGGTTCGGTCAATGACCTACGTCCACCCCACACTCAACCGAGTATGGCTTACTGCTGCGCAACACAGCTTGCGTCCGCTGGGCAATACAGTTTAGCCTACAAACCGCTGACCAACACAGCTTGCTGTCCAGTGGAATCCTCCACTGCCCGCTGAGCAACACAGCTTGCTGTCCAGAGGATACACCTCTGCAAACCGCTGGGGAAATACAGCTTAACCCGTCCGAGACCAAGTCTCGCCAGCTGAGGATTACAGCTTTACCTGTCCAGTGGAAACCTCCACTGCATCCGCTGATACACAGCTTGCTGAACAAAGATATCAAAAGCAATAAAATCAGAAACAAAAGAAATGAAGAAAACCGGACAAATGTAGCTCAAGTATGAGCAGAGTCAGCTCTGGTTTCTGAACCAAGAGACTGACTTACAACCTCTCAATAGACTCCTCTCAACTCATCTCTCTCTTCTCGAACTCTCTCAACACATCTCTCTTTTCTCTCTGTATCTTCTTCTCTCCTTTTCTTCTCTGGATCTTGGTGGCTGCGGCTTCAGACTTAGTCTCACTGTATAGACTTTCCACACTCGATCAGTCTTCTTCTGTGGAAGAAGGCTCGTATATATAGCAGCAGCAGCAGCAGCCCCTGGGCGCGTGGCTTCCACGTTTTCCCGCCCAAGGAATTCGCCAGATCCGAGGCAGCTTCATCCACATGGCAGCATCCTGTAATGGGGTGCTTCCACGTGTCACCATCTGATCACCCCTCGGATCACGTGCCCTCCTTAAGCTTCACGAGCAGAGGCACCTGTCAGACAGTCAGACAGAAACTCATCAATTTGGTGTCGACACTTTGTATAGACTCTGCGAAGCTAAAGCGATGTATATACTTGTGAAGGCGAATGCAGTGTACAGACTTTGCCCCAATGTGTAGACTTCAGTGAGACTCAAATGAATACAAGCGATGTATAGACTTTGCCAGGGCATGCACAATGCAATGCGTTGACGCTTCACTACATGCCAATGCACTGCGTTGACGCAATACAATGTGACTTTGCCAGGGCATGCACAATGCAATGTGTTGACGCTTCACTACATGCCAATGCACTGCGTTGATGCAATACAATGTGACTTTGAAGGCTGTGAACAACAAGGCATGCTGTACATACTTTGATATAAAGCATGTAATGCAATATGGACAATGTATAGACTTCATGTTAATGAAGCAGTGTATAGACTTCATGTTCATATGCATAACAAAGCAATGTACAGACTTGGTGTTGTGAAAGCAGAGTTGAAGCAATGTATGTAAATACCCAATGTATATACTTGTCCTTCGAGCATGCTACAGTGCAATGTCTAGACTTGCTATATGCATGAGACGCTGATGAAGACGGTGGACTGTATAGACTTCTAAATGCTGATCTGTACGGACTTGGCATAAGACGTAAGTAGAGACGGTCCAATGTCCAGACTTATGCTGTAACAGTCTGATGTACAGACTTCATGAAACTCTAGACACTGAATGCTGTATAGACTTAGCCCATGCAATGAGACGCTAAATGAGATGGTGAATGAGATGCTGGACTCTGTACAGACTTTGCCCAATGCCTGAGACGCTAACAAAGACGGACGATGTTCAGACTTGCTGAAAGACCGATGTACAGACTTTGCCCAAATGCATGAGACGCTAACTAAGACGCTGGACTCTGTACATACTTGATCGATGTATGGGCTTAGCTTCGTGCAAGCTACAGTCTAATGTATGGACTTTGAAGTTCAACTGGTGAGTGTACAGACTTCACCAATGAGACGCTCACTGTACAGACTTTGCCTTAGACTCTAAGTGAGACGGACAGTGTATAGACTTAGCCAATGCACTGTGGATGTATGGACTTTGACGCCTGCATGCTATGCAATGTACACATTTGGTGACTTCGCATGTTGTGCAATGTGCAACCAGTGTATGGACTTGTCGTGCCTACACAGGGCGTTGTACACACTTGCTGCCTGATGCTCATGTTCAGACTTTGAGAGCGTACGCTAAATGAGACGGTGGCTGAGACAATGGACTTATAGAGTTGACGCTGCAGACTTGAGAATGCTCTCACAGCGTTGACGCTGCATGAGACACTAATTAAGATGGACAGTCTGAGGGAGTCGACCCATCAAGGATATCAAACATGGCACACTCATGCAATCTCCACAGACTAAATCAGATATAACACACTATAACACACTCAAGCATTCAAATCAACATGCCATCATCAAAACAAAACATAATATCATAATGCACTCACTATGTTGCAATCATCAAAACAAAATAGCATTGCTATCATCAATTCAACATAGCACATGCTTGTGCCTAAGGGGCACAACATTCTCCCCCTTTTTGATGATGGCAACACACTGTGACAGTGAGTCACACACAAAATTTTCTCCCCCTTTGACATAATCAAAAAGAGAAAAGCAGTATGAACATGAGTACAATATGGCAATATGAATGTAAATACCCTTAGAACAGTGACTCCCCCTGAATGAATTCTCCCCCTTTGAAATGGGATATTGTGTTCAAGAAATCAGATATACAAAGGTAAAGATCAAGAACTCATCTGACTAGCATTCTGAACAAGTAGTTCAGGAATAAGCATTCTAAAGCACAAAGTCTTCAGTCATATGAATTTAGAAACTACTTTCAGATAGAAGTCTGGTTTAAAGGTTATAAATTTTGAGTTCATGCACTACAATCAATGGATAAGTTGGCTGTACATGATAAAACAATAAACCAGAATCACATTTGCATGAAAGATTCAGTTTCAAAGTATCCTACTTTCGTATACTCATTAAAAGTTGTTAAAAGATGCTAGGTCATGTATTGAAAATAAACAAATTGACATCCATGAATTTTCTTTTGAAGGAACAGCATTATCAATATTAGTTCATTTAGGGCATTCAGGTACCATAAGTCTTTCTGCGTAAGGGTATACGTTTATCAGACGCCAATACCCCTAGATACTCAACAAGATGTACAATTCTGCCTGTGATCAAATTCAACAGAACTGATTTACACCTTTTTGTGTGAGGGTACACGTTTATCAGACGCCAGTTACCCTCAGGTACTCAGTGAAACCAGCCTACTGTTTTGACCATTTTGTACAGAGATAGTTGATACACTTCATGACATCAGTGTTGTCCACTTCTTTGATGGATCACTTAGTTTCTCAGTGATTTACCAGTCATTGCTCTGCCAATGTTAATTTTCAATGATTTTAATTATTTTTCAATATCTTTCTTAGCTGTCCTTTATATGTTTCAGAATGACTTATTTAAGAACAATACACATACTTAACTTCTCTAACATGATTTCAGATGAGTTTTCAGATTTCAGATATGATTAGCTTTGTCTGACATGAAATAAGAAAGGGGTTGAGAGTTTTATCAATTTTCAGCTTTCTTATTTACTGATTGCAATCTTTAAACTTCAATGATTATAAAGTTTAAACCATTAAGTCAGTCTTTAAGCAATTTAAAATTCTTATAAGAGAAGAAGTCTGTTTTCTATTGCTTAGAAATCAGAACTGACTAACAGATTGCCATATGTCAGACTCAATCATTTAGAGTCAAGGATGAAATAATTCAATAGAATTGATGACCACTCTGCATTTCTAATAATACTCCCCATGTCTATATGCATGCAATTTTGCTAATGAATGGCAAGAATTAAATGAGAGAGAGCTTATGCATAGGTCATGAATGAATGATATGCAAAGGCATGCAAAGACTCAACAAACTCCCCCTGAATATATGCAATGTCTTCTCTGAAAACTGAACAAGGGATTTTGAAATTCATGCTCATTTAGACTGCCCTATCAATCAATATAACCCATGGTACTAGGCGGAGAACCTGATCTCAATGACCATCTCACACATAGCAAGAACCTCCAGACAAATTTCCCTGCCCTTTAGTAGCTTACTATTTAATATACCACGGTTATGCAGAGAAAAGCAGTTCAAAGCAGTTTTAATATGCATGTGATTTTAGACACATTCATGACTAAATGATATGTAATGATGATCATGAAAAGTATGAGTGTCATGCATGATCATGAGTCTGTTGCAACATCCAGCATTCATAAAACCATCAGAGAGTTTATTCATTCAGAGAGCATCATTCGGGAGCAATCAATTCTTCAAGATAATTCAGTTTCTAGCATTCAGTGTACACTGTGCAATAGTATGCAAAGAGAAGAGAATCATCAGCTTTTGTGCAGAATTTAAATTCAGTAGCTGAGTCTGGAATGCAGACTGATCAGCTAGACAAGAAGAGAAAGTCAGGAATTAACCAATCAAATCGACATTACTTTCTCAATTCAATTCTGAAGATAAGTCACTTACCTGCTTTACCTGACTGATTTATTTTTACCCTTAGTGTTCCATCAGATTGTTGACAAGGCCTCCAATCTCTTTTAGCTTTTGAATTTATGGCCTTATCTCATGTCATATGCCTGAAGCAGCCACTATCCAAGTACCACAGATTTGTCCTTGGCTGCCAGACATACTTGCACACACAATCAGGTAAATGAGTTTGGAACCCAAGTCTGATTGGGCTCCAGAGAAGATGGAATAGAAGTAAAACAAGACAGCAGACCTTTTGGTATCCACATTTGTTTGAAAGAATTTTGTTCAGTGGATCTTACAGATTTCTTTCTATTGTTATTTTTCTTCTTATTTACACCAGCATAATTATTGACAATGTTGTTTCTTTGCCAGTGCCTTGGCCAGGGTGTGTTCACGAAGTTTTTGCCATAGTAGTTCCTGGGCTGACTGAAATAATGCATATTTCTAGATGACCTGTTGCCATACCCACTAACCCAATTTCTAGTGTAAGGTCTATGATATTGTGCAGCCTGATATGCAAGACCTGCAAACCTTCCCGGAGTTCTAGTCCAACCTGACTTATTGAAATAGGTTGGCTGTGCATTGTAGTAAGTCTGAGCTCTGGGTTGATAGAAATAATTGGGTTGACTCCTGGCAACATTCTGTCTCCCCTATACTTTGGACCCTGCTGACCTATTCATGGTTGTGTATTGCGTCTTCTTCAGAGGTGATGGTGATGGTGGAGACTTTGTGGCCTTGACATGGGGTTTATATGACTGTTTAGGTTGACCCATAACCTGTGATTGAGCCTTGGGATTTTGCTTGGATGTGCTGGCTCTACTTGGCTCATTAACCTTTTGTTTGCCCTTCTCCTCAACACTGGGCTTTTTCAGATTAGCAATTTTGTTCATTGAAATGGTTGAGTTCATGCTAATTAGAGGTCCCTTTTCTTTTTGAGCAACAAATGAAATCGTTTTCATCCCAAATGTTTTTGTTGCACTAGAATTAAATCCTAGGCCCTCTTTTCTGAAATTAACCTTTGACCCTAACAAAGCATTTAGATTCTCTATACCTTGGGTCATTTTCTCAATGGTCTTAAGCTTGTCCTCATTGTCCTTTTGAATATCTTCAACAGATTTCTTATTTCTCATTCACCAGCTTCATCTCACTCTCATATTTTTGAATTTTCAGTTTCCATTCATCAATTTCCTTTTCTAACCTCACATTCTCTTCCCTAGAAGTTTTTAACTCATTCTTGATTTCTTCTGATTCAGAACATGTGAGTTTGAGTTTATTATTTTCAGCTTCAAGACATGCAATTTGATCAGACAATGAGGTATCATTTTGCATGGAATTGATTTTTCTTTTTAGATGCCTATTTTCCCTTCTAATATCATCTGCTTGATCAGCTAGTTTATGATAGGCATCTACCCACTCAACGATAGTAAAATTATTAAATGGAGAAGTTACCTCATCTGAATCTTCCTCTCTGTCGTCAGAGCTAGTTGCCATGAGACAGATGGGTTTTTCAGCTTCAACTTCACTGTCCGAAGTATTCCTGAGACAACCTTCATCCTCATCGCTCCATGTGCTGATCATGGCTCTTCCTTTCGTGTTCTTTCTATTTGATTTGTCCTTGTGCTTCTGGTTCTCCGGACAGTCAGCTTTCAGATGGCCAGAGTTCTTGCATTGGTAACACACATAAGTTCCATATTGATTTGCAGGTTTAGATTTATACCTTGTGTCCTGCCGGCCGCCACTATGGTTCCTTCGGTTGAATTGTCCTCCTTCTCTCCTGAGGAACCGCCTGAACTCTCTAGTCATCATAGCCATCTCAGTATGAGTTATGTCTTGTTCATTCAAGCTCTCCTCGGATGATGATCTGCTAGAGCTGGATCGGTTTGATTTGCTGGATTTGCTAGCACCAGCCTTCAGTGCGATCGGTTTCCTCTTCTCTTCAACTTCATCTACCTTCGGCAGATTCATCTCATATGCCATTAGAGATCCAATTAGCTCATCTGCCCTTGTATTGTGCAGATCTCTTGACTCTTCCATGACGGTGGCCTTGGTGTGCCAAATTGAAGTCAAGGATCGCAAGATCTTCCTGACTATATCATACTCAGAATACTTCTTCCCGAATCCTCTGAGGCCATTAGTAATAGTTGTCAATCTAGCATACATCTCCTTGATGGTCTCGTTGGGTTTCATCTTGAAGGCTTCATATTCAGACACAAGTAAATTGGCCTTTGTCTCTCTAACCTGAGAAGTCCCTTCATGAATTGCTTCCAGTGCATCCCACATCTCCTTAGCTGAATTGTAGGCTGATACTCGAGAAAATTCAATGGGATGCAGAGAACATTGGACTGCATTGATTGCACTCCAGTTGAGCGTGGACCTTCTGATTTCCTCCTTGGTCCAGACTTCCTCATTCGGGGACAACTCATAAGGTCCCTTGCTGACTACCTTCCAAAGCTCGTAATCCTTAGCCCTCAAAAAGACCTGCATACGGTTCTTCCAGTATGCGTAGTTGGATCCATCGAAGTACGGGGGCTTTGTAGTTGAGTGACCTTCAGCAATCATCCCTCGAACATCCATCTTGCCTTTCCTCTTCGGGCGATGAGTCCCTGTAGAAGAGTTAGGCTCTGATACCAAGTGTTGAAGTTAGATGGACGCAGTCTATCTCCACGAAGTGTGGATCTAGAGGGGGTGAATAGATCTACAGCCTAATTTAAAACCAGTTGTAGGTTCAAATGCGGAATAAAGGCAGATCTACTAAAACACTAACTCGAGTGTCTAAACTTAGCAAAAACACAAGTGATCTGTGAAGATAATCAAGAGATTCAGTAAGAGCAAACTCACAAACACAATGCACACAAGATTTTAGGTGGTTCGGTCAATGACCTACGTCCACCCCACACTCAACCGAGTATGGCTTACTGCTGCGCAACACAGCTTGCGTCCGCTGGGCAATACAGCTTAGCCTACAAACCGCTGAGCAACACAGCTTGCTGTCCAGTGGAATCCTCCACTGCCCGCTGAGTAACACAGCTTGCTGTCCAGAGGATACACCTCTGCAAACCGCTGGGGAAATACAGCTTAACCCATCCGAGACCAAGTCTCGCCAGCTGAGGATTACAGCTTTACCTGTCCAGTGGAAACCTCCACTGCATCCGCTGATACACAGCTTGCTGAACAAAGATATCGAAAGTAATAAAATCAGAAACAAAAGAAATGAAGAAAATCGGACAAATGTAGCTCAAGTATGAGCAGAGTCAGCTCTGGTTTCTGAGCCAAGAGACTGACTTAAAACCTCTCAATAGACTCCTCTCAACTCATCTCTCTCTTCTCAAACTCTCTCAACACATCTCTCTTTTCTCTCTGTATCTTCTTCTCTCCTTTTCTTCTCTGGATCTCGGTGGCTGCGACTTCAGACTTAGTCTCACTGTATAGACTTGCCACACTCGATCAGTCTTCTTCTGTGGAAGAAGGCTCGTATATATAGCAGCAGCAGCAGCAGCAGCCCATGGGCACGTGGCTTCTACGTTTTCCCGCCCAAGGAATTCACCAGATCCGAGGCAACTTCATCCACATGGCAGCATCCTGTAATGGGGTGCTTCCACATGTCACCATCTGATCACCCCTCGGATCACGTGCCCTCCTTAAGCTTTACGAGCAGAGGCACCTGTCAGACAGTCAGATAGAAACTCATCAATTTGGTGTCGACACTTTGTATAGACTCTGTGAAGCTAAAACGATGTATATACTTGTGAAGGCGAATGCAGTGTACAGACTTTGCCCCAATGTGTAGACTTCAGTGAGACTCAAATGAATACAAGCGATGTATAGACTTTGCCAGGGCATGCACAATGCAATGCGTTGACGCTTCACTACATGCCAATGCACTGCGTTGACGCAATACAATGTGACTTTGCCTGGGCATGCACAATGCAATGTGTTGACGCTTCACTACATGCCAATGCACTGCGTTGATGCAATACAATGTGACTTTGAAGGCTATGAACAACAAGGCATGTTGTACAGACTTTGATATAAAGCATGTAATGTAATATGGACAATGTATAGACTTCATGTTAATGAAGCAGTGTATAGACTTCATGTTCATATGCATAACAAAGCAATGTACAGACTTGGCGTTGTGAAAGCAGAGTTGAAGCAATGTATGTTAAAACCCAATGTATATACTTGTCCTTCGAGCATGCTACAGTGCAATGTCTAGACTTGCTATATGCATGAGACGCTGATGAAGACGGTGGACTGTATAGACTTCTAAATGCTGATCTGTACGGACTTGGCATAAGACGCAAGTAGAGACGGTCCAATGTCCAGACTTATGCTATAACAGTCTGATGTACAGACTTCATGAAACTCTAGACACTGAATGCTGTACAGACTTAGCCCATGCAATGAGACGCTAAATGAGATGGTGAATGAGACGCTGGACTCTGTACAGACTTTGCCCAACGCCTGAGACGCTAACAAAGATGGACGATGTTCAGACTTGCTGAAAGACCGATGTACAGACTTTGCCCAAATGCATGAGACGCTAACTAAGACGCTGGACTCTGTACATACTTGAGCGATGTATGGGCTTAGCTTCGTGCAAGCTACAGTCCAATGTATGGACTTTGAAGTTCAACTGGTGAGTGTACAGACTTCACCAATGAGACGCTCACTGTACAGACTTTACCTTAGACTCTAAGTGAGACGGACAGTGTATAGACTTAGCCAATGCACTGTGGATGTATGGACTTTGACGCCTGCATGCTATGCAATGTACACACTTGGTGACTTCGCATGTTGTGCAATGTGCAACCAGTGTATGGACTTGTCGTGCCTACACACACTACCAGAAAAAGTGGGATTTGTGACGGAATTTTCAGACGGAAATTTCAGACGGGAATTTTCGTCTGAAATTTGTGACGGATTTTTTTCCGTCGGAAATGCCGTCTGAAATATGCAATTACACACCGAATTTCAGACGGAATTTGTGACGGAAAATATTCCGTCACAAATTTCAGACGGAATTTGGGACGGAAAATTTAATCTGTCAGAAATTTATGACCAAGAATTTGTGACGGCCACATTTGTGACGGATCCGTCTGACAATCCGTCACAAATGTGTCTTCTCACGGATTTTCAGACGGAAATTAATCGGTCACAAAATTTTTGCGCCCCCAATCCGTCGCAAAGGCACATTTGCGACGGATTTGGGGCGCAAAAATTTTGTGATGGATTAATTTCCGTCTGAAAATCCGTGAGAAGACACATTTGTGACGGATTGTCAGACGGATCCGTCACAAATGTGGCCGTCACAAATTCTTGGTCATAAATTTCTGACAGATTAAATTTTCCGTCCCAAATTCCGTCTGAAATTTGTGACGGAATATTTTCCGTCACAAATTCCGTCTGAAATTCGGTGTGTAATTGCATATTTCAGACGGGATTTCCGACGGAAAAAAATCCGTCACAAATTTCAGACGAAAATTTCCGTCTGAAAATTCCGTCACAAATCCCGCTTTTTCTGGTAGTGACAGGGCGTTGTACACACTTGCTGCCTGATGCTCATGTTCAAACTTTGAGAGCGTATGCTAAATGAGACGGTGGCTGAGACAATGGACTTATAGAGTTGACGCTGTAGACTTGAGAATGCTCTCACAGCGTTGACGCTGCATGAGACACTAATTAAGATGGACAGTCTGAGGGAGTCGACCCATCAAGGATATCAAACATGGCACACTCATGTAATCTCCACAGACTAAATCAGATATAACACACTATAACACACTCAAGCATTCAAATCAACATGCCATCATCAAAACAAAATATAATATCATAATGCACTCACTGTGTTGCAATCATCAAAATAAAACAGCATTGCTATCATCAATTCAACATAGCACATGCTTGTGCCTAAGGGGCACAACACTTATTACATAAGATTGAAGGTAAAGAAACATATATTATTGTTTAATAATTTGCTTGAGCATCAGTACCATCTAATGAAGTATCCTATACCGCCAAAGGTACCAATGGCACCCATGCAGAATGGTGTTCATCCAATTCCTGGTAACTTCGCTCACTTCAAAGTTTATCTTTTGATCTCGTATCAGTGTAAATACCTGAACATTCCACATGTTTTTGTATATGGTTGGTTATCTGATAGTATTGATATCTTACAATAAAATCTTGTCAGCAGTATTTCATCAATTTTGGTATCCATGATAGTGAAAATTGAAGTGATATTTGCTTTTATCTTGCTTTTCTTATTAGTTATCCAAGTATTGTTCAAGGGGGGAAAAGGATTACATTACCAATTTACCACTTATGGAGCAGAAACTTTGTTTCATATGTGTATTTTTTTCATTTTTCTATCCTTCAAATTTTATCTGGTATACATAGATCACTCAAAAGGGAATGGTAATTTTAATTTGGATGATTGTGCTTTTGCATTTTAATGACATTGGCGGAAGTTTTTTTTTTTGGAGTAATTGTGATAACAAGATAATTGGTTTCGATGACTCTCTTTTTTATTATCAGTTTTATCATTGCAATTCTTTCTTTATTGCTTGTATGCTTTTGTGACATTACATGTTTTTCACCATATAATGGGAGATTCTGTAGCCTATGCCTTGATCCATTATCAAACCTTCCATGAAAACCACATTCTTTTGGCAACAACCGCTATCAAACTGGATCAAACCACATGTCTGGATCAAAGTTTTTGATTCATTGATTGCTAGCAAGCTATGCATTGTATGGATTTTGAAGCATACTTTGTATGCAAATATTTATATTTACATTTGTCTTATTGATGACTGTATCACTCAGGTCTGTAGGCCTTGACCTGACCCTTGATGATTTTCAAAAAAGTTAATGACCAGGTTCCTTTTCTTGCGGGTCTAAAGCCTAGTGGCAAATATGTCATGGAAGATGTTCACAAGGTTCATTGTTGTGTATTATTACATACTTGTTTCACCTTATTGGCATCCTTTCTTTTGACTTGTGGTTTCCATATTTTTGATAGCTGGTAAAATGTCCAGTAGATTGGAGGAACACCTGTAGTGATATGCCATCTTTTGGAGCAAGGGCTCTTAGATGGGGTTTGTTTGAGAGGATTTTAAAATGAACATTTTTTTCCTGTTACATAGTTGTGGATGGCTCAGGTTTTGTGTCTCTAACACTCTTAGCTATCAAATTTTTATTAGTCATGAAAGACACTTGCAGGAGATGCCAAACTTTTCCCTGCTTTAGCTGAAGGCCAGGTAAATCACATGCATTTTATAAATGTAACTAAGTGGTTAATATCTCAGCTATTGAAAATCATTGTATGTTTACTATTCAAACATGAAAGAAGTCATAACAAATATGTATTGCATTTTTTCAGCAAATAATAATGTGACCGTTGGAGAACCCCCTGTCAAGACTTCAGGTCACATCTAGATATTATTATATGGGAATCTCGCCCCAGAAGGCTCTGTGGCAAAAATCACTAGCAAAGAAGGGTTGTATTTCTCTGCTATGGCATACTCTGATAGCCTACATAGTTAAGCAAATATCAAGCTCCACAGAGTCAATTAAGATATGAAGTTGGGTTGCCTATCCATGCACTGAACCTGCAAGTGCACTATATATATATATTCATACATATATGCACACACGTATGCACAAATTTGAAGATAAGTCTAGCTTTTGCATTCATGAGGTAGAGTCATTCATGTAATTTTCACCATGGAACTAAAGGAACTGGCATTCTCTTGAGTTTCAAAAATAGTCCATTGCAGATAAAAGTTATTTGCTTAATTTATGTTTACTTTTTTAGTCTATGGGGCATTTTTTCTAGTAATTGTCATGAATGTTGATATTTTTCTATTGTTGTGCTGAAACAAGATATGTATGGCTGTGGGCTATAAACATGTGCCCCTCTAATTTGTAAATGTAAATAGTTACCATCAACTTAGTAAAGGTGGAAGGGAGACCATGTTGGATGAAAACCCTAAGGTCGGTTGCCCAGTTGCCATTGTTGGCACTCTACAGGTAGTCTTTGGAGAGTGAGAGTCACAAAGAAATGTAATTGTACAAGACCTTGTCTTCTTTCTATAGATTGAGATACCAAAAAAACAAAAGAGGTAGCAGAGAAATGTATTCCGTAGGTTCTTCATCCTTAAGGTCTCACCTTACATCAATTTGTCAATGTCGACTAGATGAGCAATGCACATAAAATTTTTGAACCTTCACCTATTTATTAATCACCTGTCTATTTTCAATTATGTCAACGTGATAGAAAAAATTTCTTTGGTAAGCTTCTAAATATGGTGCATGATTAGAAAACCTCTAAACTTGTAGTTTAGATCTTTAATGCACTTCCATGTTGTTTAATGAGTTTCCTATAAACTGTTGAGTCCTTGGTGTACATACTCTTGTTTCTGAATTGCTTTGATTCATTTATTATCTTTTTTTATCACTCTGCATGTGATTGTTTCCAAGGTTCTCTACATTTTGCATGATTCAGTTCTCAGTATGTATTAGAGAAAGTGGAGGGAATAGGTTTGCTATTGTCAAAATAGTCCTTTAACGTTTCTGATAATTCAATTCAGAATACATGATGTCCTTGTTTATACTTCAGATTTTCTTAATTTCTCTAGCTCTATTGTTCATTTATAATGTATGATAGCCAGCACATGATTCAGTTATCTAACTTGACTTATAATATTATTATATAATTTGAGGCTTGTCAAACACTTTTATAAATGCTCTGATGTTTGTCATATAAAAAATAGTTTTTTACATGGCAGGCTGTAAGAAGTAATAGGTATGATGAAGATCCAATGCTCGTTTCATGTGGTATCTCTTTTGACAAGTAACTTACTCGTATTGATGGTTGCATTCCGGATGCTACAAAGGTGACTACCCTAACCTTGTTCTAGAATTTTAAATTATCTTTCATGCTACTGGAGTAGATGTTCATCCAAGTTTTCTTCATGGGCCTAAACTTTATCATATGTATTTCAGTTGCATTTTGGTAATGAAGAATCCATTCCTCGAAATGGACGTTGGAACTTCAACTATAAGGTCAAATAATTGTCTAGTGTTTTTCTAACATTTTGGCTTACAATAGTGAAATTCACGCTTTCTATCCTACGTGCAGAAGCTTTTAGAACCAAAGAACATTGAACATTAGGCAATTGTGAATGTTTTTGCTCGCTGTGATTTGAGCTATCTTTCTCGTGAACTCATCGATTGTGGGCTCAAGAAGGGAATTGGTAAGTTGTATCATTTCAAAAAATCATTTTCCTTTTATACTGAGGGATCACAACCCATGGGAAAATTGCTCACACTATATATAGGTTGTTCTATCATCTCAACATACGTGCTAATGTCTGCCATATGATAATGTTGAAGTATGTATCAATACCTTTGTTTTGTTATTTGTTGGTGTCACGAATGGTGCCATGCCAACCTGAAAAGATTCGTAAGTGTAAGTGCTAATGGATTTTTTTTTTTTGGTCGGGGGTGTGGGGATGGGGTTATGTCCATGAAATATTTTAGGAAGTTTGATAATTTTTTTGTTAGTCGAACCTTCATTTTTAAGAAATGAAGGATTGTAATTTGGTGTGAATAGATTGTTCAGTGAATGGATTGTAAATGTATGTTCCTCGATTATCTTCAGTGAATGGATTGTACATAGGTGTGAATGAGAATTGTGTGGATCAACATGGTTGTGAGTGATACAATCCATGAATGTGAAGATATGAATAGATGCACTATAATAGGTGATAAGAGAACATATAATAGGATTTTTTTTAAAAAAAGAAAACCTATTCCTACGTTTTTTATTAACCGACGTTAAACTATTTTCCTACATTTTTAAGAGAATGACGCTAATACTTTTTCAAATGTTTCTTTCACTACGTGGCCAAAAGTAATACCTGCGATTTGGGAAACGTATGTACAGTCTATTATATGTGTGTGTATATATGTTTTTAACCTACGCTTCTGTTAGATTATTCCTACGCTTACAAAGCGTAGATATAGGTATATATCTACCTACGCTTTCTGCTAGACTATTCCTACGCTTTAAAAGCGTAGGGATAGGTCAAACTATACTTACATTTCAAAGGAACGTAGGTATAACCTATAGTCACGCGAGCAAGCGTCACGCTTTAAAAGCGTGGCAAGCAAACGTGGCTAAAGGCTTTACCTACATTTTTTAGACCTATACCTACGTTTTTCAAACGTAGGTAAAGGCAAATTTTCTTGTAGTGCTACTAACCCCATAGTCCTTGAGTCACACGACTCGAGGTCAAGACCGTTGTACCGGGACGGCTCCATGCCGTCAATCTGGCCTATACCTAGGTCAGAAACCACAGTAGCACGAATATCGAGACAACTCACCAGCCGCCGAGGTAATCCCTCGTCCAAGGGACACACGGAAAACCTCTAGCCCCAGGCTGGCTAACTGGAGGCACAGTCCAAGGCCACACACATGGCCCACTCGGAAACTACCTTCCGGAGAAACCCACGACGTGCGGGGGAGGCCCCACCGCACTCATACCGATGCACGGTGACTCGATTTAACAAATTCACAGAAGCCCAAGAACACGTTGGAAAAACACCCTCTACAGACACAAATTCTCACAGGAATAGCCCATGATGACCCACATAGGGACCCCGGATCACGAAGCGTCACGCGGGTACCCTCTCGCGAAACCGAACCACATGCAGACACCACGGGGCAAGGGAACACAAAACTCGGCACCCCAGAGGCTAAAAGGGCTGAGCGGCCAAACCCTTAGCCGCCCAGAGGCCTGGGCTCCAAATGGCCTGGACGGCCACAGCTTGGGCTGCCCAGAGGGCTGGACGGCCATCGGGTTGGCCGCCCAGACCAGGGCAGATTAGAAGGGCGGCCAGGGTCCTGGCCGCCCAGCACCCTGGGCGGCCAGGGTCTTGGCCGCCCAGACCAGGGCACAGACGGCCACCAAGGTGGCCGCCCTCTACGTTTCCCGTGGACGAACCGAGCTCCACTGTGAGCTCAGTTCCATGCCCCATTCGATCCCAATCGAAGGGGAAAACGTAGGGGATCATTCCCCTGACCCCAAAAACCAAAAATAGACGGAGAAAAGTGGAGAAACCTCGCTCGATCGGGCGAAACCATCCCACGCCCTAAAACATGATTTTTTTCCCAAACGAGCAATAAACCCCGCTCGGCTCACCATGACCTACAAAACTTTCCGAAAATGAAATACTCGAGCTAGAGAACCATCCCCCTACCTCCACCAAAGATTCCGCGCACCGTGGATGCCATTCTATCGCGAAACGCCCCGCAAACCACCGTCGGTGCCCCAAGCTCGCAAACGACAAACGCCGTGCCTCCACCTCGATCCTCGCTCCATCCTCGCCGCTCCACGCCCCACGAACCTCGCCGCCTCACTCCCGTCCACCTCCGTCGGCCACCGGAGAAGAGAGGGAGAGAGGAGAGAGAGGGAGAGAAGAGAGAAATGAGAGTGAGGGAGAGAGATAAAAAGGAGGTATATATATATAGAAAATCCAGAAATTCTGTAAAATATCAAAAAATATGAAAAATTACCTCCGCAATCCTCAGAAAGCGCATAATGCAGTGGTAACGTCTCGGAGTCCGAGAACGCAATGGTTCGCCCTACACGGTGTTTCGAAGGTCCGACAGACGAAAACACGCGTAAATCGTAAAACTTAATCCTGGACCCACAAAATGATCAGAAACCCACGGATCCTGACCCGATAAATGATCCAAAAAATCTGGGGCGTTACACCGTAGGTTACCTAATCATTTTCAAGGGGAGCAGTGCTCGCCTCTAGGGAACCCGCAGGTCACCTGATCATTTTCAAGGGGAGCGATGCTCGCCTCTAGGGAACCCGTAGGTTACCTGATCATTTTCAAGGGGAGTAGTGCTCGTCTCTAGGGAACCCGTAGGTTACCTGATCATTTTCAAGGGGAGGGGTGCTCGTCTCTAGGGAACCATAAGCTACCTGATCATTTTCAAGGGGAGCAGTGCTCGCCTCTAGGGAACCCGTAGGCTACCTTGGTTGAATACAGCTGGTGATGCTTTACTGGAAAATTTTCCTGAGATTGACCGAATTTCAAGTTATGGGGACCTCTCGCCTCCCAGCGTTGCCAGCCTATATGCTCCTTTGCTGAGTACTTTAGTTACCCTGTATGGGGCTTCCCAGTTTGGTGCGAGCTTTTCGACAGCTACTCTGGGGTCCGCTATGCTCGCTCGCCGTAGTACCAAATCTCCGGAGAAGAAGTGTCGTTTCTTGACTCGGGCATTGTAGTATTGGGCCAGCTTTTGTTAATATGCTACGAGTTTTACTTGGGCACTTGCTCTATCTTCTTTGAGTAGATCTAAGTTTTCTCGTATTGCCTGGTTGTTCCTGGCCTCATCGAAGTGTCCCACTCGAAGCGAAGGGTTGGTTATCTCCACTGGAATTACTGCCACCGCCCCGTATGCAAGGTGGAAGGGCGTTTCACCCGTAGCGGCTCTGGCAGTAGTCCTATGGGCCCACAGGATGTTCGGAATTGTGTCGATCCATGAGTCGCCTGCTTGGTCTAGTCGGGTTTTGATACCGTGGAGGAGCATTCTGTTGACATTTTCCACCAATCCATTAGCTTGAGGGTGCCCTATTGAAGTATAATGATTCCATATCCCTAATTCTGAGCACTTCTCCTGGAAGGCAGTGCTCGCAAATTGTCTACCATTGTCGGTCGTGAGAACTCTTGGGATCCCAAATCGACAGATGATGTTTCATAGCACAAACGTCTAGGTTGCCTCGCTTGTAATCTTTCCTAATGGTTCAGCCTCGACCCATTTGGTGAAATAGTCAATAGCGACCATGAGGAATTTCTTCCTCACTTGTGCTTTGGGGAAGGGGCCCAATATGTCTACCCCCCCTCGAGCAAATGGGTGAGGTTCCATCAGGGTGTGCAGTTGCGTAGCCAGTTGGTGGTGCAGATTGGAGAATTTCTGGCATTAAGGGCACCTCTGGACGTACTCAAGGCAATCTTGCTGCAACGTAGGCCACCAGTACCCTTTCCGGATCAGTGTCCGTGCGAGTGCTCGCCCCCCCCCCCCCCCCCACATGGCTTCCGTAGAGCCCTTCGTGGATCACCTGGATAGCCTGCTTGGCTTCCATGGGGATCAAGCACCTTAGCAGCGGGGCTGAGAGGGATCCGCGGTACAGCCGACCATGTACCACTGTGAACTTGGGAGTTGTTGTCGTACAAGAAAGTCCAATAGGGGATCCATCTAGGAAGGCTCATAGTCGATGGCATTCACCTGAGGTGTTGGTTCTTCTATGCTCGGTGCTACTAGCTCTTCTACCAAGATTGACCTGGAGCTGGAAACTATGGTGGCAGATGCCAAACGAGACAAGACGTCTGCTCGGACATTTTCTTCTCTAGGAATGTGAATCACTTCGAAGTGGGAGAACTCTTTCGCCACGGCCTTGGCCTTCTCCAGATACTTGATCATAGATGCTTCGCACGCCTCGAATTCTCCCTGAACTTGACTAGCAACGAGCATAAAGTCGCTGTATGCCCTAACACTGGTCGCTCCCAGGTGTTTAGCCATTCGCAGCCCTGAGAATAATGCTTCATACTCGACTACATTGTTCATGGTTGGGAAGTTAAAGTGGAAGGCATACTTGAGCTCTATCCCCTCTAGTGACTGTAAGACCAATCATGCCCCGCTACCGGCTGCGTAGGATGATCCATCAATATACATCTCCCATGTAGGTCCCGAGGACTGCTCGGGCAGGTCTTCCGCAGGTAATATGTACTCAGCATTGAAGTTGGCGAGGGCCTGAGCCTTTATTGCAGTCCTCGAGCGAAACTTGATGTCGAACTCCCCCAGCTCGATTGCCCATTTGACCAATCTTCCTGATGCGTTAGGGTTCTGGAGGACTTGACGTAGTGGTTGTTCGGTGAGGATGACGATTGTGTGAGCTAGGAAGTACGGTCGTAGCTTGCGGGCGGCCGTGACTATGGCTAGGGCGAACTTCTCAGTCTGCGAGTGTGACGACCCAGAGCTCCGGATACCGATATATCGATAACATCGATACACCGATACCAAGAACTGGGGAAGCCACCCAAGAGGCTGATGAGGCCCCTGAAGGGTTAATGGAGTTTACTGAGAAGATGCATAACGAATTGAGACCGCAGGCGCGCAATATTAATTAGGATAGCAATTAATAAATAAGTGCGGAAGCGATTTAAAATATCAGAGTGGTAAAATATATATAATAGTCCAGATTTACAAATAAAAGAGGTCCACTGCACAACTACACGGGGCATACGCCGGCTCAAAAGAATAAAAAAGATAAACCGACAACAGCTGGCACTCTAACGACGGTCGACACAACCACGAGAAGGACCGGCAGACGACTGGGGCGGCTCACCTGAAAGGAGAAAGGGTGAGTCACAGCCAGACTCAATAGGGGTCACGCGGATCCCCACCTCACACTAAACAAGCAAGCAGGTAAATATAAAAGTAATTAGAGCATGCATTTAAATAATAAACATGCATATGCACAAGTTAACACATATATAATAACGACAGGAATTAGCGTCAGGAGCTAAATCTACCAATAGAATAAACCACTACTAACCAAGTGAAGTGAGAGACGGAACAACCCACTAGAAGGACAAGACCAGATGCATCCACCGATGACTTATACTGCGTCTCGGCAACTCGCGAGTCTGGAACGCAACAAGCGAGAGGCGTAACGGGACCAAACCAAGTACTAGTCAGAGCGACACTCGTCAGTGCCAGTCCAAGTCTCCCACCACGTGTGCACACACTGACTCCTGCCTACAGCCAGGCCTCTAGCTAGTTCCCCCCCCCCCGTTGGACGTAACGGTAACCGCAGGGGCCCACGGAAACTAGCTTACAAACCGTTCATTGGGAACACCCCTCCACCTCTCTCGGGTGGGATGACACGCTCGGTCGCTGGGATACGACTAGTGGTTCCATCATAAAGAAAGAGAAAGTAATTCCATCGGGATCTAATAACAAGTCATCGTTCATAAAACAACTTAAACATGGCATATATATAACGTGGAATGCATTAGAAATTGACCATGCATGCTTTTAAAAACTAGGGGAATGTAACGGTCTAGGTCTGCCGCGTCACAAGGTGTGACGGTCGTGGAAGGGTGCGCTACAGGTCGGTGACGCGTCCCAGGTGGGCCGTCAGGTCCAGGCTGTAACGCGCCAGGACAGGGGCGTTACACGAACGTAACGCACCTCCCCTGAGCCGTTACGCCCACGCGAAACTATAAAATTATCCACAGTTTTCTAACGTTCAGACAGGGTGTGACGCACGCCCGGAGGCGCGTCACGGAGCCCTAACGGTCTCCGACGGACCGTTAGGCCAACCGCCATACCAGGTCAACTATAGTCAAATGAAATGTAACGGTCGTGGGCTCGACCGTTACACACACTATGATGCACCTACTTAGGTCCGTCATAGTACTGTAACGCGTCCCATGAGGGCCGTTACCAATGTGACGGCTCCTGGTAGGACCGTCACACCGCCTGGGTTACGGACGGGTTAGGTTCAAAATCGAACTCCCTCCCGGTCGAGCTGGATCGACGGGAAAACATGGAAAAGTTGTAAAACCTACCAAACCATACCATTCTACAACTAATCTATACATCAAAACATAAAAACAATGCCCATGAAGTGATTTTCAAGAATTTATGGCTAAATTACACTAACATGGGATTTTCATGGAAATCGAGGAAAACGACATCGAACGGACGTGCATGTGATGTCAATGCGATCCTAGCGAGACAAGGATTCCATCCCCCTACCTTAATCGCGACGAAAACCGAGTTTGGGCCGCATGCAAGCGAGGAGTCACCGCGGCTCCTCTCGCCCCGTCTTACCCCCACGCCTCACTAACCGCGACGAGGTCAGCACCTACGTGTTCCTTGCGACGAGCCGGTTCCAAGGACACCTCCCACGTCTCGATCCGCGGCCGATGGCACCGAAACCGAGAGAGAGGGAGAATGAGAGCGCGTGAGAGAGAGAGAGAGGGAGTGAGAGAGAATGAGTGAGGGAGAGAGAGTTCGATGGGGAGAGAGAGAGTGATAAAATTTTTATAAATATATATATATATATTTTGAAAATTTAACTCAAATTACATTTTAACCCCCACAGAATCGAAATCGTGTAAATGCCCATTAATTCATAATAAATCTTTAACTAATTTAATTAATTACCAGAAAATAGCCTAAAAATCCGCAAAAATAGCCTAAATTCACATAATAAAATCTAGATCCGGACCACTAAGAATCCGCTTAAGACACGGGTCTTACAACGAGTACCAGAACTCCGGCCCTTGTAACACCCGGCTGACATAGTAGACGGGCTTCATGACACTAGCTTCTTCTCGAGTGAGCACGGCACTCATCGTGCTCGGCGTCACCGACAAATATAGAAGCAGTTGCTCTCCTTTCTGCAATTTGGAGAGGACGGGAGGAGAGGCCAGGTATTGCTTCAGCTCTCCGAACGCCTACTTGCATTCTTGGTCCCAGTCGATCTGTCCTTTCTTCTCCGGGGCCTTGTTGGCTTGCTTGAGTAGTCGAAAGAATGGAAGGCATCTCTCGGCCGCTCGGGACAAAAATCGAGTCAGGGCGGCAACACGTCCGATGAGGAACTGCACGTCTCTCACTCTTCCCGGTCATTTCATTTCTAGAACCACCCGGATCTGATCGGGATTAGCCTCTATTCCTCTGTGGGTGACGAGGAATCCGAGGAATTTTCCTGATTTTACCCCTGAACGCACACTTACTTGGGTTTAGTTTCATATTGTACTTCCTGAGTGCTGCGAACGTTTCTGTCAGGTCGTCCAGATGCTTGACCGCACGGCTGCTTTTCACGAGCATGTCGTCAATGTAGACCTCCATGTTGCGGCCGATCTGCGAGTCGAACATATGGTTGACGAGGCGCTAATAAGTTGCCCCCGCATTCTTTAATCCGAACAGCATACGCGTGTAGCAATACAAGCTGTGGTCGGTGACGAACGTTGTCTTGTCTTGGTCGGGCTCGTGCATGCTAATTTGATGGTACCCGGAGTAGGCATCCAAAAAACTTAGCATCTCATGCCCGACTGTTGCGTCAACCAGCAGGTCGATTCGAGGCATGGGGAAGCTATCTTTAGGCGTAGCTTTGTTATGGCTGGTGTAATCCACCCACATCCGCCACTTCCCATTGCTCTTGGGAACACGGACCACATTTGCCACCAAGTCGGGGTACCGGGTGGGCCTGAGTAGCCCTGAGCGCAACTTCTCACCTACTTGTTCCCTTATGATGGTTTGTCGCTCTGGATGACAATGCCTTCGGCGTTGCTGGACCGGGCGGCAGGTTGGATCCAGCTTGAGCTGGTGGGAGATGACCTATGGTGGGATCCCGGGGAGCTCATCCTCGGACCAAGCAAACGCGTCCTGGTTGGCTGTGAGGAAGTTTGTGTAAGCCTTCTTTTCTTGCTCGGATAGGGCATGTAACGCCCCGGGTTTTTTAGATACTTATCGCATCAGGATCCATGGGTTTTGGATCGATTTCGGGAGTCCCGGAGAACGTTTTGTGGTTTACGCGTGTTTTTGTCTGGCGGACCTACGGAATGCCGTGTAGGGTGAACCGTTACGTTCTCTAACTCCGGGATGGTACCAGTGCATTGTGCGTTTTCCGAGGATCGCGGAGGTAATTTTTCATAATTTTTGAAATTTTTTAGAATTTCTGGATTTTCCTATATAAACCCTCCCACCCCTCTCTCTCCTCTCATTTCTCACTCTCTCCATCTCTCTCCTCTCCCACCCTCTCCTCTCACTCTCTCCTCTCCGGCGGCCGACGGACCGAGACGGGGGCGAGGCGGGGCAACATGGGCGAGGAGGATGGGTCGAGGATCGAGGGACGGGGGTGCGGTGAAGCCGGTTTGCGAGCGTGGGGCACCGGCGGGGTTTCGTGAGGCGTTTCTTCGTAGATTGGTGTCCACGGCGCGTCGAATCTTTGGTGGAGGTAGGGAGATGGACCCTCAGCTCGTGTACTTCCTTTCCCGCGAGTTTTGTAGGTCGTGGCGAGCTGAGCGGGTTTATTTGAGCGATTTGGGGAAAATTTATGTTTTTGGGGTATGAGCCAGATCTAGTATTTTGATCATATTTTTGGGGTTTAAATGGGTTCTCTCGGTGCTAGAGAGGTTGGGGACTAGTTTCCCTTTATTTTTCCCTTCACATGGGTGTGAACGTGGCGTGGAATGGGGTTTCCCGCCGTTTTCACCATTTTCGGGCTCGAGACGACCTAGCGGTCGTTCCAGCGACCGCTAGGGTGCTAGCGATCATGTGGAGACCGCTAGGGGGTCCCTTATGTCGGTTTGAGCCTTGCGGTCGCGCGATAGACCGCCAGGGTCCTTAGCGGTCCACGGGAAGACCGCTAGGCTCGGTTTTGCGGTCAGGGTATGACCGTTTGTCCGCGTTTTGGTCAGTCGAGGTAGGTGGGGTCGCGGTCTCGCGACTGACCGCTAGGCTATGCTTAGCGGTCGGGTGGACGACCGCCACCTCCTTGGCGGTCCGGGAGCGACCGCTAGGGGTTCGTGAGTTCCTGGAGCATAGCGGTCCTGGCTTGACCACTAGACTGGCCTTAGCGATCCAGGGGTAGACCGCTAGGCTCCCTGACGGTCCAGAGAGGACCGCTAGGTGATTCTTCGTGCTTGCCGTGTCCATTTTGTGCGTGTTGGTCTCCGGTCGACCCGGTTGTGACCCAATGGTCGACCTTCGGTCTCATGAGTGTCCCAGACGCCCCGTGGGCTATGTGTCTATGTTTTGGGTGTCCGAAGGTACCATGTTACCTCGTTTAGCGTGTCCGTGAGTTTGAAGGGTCCGGGTGACCCCATGTGTTTCGGGCTTTCGTGCTCTCACTAGATCGAGTCACCGTGTGTCGGTATGAGTGCAGTGGGGCTTCCTCGCACATTATGGGTTTCTCCGGAAGATGGTTTTTGAGTGGGCGGTGTGTGTGGCCTTGGACTGCGCGTCCAGTTAACCAGCCTGGGGCTGGAGGTTTTTCGTGCGTCCCTTGAATGAGGGATTAACCCGGCGACTTGTCAGCTACCTTGGTGGTCGTGCCACTGTGATTTATGAACTAGGGATTAGGCTAGATTAACAACACTGTGTCATTGTGTCCAATGGTCTTGACCCGAGTCTGTGACTCAAGGACCGTTGGGTTTAGTAGGTCTAGTGGGCTGTCCAGAGTCTGGAGGCATCGTGCCACCTGTTACTCCGTGTTATTCACGATGGGTGCGTGAGTGGCTTTCCGTGTTCACGTTTAGTGACCTCCCACTTGTTGGGGTGCAAGGCACGGATTCAGGGGGGGTGAATGAATCCCCCTTCAAAAATTTGCTTCGATTCATAACTATTATAGTGGAATAAAACTATTGCAGAGTTAGAACTCTCAAATGGATTAAACAAGTTAAAAACTCTCCAGAAGACAATTAGAAGCCCAAGCAAGATGACTGACTCACACTCTTTTGTAGTTCGGTCAGATTCAACTCACAGGATTGCTCAAGGAACACTTGCCACGAGGCACACTAAATAAGATCTTCTACTAACACATTCAATCAAACACTTAACAGCAATACCAAACTCAAACAAAAATCATACAGGAAGGCTTTAGATATAGAATGCTTAAACAACCTGTGAAGGGGGCAGAAGATATGGAAATGTACGCAAAAGCAAACCACTAAACACCAGGACTTTTATATGGTTCAGCTAGACCTCCAGTCAGCCTACGTCCAACCCTCACCCCAAACCGGAGTGAGGCTTGCCTTGCAAACGCAAGAACAGCAGACTCAGTCTGCAACAGACGCAGCCTAACAGCTTGACAAACCAAGGGAGACAAATCCCTCAAACCAAATTCTGCAACTCACAGAAGCTCGGCACCTGGACTTGCTACCCACAAGACCAGAACCGGAGACGAATCTCCCTTCCTCCAAACCAGAGGGAAAATCGTGAGTGACACCCAGCCACTCAGAACCGGAGACCCATGTCTCCCTTCTCTTGAGACCACAGGAGGAACCCCGATCCCAAACAAAGGAAACAGAAAGCACTGAGAATATGAAAAGAACAAATGAAAAACAAACAAGAGAAACAAAAATAGATATAGCTCCGAGGAGCACAATGACTGTGGATTTAATCCACGAGTCAATTCATGATCAGATCTTCAGGATGCACTGGCTTCACACTCTTTCTCCTTCTCACGATTTTCTTCTCTCTCACTCTGGCTCTCAGCTTCTTCTTCACTCACTGACTACCTCTCTTCTTCTTCTTCTTCTTCTGCTACTGCTGCTGCTACTGCTGGCTCTCTTTTCTTTTATTCTGGCTGCCTCTTTTTCTGCACCAGCACCCTTCTTCGAAGGGTAATGTAGCTTTATATATGAACAGGGGCTTCGTATGGATCAAGCAACAGAACCCTTTTGACATTCCATTGGTCCACGTGTTAGGAAATAGAAGCTTCCTTTCCTCGGATCACGTGCCTATCATTTGCCCCTTTATCCACGAGCCAGCCTTTTGCCATTTCAGAGGTCACGTGCCTCTACTGCGAACGAGATTGTTCTCAGCAAAAGACAGAGTATCGTTTATAGGATCACTTACAAAATATTAGAGTTCATCACGTGGAAGAGCAGACCTTGCACAGACCTAGAATAGAGAAGAGCTCAGTGCAAATTTTTCACCGACTATAATATGTCTAAGACAAAAATCTACACCGACTGTGAATAGGCTATAGCCATGCACCGAGATCTACAGTGACTTGCACCGAGTTCGTATGCTGACAGACATATACGAACATGCACAGGGTATTGCACCGACTTTCTATATGCATGGGCCTTCAGATGCCGCAACAGTGTATTGCACCGAGATCAGTATATGCCTTAGACATAGAAACATGCACCGAGTATTTTTATGCTTTAAACAAAAATATGCACTGAGTTCAATTGGGAAATCAAAAGTTGCACCGACCTCGTTGCTACAGTGATTTGCCTCGACTTTCTATATGCATGGGGCAAAACGTGCACAGACCTTCTAGCATGCGTGCATACAGCACTGAGTAACCATATGCACCGACCCTATATTCACTATGCCAAAACCTGCACCGATTATGCGAGTAGCAAAAACATGCACTGACATGTATTTGCTTTGGACAAAGACTGCACCAACCTACATGCGTGCGAATGACAAGAATGTGCACCGACCTGACATCTACACGACCCTTGCATGCGCAAGGCAAACTATGCATCGACCCATATATGCGGGTGTGCAATCAACAGAAAATGCACCGACCTGTGCGAGCCAAAGCTTGCACCGACCTGTGCGTGGGAAAGCATTGCACTGACCTTAGTTAGCCTAAGGCTGAACATGAATCGGTTTAAACAGTGAATTGCACGGACCTTATATGCATGTGACAAAACGTGCACCGAGTGCACATATGCACTGACCCTAGTTTGCACACATGGTGTTCGATGGAATGTGTATGCATGCAACCTGATATTAAGTGGTCTGAAGTGTGCATCGACTTCATGAGCAGTGGACAGAGATAAGTGTGTACCTCATAAACCACTTAATACAGCATCAACACATATAGCACTAACTACAGTGTCAAAACACATGAATACAGTGAGCACACTCAACACATATGAACTAAGTGTGCATATGCACCGACGCTGCTTGCATGAAATACTGCTGGCACCGACCTCAGTGGTGCATAGACCAGTAATGTGCATAGACCTTGTGTATGCACGAACAGTAATCTGTTTGATGAAACTACCTTGTGTATGCACGACCTTAGTATGCACAATGAACAACTAGCATGGACCTTATGTGCATATGACTTAACAACCTAAGAGATAATGCATATATCATGCAAATGAGTATCATGACAACATTAATGCACACAAATCAATGCACATCAATCAATTCTTATTAATGTACAGTGTAATGACCAGATGTATCATCATTCAATCTTTCATGCAAACACATGATGACTTATAGTCTTTGCTATCATCAAAATCATAGAGACACAATAATCTCCCCCTTTTTGATGATGGCAACACTATGAGTCATGAAGATAAAGTAAGGTAGCAAGATGTAGACTCATGTCAAACTATTCTCCCCCTTTGCCTTCATCAAAAAAAAAATGGATAAGCTATTCTCCCCCCATACCAAAGGAGCTTAAATAGCCAGATAAGAACATGCACAACAAGTAACTCTACTCTCCCTAAAAATGTGAATTGAAAAGAAGTAAGAATAGGGTATGATGAAGGACGGCCAAGAAGGATGGTCAAGTAGATTAATCTCCCCCTTAATGCTAGAAACATGCTGATGTGACAATTTCCCTCTTTGACATAGCAAAGGAATTAGAGTGGAAGAAGTGATAAGCATTAATCAGCAAAAACACAAGGACAATCAAGGATAAGTTCTGGTCAGAATGAATGTTATCAATGATCAAATGGCAGTGAGCAGAAGAATGGAGAATGAGCTTCAATCACATAAGTAATTCAATAAGATTTTCAAAGAGATATCAAATTCGTAAATCAAATAGTAAGAGTATTTCAGAGTCTACCATGATAAGGGCTTATGAATGAACGATATTGAACTATAGGGTTTAAACATGATGTATACACGGTTTGCCAATAAAGTTCAGTACTCATATCTGAAATCAATTTTAATAAGAGTGAACCATACCCTCATATTTACATCTTGATTAACCTCCCTACATCTTACACAGTCTATTTCAATGACTTCTTTAGGAAAAACAGTCATGAGTATTGAGGTTAAACAATTTGACATTTCTGAATTTTCACCTTTTGGGTTCAGCAGAATTTTCATTTCTTCTTAATTTTCAGAACAGTCAGGAATAATTCATGCCTTTCATCGTAAAAGTAGACGATGATTAGACGCCAGTATCCCTAGCTTACTCAGCAGAATGTACCATTCTGTTTCAGGTATAGATGTCACCTTTTTACATAAGGGTACACGTTTACCAGACGCAGGTACCCCTAGTTACTCAGTGAAACTAACCTTTGTTAATTTTGCGAACAGAGTTTGCCAAGAAGCATCATGACATTGGGTCCATTATTTTTGACAAGGATCCTAGTTTCTCAGCGCATTTGGCCATTGCTCTGTCATTGAATAACTGAATTAACATATAGACACAGCTACCCATAAGGTTTTGAAGAAAGACTTGTTTAAAAATAATATGAATTCCATGCATTTCAACCAAATAGGTCATGATCAAAAGTGCAGATTACAGAAGATTTTTCAAAATGTAACATGAAACGGTTGGTTAAAGTTTATTAAAACATGATTCAGATATTTTTCAAGACATTCAAAAACAAACTCAATGAATACATTAAACTTAAACCAACAAGATCTTTTAGACATTCATAATTCTTTATAATAGAAGATTCCTTATTGTCAAGATTTCCATATTTATAAATGAGGTACGCAAATTGAAATCTTCCTGAAATTCAGAAGGATCAAGAAAGGAATCAGAAGCAGTCGTCTTAACAACAGAACCAACAATTAAAACATGCATCATATGTGAGAACATTTGAAGTTCATGCATGTTGCAGAAAAAGGCCAAGATTGCATCAGGCAAATGCAAGAGCAGCAATAGATTTCAGACTCAAGAAGTGTATCAGTTCAGATGAGTTTAGAAAGTTTAGATGGAAGTGACACTAACTGATGTCTGTTGTTGATGTATGTTGCAGGAGGAGCAAGGATTACAGATTGAGCAAAAATATGGTTAGACACTAAAGGTTTCGGTTGACTGAATGAGTAATTCAAGGTTGTCGAACTAAATAGAAAGGAAGCAGATGAATAACCATCTAGTTCAGAAGTTGATTTATATGCTCCCCCTGACAAGATGCACTCAATATTTTAGAATTTTCAATGTGAATGATATGCAATTAAAATTTGAAACCAGTATATGCACTTAAGAACATGTATGCATATGCTTTGACTCCCCCTAACTAAATGCATTGAATCATTAAGAAAGACTACAAAGATCCAAATCTTAATCGTTCAAGTCAATTAATGCAGTTCCAATCCAGTCCAATCAGATTTTCAATGAATTCTTCAACAAATGATCAATCTCATTCAGAAGATTTTCAGGCATCATTTATTTCAATGACAATCTGATGTGGGACGGACACGCGACCTTGGGACTCTAGCTAACGATCATCCCTATGCGAGAGAAACGTTGGGACCGTGCGCGGTTGAGAAACCGACAGTGAGTCTCGGGTATCGACCTTTCCGCGTTAACTCGGGTCGAGTCATGGGACGGTCACTCACTCTCGCTCTCGCAGCGGTGATAAAATGATAACAAGCTAGATAATCTATCACTCATGCAGTGGCATATAAAAAACTATACGAGTAAAGCAATGCCTACGAGGATGGTGGTGAGTGTACCTCCACACTCCGGGCGTGGGGAAGACATTCCCGGCCAAGTACGATAACTCCCGGTAACAACGGTAAAAATAATTACAATAGTGAAATCTATTACCCACTCCACGCATGGAGGTAAAGGGCTACAAGTGAGGCCCGGGAGGACCGACCCTGGGTTGACGGGCAGTAATCTGGAGGTACGTACGGCACGAACTCGGCCTGCTGGTCCGACTCGGTCCTGCACCGACTCGGTACTGCGCCAACTCGGTTCTGACTCGCTGGACAACAAGTCACGGTTTCCAAAGGAACGTCACCCTCCTGAGGTCTTCTGAAGTTGTCGCTTGGCTGGGACGATGGCGAGATGTCCCTGATCGACTCCCTGAAGTGGCGGTTCCAGAAGTTGACTTTTGATAATTTTTCACGAATTATTCTCGGACTGTAATTTCAGACCTGCACAGGGAATAGATCTGTACGTCTCGGCTGCAAGAATTATGTGACTCAGATCCAGAGGCCGATCGAGGTGTGGCTGGTACCGTTGGAAAGAGAACTCAAAGATCTACAACGTATATTTTTCACAGCTCTATCTACCGAACGGATTGAAGATGAGAATGACTGTGACACTATTTTTTTTCTGACCCGGACTGACAGACACACAGGGCAGACTGTGTTTTTCCTGAGACTGACCTTTGACTGAAGGGGAAATGATTTTTATAAACTCCACGAAAATTATGGTGGAAGGGGGTATATGTGAGTAACACTGACCAATTTTGTGAATTGTTTGGAAATTTATAAGTGGGTGGGAAAAATACAAGAAGGTGACTCTGTCCCGTAGATCTGCAGAATGACAGATTATAGGGGGGAGAACAATAAATGCGGGAAAAATAAAAAATGAATTCCAAATGACACGAAATTTGAACTGGAGGTTAGAAGAGATGGACAGAACAAACCCTAAAAATTAGGGCTTGATCAGACAACAAGAACCAGAGATAAAAATCCGGAGATGAGCTTCTATCCTGATGTAGATAGAATCCGGCGATGGTGGCGGTGGCGCAACGGCGGTGCGATGGCGGCGGTGGCGGCGACAGAAATGGAACTCAGAGGGGCTAAGGACAATGGGCTTCACACCCTGGAGGGCTGAATGAGGAAGAAGAACCAGGGAGAGAGGGAGAGGGGCGCACCCTTCCTTGGAGCAAATGCCAATTTTTCACTTCATTAATTCTACATAAAATGGAAATACATGGTATTTATAGAAAAGTAAAAAAGACCTTAACTACCCTTAGATCTAGGGTTAGGAGGGGTACCTAAGGGATAGAACTAATTATTTCTAATCAATGTATTTTTTTAAAAAATAAAATGCTAATGGGAGGGGGGCGCCCCCTTGACCAAGAGGCCATGGTAGATGCCATCTTGGACTTTTTAGTCCAATTGTCCCCCCGTGTGTCTAATTGAATGTCAAACCATCTAGAAGCCACCTAGGATAGTTGACTAGCCCCATATGGCTTAGGTGGACCAATGGGGAAGGGGTGAGGGCCCCCTTGCTGGACCTACTGACATTTTGCACAAAAACCCACATAATCTTAGGGAATGACACATTGGCTTATAAAGTTTTACAATTGTAAACATACTTTCCCAAGGATGTAAAAATAAACTAAAGGACACAAATGTAAATTAAAATGTCAGTGCTCTTGCTCTGATGTCCCCATCAATTCTCCCCGGCTGGGAAGAACTCGACCCCGTCGAGTAAGGGGTGTGGCTGCTCGAGTAGCTCCGGCGGATGCGTCACCAAACCTGGAAGCGCGGAGTACGCTCCACTCCAAGTAATCGACACCTGCTCATCCCGAATAGATTCGATATGCACACGCTGCCATGGGAATGAGGCTAGAGATGGACACTCTGGGGTGGGGTCACTCTCAAATGAGGGAGGCGGCTCAAAGACTCACTAGGAATCACCGCGGGTCCCTTATGTGACTAGATTCGATATGTGGAGTAGAACCGATCCCAATAGTCTGACAAGTCTCATACTCGAAAGGGACTAACAACGCAAGCGCACAAAACCGACTCGACTGAACGTATGCA
Organism: Amorphophallus konjac; assembly: GCA_022559845.1. Taxonomy (NCBI): domain Eukaryota; kingdom Viridiplantae; phylum Streptophyta; class Magnoliopsida; order Alismatales; family Araceae; genus Amorphophallus; species Amorphophallus konjac. The sequence continues at coordinate 347,990,902 of CM040123.1, read as the reverse complement.
CATGCACACAATCCACTCGACAAACAAATCAGATGAAACAAAGACTCACACAGACCCTAAACAAAGCTAATGTTAGTCCGACCCGTACGTGTGTGACGGCGGACCAGGACACCCGAATATGTGCCATACATGCATGTTATGCAACCGGTGGTTGGTGGCATGGGGAACACCTAGACGTCCAAGTATGACCCAGTCATGCATGGACGGCCCTTTGGATTTGGGAGACTTGAGAGGGCTAGGAGAACCGGGTATGAGTGTATCGAGAACGGGCTTGGTGGGTATACATGACCCGGTGTGGACACCAGAAATTGCACACCCAGATACCCTGCTCGGCCCAGCATCAACAACGGCCCCGAGTGAAGAAGCCCCGGAGGGACTGGTCATCTGGACTCCCCAAATATGCACACTGCCGTGAAGCCATCTCCGGAGTCACGACAGTGAAGAGAAATCAACCACCAAGAGCCCCCACAATCCATGGGCCTCAAAGAAAATTAAATGGGCCACAACTCATGCTCACAACGGGCTCAGAACTGCCCCTTTTGGCCTTCAACGGCACGCCCTGAAGCCCATTCACCGGAGCGCCCCTGGCCCCCTTCAGCGGCACCGCCCTTGGCCCTCCAGCGGCACGCCCCTGGGTCCTTCAGCGGCACAGCCTTTTGGCCCTTCAGCGGTACACCCCTGGGCCTTCACCGGCACGCCCCTAGCCCCCTTCAGCGGCACAGCCCTTGGCCCTCTAGTGGCATGCCCCTGGGTCCTTTAGCGGCACAGCCTTTTGGCCCTTCAGCGGTACACCCCTGGGCCTTCACCGGCATGCCCCTGGCCCCTCTCAGCGGCACACCCCCAAGGGCCTTCAGCGGCACACCCCCAGGGAGCGCCAGCAGCACACCCTTCAGGGTCCTCCAGCAGCACACTCCTGTGGAGCCCTTCGGCGGCACACCATGGCAAGCCCCAGCGGCACGACCATTTGCCCCTCCAGCGGCACGCCCTTTTGGCCCTCCTGCGGCACACTTCTTGAGCCCGCCAGCAGCGCAGCGTGAAGGCATTTCAACACCCGAACGACGTGACGCCCATGCCCTGCGTATCCTTGGCGCGCAGTGGGTTGCCCGAGGTGTCGGCCGGAGGTTGGGTCACGTTGCCTACTCCTCCTGCCACCCAGGACAAGGGAGTCAACTCCCATTAAATGCCCGCCGGACGCTTCCCGCCTTCGGAGGCTCCCGCCGCCCGGGGTATAAAACCCCTCTTCGCTGCGAACAAAGAGGGGGGAGAGGCAGACACACACACACAGACGGAGAAGAGAAGAAGAGAAGGAGAAGAGGAGGGGAGGCTCTGCCTCCCCCTCCTGCTGCTCTGTCCACCGCCATCCGTGCGAAGAAGAGAAGAAGAGGAGGGGAGGCTCCACCTCCCCCTCCTGTTGCTCCGTCCACCGTCGTCCGGGCAAAGAGAAAGAGAAGAAGGAGAAGGGAGAAAGAGAATAAGGAGGAGAGAAGAAGAGTGGGTGGAGAGAGGGAGTGAGGTCCGGGAGGGGAGGAGTCCGTGCTCCCCCCCCACGGCATCTTCTTTCCTTCTTTCTTTGTCCCCCTTTCATTTCATCCCTTCTTTAGGGTTTGCCTCCTCCCGGGCATTTTTGCCTTCGTTCACATCCTGGCTGTGCCTTCGGCGGCACACCCCAACCAACCCTCCAACGGCACAGTCCATTGGACCCTCACCAGTGCACCTTACAACACCCTTCGCCAGTGCACCCTTCCTTGAACCCCTCTCCGGCACGCCCCATGGGCCCTCCCCCGCTGTCGCCCAGGGCCTCTTCGCCGGTACACTCCAATAGCTCCTTCCCCGGTGCGCCCTGGAGTCCCTTCGCCGGCACACCCCAATCACTCCTTCCCCGGCACGCCCCAGGCCACTCCTTGCCAACACACCCCCAACCCTTTTGCCCGGTGCATCCCCGGCCAGCCGGGGAGAGGTTTCCTATCCGGCGTTCCCTCCGAGTTTTCCGAGAAGGTGTTGCCGCTCTCCGGCGCCCACCTCCAGTTGTCGGGTTCCGCCACTCTTTGTGGGCGCGTTCCTTGTATCTCCCTTACGCTCGAGTTAAGGGGAGATGGTGCCAAATTTTCGTTAGAAACGATAACATATTAAAAAGATAAAAGGAAGCAACCAACAAATGGAACAACAACATGAATTAAAAAGACTAAAAGAAAGAAACAAACAAATAAAAAGAACGACGGTAAAATGCTTTAACCGAGGCAAGGGAACCGTAATCAACACAAAGAGAGCCAAATCGAACGACAAAAAAACAACTCGAACATCCGCCCTCACAAGAGAAAGAATGGAATATAATCAAGAGAAAGAGAGAAGAAACCCAAGCAAACTTAATAAAATCAAGAGAGAAAAGGAAAAGAGAAAAGACATAAGAACGGAGGAGGAGTGGGCTGTAAGGTTTCGCACAGCACCTACGGGCGACGCAGCGGATAACAAAAATTTAATTTGCCCGATCCCGGTATTATGGAAAGCTTAATCTATGCTCTAATCGGTGTTTCTAATACCCTAATTACGGGTTGCGTGTTTCACCTTGCGCGGAACGACGCTGTCCGCTAAGCCCGATGCAGAGAAACCGAACCGCACAGCTGTACGGCCTCTAGAGCAGATCCACACGGACCCTTGCGCAGCGACGGTACCTCCCCGGCACAACTTTCCCCGGCTCTAACACCTTCTGGAGAGAGAGAGAGCAAGGGGGAGAAAGGGGGAGGCTAATCCTCTCCTTAATGCTTAATGCTTGATTAGCATTAAGGGGGGTTGGAAGGGAGAAGCCAAGAGTTCGAATGAACTCACGTAGATGGCTATATATAGAGTTTAGGTTTATTAGAAAAGGGTTCTAAAAGACCAAAACTGTATATATGTCCTTTCTCATATTATACATATGTATTAAACTCCGTTTACACTCCTTTTCAAAAGGAATTAAATGGAAATAATACATACACTTTTATAATAATTATCCGTCACCCAAGAATCCATTGTGTGTGATCCTCTAGGCCCATAGTCACTCTAGTTTAAGGCCCATTAACTTCTAATTCCTAATTAGAAGTAAATTAAACATATTATTCGCTTCTACAAGAGCCGAATAATAGTTTAATTCATTCCGAACCTTCGGTCACGTTGGGTCAAGCAAATCCGCGTGATCCTAGATGACGCAGGGTTTAAACCAGCATGTCTGGTACCTGTAAGTCCACAGTTACCGCATCGATATAATCCCTCGCTCCTTCTATGAGTCTGGTACGATCGAGGGTACGGTATCTGTCAAACCCCATGATCGTGCCATTTGACTATGACCTCCTTAAAGTGTATGACGTCCGTTCTAAACGAACTCACACGACCCTGGCCAGGGATTTAACGGAGCGTCAATGTCATGACCCATTAACTGTCTGATATATACCCGACAGTGAGCGATCCCCTCTTGACCATTGACGATCTTCACACGTATCCTGGAGTGGTTAATGACTCGGCAACTCATGACTTATGGTTAAAGTCACTTAGCTAAGTAATTAAACCATTCCAGTCCTCGTGTAAGATCCGATCAATGTCTCAGGTCAAAGGACCAACGATGCTACTGTGACCGTTGGATCTTCAGTTGACATAATCAACCATCTGAAGATCCAATAGCGGATCAGTTCAGTGCACATCCTCCAAGGACATACACCTACACATATGTGTTGGTGCCCCGCACCAATGACCATGAGACTGGTCACTGACACATCATGTGTACTGGTTTAATAGGTAATCAAAGTCCCCGAGTGATTATCCTCCAACCAGGAACAGTTTAAGATATGTGTACATGTAAAGTCAATCTCATGTTCGAGATCCCATCTCGAGCTGACTTTACAACCACATATCCTAGGGACAACGTAAAGTAACACAATCGCATATTTACGCTCAAACACCACTTTATTAATGAACAAGATCGTACAACTATTGGGCCTACCCGACCCGAAATTGGCCTGTAACACACCAACACTAACAATCTCCCACTTGAACTACAGCCAATTGCCCACAACTTTGAGCCCCATCTTATCCCGATGACGCTCAAATACAGTCTGTGTCAAAGGCTTAGTCAGTGGATCTGCTATGTTGTCTTCTGACGGTACACGCTCTACCATCACATCTCCACGATCAACAATCTCCCGAATAAGGTGAAAGCGCCTAAGAATATGCTTTGACCTTTGGTGAGATCTCGGTTCCTTCGCCTGGGCGATGGCCCCATTATTATCACAAAATAATGGGATGGGAGCTGATATCTCGGGAACTACGCCAAGTTCCAAGATGAATTTCTTCATCCAGACGGCTTCCTTAGCAGCTTCAGCTGCAGCAATATATTCCGCCTCCGTCGTCGAGTCTGCAGTCGTGTCTTGCTTGGAGCTTCTCCAACTGACTGCCCCTCCATTCAACATGAATACAAATCCAGACATAGATTTGCAGTCATCTGGATCTGACTGGAAACTAGAATCTGTGTAAGCTCTAAGCTGTAGGTCCTCTCCTCCATAAAGCAGAAAAAGATCCTTAGCCCTTCGCAGGTACTTCAGGATACCCTTTACTGCCTTCCAGTGCTCTTCGCCTGGATTTGCCTGATATCTACTGACAATGCTTAAAGCATTGGCAACATCAGGTCGTGTACATAGCATTGCATACATGATTGACCCTATCGCCGAAGCATAGGGTACCTTATTCATGTGTGCCACCTCCTCAGAAGTTTTAGGACTCATCCCCTTGGATAGGCAAATTCCATGTCTCATGGGAATGAGACCTCTCTTGGAATTTTCCATCCTAAACCTTTTGAGGATAGTGTCTATGTACATGGATTGGGATAATCCTAGCATCCTTTTAGATCTATCTCGATAGATCCTTATGCCCAGCACATAGGATGCTTCTCCCAAATCCTTCATGGAGAAGGTCTTGGACAACCAAGACTTAGTTGATGTCAACATCGCTACATCATTCCCAATGAGTAAGATGTCATCAACATAAAGGACCAAGAAGGTCACTGAGCTCCCACTGACCTTCTTGTAAACACAGGGTTCATCTTCATTCCGAATGAAGTTGAAAGATTTGACAGCCTCGTCAAATCTTAAGTTCCAGCTTCTAGATGCCTGCTTTAATCCATAAATGGACCTTTGAAGTTTGCATACCTTATTAGGATGTGGCTTGGAGGTGAATCCCTCAGGCTGTACCATGTACACCTCTTCTGACAGGTTTCCATTAAGAAAAGCTGTCTTCACATCCATTTGCCAAATCTCATAATCCAGGCATGCAGCAATGGCAAGGAGGATTCTGATTGACTTAACCATGGCTACCGGCGAAAACGTCTCGTCATAGTCAATGCCTTGCCTTTGACGATATCCTTTCGCCACTAGTCTAGCCTTGTATGTGTCAACCTGTCCATGTGCACCGATTTTCCTTTTGAAAATCCATTTGCAGCCGATAGGGACCTTCCCTTCGGGTACATCAACTAAGTTCCAAACTTTGTTGGTGTACATGGACTGGATCTCTGAATCCATTGCCTCTTGCCATTTCTCGGAGTCTACACTACGGATCGCCTCCTGGTACGACTGAGGATCATCATCCTCATCGATGCATATCTTAGAGGACCCATCTGAGACATGTCCAACATATCTCTCAGGTTCTCTCGGTAGTCTACCAGATCTCCGTAGTGTCAGTGTTTCACCTTGAATAGGATCAACCGATACAGTCTCATCTAATGAGTGTGTGTCTATGGGTTGTGGTTCTTGGACCTCGTCCAATTCTATCTGGCTCCCACTGTTTTTCTGGAGTAGATATTCTCTTTCCAGAAATACAGCTCTCTTGGCCACTAAGACCCTTTGCTCAGAAGGGTGATAGAAATAATATCCAAACGTCTCCTTTGGATATCCCACAAACCTACACTTATCGGTTCTTGACTCAAGCTTATCACTCTCGTTCTTCTTTACATGAGCAGGACACCCCCAAATTTTAATGTGATTAAAATTTGGTTTCCTGCCCTTCCATATCTCATATGGAATAGAAGGAACTGATTTACTTGATATCCTATTCAATAAATAAGCCGCAGTCTCTAATGCATAGCCCCAGAGAGACAAGGGTAGTCCTGACATAGACATCATGGATCGGACCATGTCTAACAAGGTCCTGTTTCTCCTCTCGGATACACCATTGTGCTGTGGTGTATACGGTGGTGTCCACTGAGAAACTATTCCATGGTCTTTAAGATAAGAAGTGAATTCATGGCTTAAATATTCACCTCCTCGATCCGATCGAAGAGCCTTAATACTTTTGCCAGTCTGTTTCTCTACTTCATTCTTGTATTCCTTAAACTTCTCAAAGGCTTGTGACTTATGTCTCATTAAATACACATAGCCATATCTAGAGAAGTCATCAATAAAAGAAATGAAATAGAGATAACCTCCTTTTGCTTCTATGGACATGGGTCCACACACATCCGAGTGTATGAGCTCGAGAAGGTCAACAGCCCTCTCTCCATGTCCACCAAAGGGAGCCTTAGTCATTTTCCCCATGAGACACGACTCACAGGTATCAAATGGCTTGTATTCGAATGAATTCAAATACCCATTTGAGTGTAAGTGAGAGACTCTTTTCTCACCTACATGACCGAGTCTGCAATGCCATAGATATGCAGAATTCACTTCATCAGCATTAGAAATTTGCATAACATTAGAACGTGTATCTAATACATATAGACCATTGACCAATGAACCATTGGCTATAACCAAACCATTATTCATTATAGAGCACCCAGTGCTATTAAAAGCCAATGTATATCCAATGTTATACAAGCCAGAGATTGAAATAATATTCTTAATAATATTAGGAACATAATAACAGTCATTCAGCTCCAGAATGACTCCTGAAGGTAAAATGAGGCGTGCAGTCCCGACAGCTTTGGCAGCAACTAAAGCTCCATTGCCCATCCTCAATTCAATCTCCTTTTTGCCCAATCGCCTTCTATTTGCCAGCACCTGCATAGAATTGCAGATATGAGATGCATATCCAGTATCCAATACCCATGATGTGGATTCCATATATGACAAATTAAGGTCTATGACAAAAATACCTTCATTTAGAATTGCCTTGCAATTCCTTTTCCAATGCCCAGTTTCCCCGCATCGAAAATATTTATCTTCCTTTTCATTCTTCTTGCCCTTCCCTTTGTCAACCTTGACGTGCTGCTTACCCGTGGCCTTTTTCTTTCCCTTCCCTTTGTTACTTGTGGTGGATATTTGGGTTGCCTTCCTTTTCTTGTTGGCCCGGCCAACAATCATTACAGACGAAGATGGTTTATCTTTCTGCATGGTTCCTTCAGCACTCTTTAACATATTGAGCAGCTCCGGGAGAGTTGCTTCAATCCTGTTCATGTTAAAGTTCATGATGAAGGAAGAAAAGGAATCGGGCAATGACTGGAGTATAAGATCAATGCATAGTTCAAGATCCAACTTGAACCCCAATGCATTGAGTCTTTCAATCCACTCCATCATTTTCAGTACATGAGCCTGTACTGAAGAACCCTCAGACATCCGTGTCCTGAAAAGCCTTTTGGAGATGTCATACCTCTCAATCCTACCCTGCTCCCCGAAGAGCTGGCGTAGATTGAGAAGTATACTTCTACAATCAGTCTTTTCAAATTGCCTCTGTAGCTCGGGAGCCATAGAGGCCAACATGTAACATTGGGCTAGGGAGGAGTCCTCAGACCACTTGGCATAAGCCAGTAACTCGCCCTCGTCGGCATCAGGAGCTGGCTCAGAATGAACCGTGTCCAACACGTACGCTATCTTTTCGGCGGTAAGGACTATGCGTAGATTACGCAGCCAATCCGAGTAGTTCGGTCCAATTAATCTATTTGCATCCAAGATGCCGCGGAGGGGGTTGGACGACGACATTGTAATCTGGATAAGAAATAAAAGACAACTTAGCATGTGTTCAAATTCTAACTTAGATGTGGTTTTCTATCTTAGTTAGTCCCACTATTTTTCGATCGGACTATATAACCCTCAGTATATAGAACGGGAGATCAACGAGATCAACCTAGTGGGTCGGAATCCCAACGAGACTAATGTACGACCGTGTGGAAAGCACAACAAGCCATACACCATCTCAAGGGCAGTCAACAAGCACTTGCATCTAATGCAATATCCGATATTCGGCCCCCGAGAAATCATCCCCTTGTGGAAAGCACAACAAAGGATATTCTCGGTTAGATCTAACCATCATTACTACATAGCAATAAGTTCATGACCCGACCCTTGTGGAAAGCACAACAAGGCCGAGTTCAATTCCTCACTCCATTGAGGCCGAGCCTTGGAGTTTAATCCCGCCCCCAAACTCATGGACCTTGTGGAAAGCACAACAAATCCATGAAATGAAGACGTTCATTCACTCCACAATGATGGAGGGCCACGACGACTCCTAGAGCCACGCTTACCAGATCTAAAATTTAAACGCGAGGGAATTTAATTTTATCTTGATCTCACCCTAGGTGGTAATATAAATATATCCAATATATTTACCGTACCTAGTAGTTTGCACAAAATAAATGCATCCAATGCAAAAATGAACGCAAGTGATCATGGACTTTAACCCTAATGTAACTAAGACATCCGGCCCGCTTCCGAAGCAGCTGGATCGTCCTCGTCGGGTGTGCTCCACGCTTTCAATCGCCGACGCCGCATTAATTACAACTTTTACACGGCACGCAGGCCGGAAAAATTAAATTACATGTGACTCAAATTCCAGCAGCCCTTAGGGCGAGTACAACAATGGAGGAAGATAGAAGTACATTGGAATTTTAACAGAGAGAGAAAGGAGGTTCGCAGACCCCAATTAATTACATTAATCCAAGTCCATGATCACTTGCCAACCCACTCAAATAAAATCAATCAAGGGTTATTTTCTGAAAATAATCCTTACTTTTGAATTTAATAATGGGATGTGCAAACAAAAACAGGCTAGCTTTGTTTAATTTTAAAAATCAAAGCATGATTAACTAAAATTAAACATACAAGCAGGCCAATACAAGGTAAATAAAGTAACGCACGTAAAGAACCATCATTTTCTACAGGGGCATCTAATTGAGATAATTAATTAAATTTAAATTTAAATTTAATTATCCAATAATCAAATTTAAATTCAAAATTTAAACATGCCAATAATTTAAATTTAAATTCAAACTAATTATCCAATAATTTTTGTTTGAAAATAAATTTAAAATAATGCAATTATCCTCAATTAGTAATTTTCTAAAATTCAAAATTCGAATTTAACAATTATCTAATAATTAAAAATTCAAATAATTAAATTTTTCACATTTAACTTCAATAAAATTTAAAATTTGAATTTTTTAATTATCTAATAATTAAAAATTCAAAAACTTAAATTTTACTGAAGTAACTTCAATTATTACCATTTTATCTCATGGTAAATAGTAATTATCTCACCTCGGTAAATTCAACACGGTTAAATAAAAATTAACTTTTGACATTTACCATCGAGATAACACAATTAACCTACTAGATAAAATTTTATTTAATTTACTGAGCATTTTAATATATATATCTAATATATATATAATTTTACTGGAGCACAGTAAATTAAACAGGTTAACAGCAATTTTTTTTTAAAAAAAAAAATTAAAAAAACGCTTTTTTTTTTAATACCGCCGGGTCAACCCCGCGCGCGCGGGCGCCGCCCGCGCGCGCGGGCGTTGACCCGCGCTGCGGGCGCCCGCAACGCGGGCGATCCGCGTTGCAGGCGCCCGCGGGCGGGCGCCCGCCACGCGGACGCCCCGCGTGGGCGGCGCCCGCCACGCGGGCGCCCCGCGTGGGCGGCGCCCGCCCACGCGGGTGCGCCCGCCGGCGCACTGCGCCCAGAGGCGCAGTGCGCCCGGCGGGAAGCCCAAAAAAAAAATCTTTTTTTTTTAATTTTTTTTTTAAAAAAATTGCTGTTTAGATGTTCATCATCCAGGAAGAACAGAGATCTTTAAATCTCTTTCTACAAATTATAATTGAAGATTTTCAATGCCCCTAAAACATGGTTCTAAACGGCGATAAAAACACCGACCAGAGCGCGAACCTGGCTCTGATACCACTGTAAGGTTTCGCACAGCACCTACGGGCGACGCAGCGGATAACAAAAATTTAATTTGCCCGATCCCGGTATTGTGGAAAGCTTAATCTATGCTCTAATCGGTGTTTCTAATACCCTAATTACGGGTTGCGTGTTTCACCTTGCGCGGAACGACGCTGTCCGCTAAGCCCGATGCAGAGAAACCGAACCGCACAGCTGTACGGCCTCTAGAGCAGATCCACACGGACCCTTGCGCAGCGACGGTACCTCCCCGGCACAACTTTCCCCGGCTCTAACACCTTCTGGAGAGAGAGAGAGCAAGGGGGAGAAAGGGGGAGGCTAATCCTCTCCTTAATGCTTAATGCTTGATTAGCATTAAGGGGGGTTGGAAGGGAGAAGCCAAGAGTTTGAATGAACTCACGTAGATGGCTATATATAGAGTTTAGGTTTATTAGAAAAGGGTTCTAAAAGACCAAAACTGTATATATGTCCTTTCTCATATTATACATATGTATTAAACTCCGTTTACACTCCTTTCCAAAAGGAATTAAATGGAAATAATACATACACTTGTATAATAATTATCCGTCACCCAAGAATCCATTGTGTGTGATCCTCTAGGCCCATAGTCACTCTAGTTTAAGGCCCATTAACTTCTAATTCCTAATTAGAAGTAAATTAAACATATTATTCGCTTCTACAAGAGCCGAATAATAGTTTAATTCATTCCGAACCTTCGATCACGTTGGGTCAAGCAAATCCGCGTGATCCTAGATGACGCAGGGTTTAAACCAGCATGTCTGGTACCTGTAAGTCCACAGTTACCGCATCGATATAATCCCTCGCTCCTTCTATGAGTCTGGTACGATCGAGGGTACGGTATCTGTCAAACCCCATGATCGTGCCATTTGACTATGACCTCCTTAAAGTGTATGACGTCCGTTCTAAACGAACTCACACGACCCTGGCCAGGGATTTAACGGAGCGTCAATGTCATGACCCATTAACTGTCTGATATATACCCGACAGTGAGCGATCCCCTCTTGACCATTGAGGATCTTCACACGTATCCTGGAGTGGTTAATGACTCGGCAACTCATGACTTATGGTTAAAGTCACTTAGCTAAGTAATTAAACCATTCCAGTCCTCGTGTAAGATCCGATCAATGTCTCAGGTCAAAGGACCAACGATGCTACTGTGACCGTTGGATCTTCAGTTGACATTAGGTATAATCAACCATCTGAAGATCCAATAGCGGATCAGTTCAGTGCACATCCTCCAAGGACATACACCTACACATATGTGTTGGTGCCCCGCACCAATGACCATGAGACTGGTCACTGACACATCATGTGTACTGGTTTAATAGGTAATCAAAGTCCCCGAGTGATTACCCTCCAACCAGGAACAGTTTAAGGTATGTGTACATGTAAAGTCAATCTCATGTTCGAGATCCCATCTTGAGCTGACTTTACAACCACATATCCTAGGGACAACGTAAAGTAACACAATCGCATATTTACGCTCAAACACCACTTTATTAATGAACAAGATCGTACAACTATTGGGCCTACCCGACCCGAAATTGGCCTGTAGCACACCAACACTAACATGGGCTTCCCATGCCCTTCGCTGGTACGCCCCTCTAGCCACCCTCGGCCGGCATGCCCTTTGCCGGTACACCATGCAGCGCCCTTCGCCGGCACGCCCCCAGCCCAGCTTCCTCGGCACGCCTTGCTTGCCCCTTCACCGGTACACCCTACATCGCCCTTCGTCGGCACGCCCCCAGCCACCTTCGCCGGCGCACCCTTCATGGCCCCTCGCCGGTACACCCTGCAGCCCCTTCGCCGGCACGCCTCCTCTTCCTTCCCCGGCACACGCTCAATGTGGCCTTCGCCGGTACGCGTTTCCAGCCTCCTCACCGGTACACCTGCTTGGCCCTTCGCCGACACGCCCCCTATACCCTTCGCCGGCACACTCAACGCGCGCCCACGCAACCACAGCTCCTGCGCCTCTTCGCCGGCACACACACCACGGCCCATGCGCCTCTTTGCCGGTACACCCCTCTTTAGGTCCTCGAGTGGCCCATTCTCTCTCCAGAAAATATGTATAATGCAATAATAATGATAATAATAATAAATTAATAAAAACTATGATGAATAAATAAACCTGAATATATATATATATGAAATAAACAACCAAAAAAATGTGAAATAATAATAATAATAATAAACAAAAAGGAGAGAAAATATAATAGTAATAACAATAAACAAAAATGGAGAAATCATCTAGAATAAACACATAAAAGGGCAATAAGTAATAATATATATATATAATTTGAAACCCAGATAAAAAGATGGTAAAATCTATATTGCAGCCCCGTCTCTCCCGTGACCCGGTGCCGAAGGAACAACAATGCCACCCTTCTAGGTTGGGTCTGAGTCTTGGGAATTATCCCAAAATAGCCACGACCTGACCTCGCCTCGGGCCGATATCCCGAGTAAACCAGACTCGTTTCTCGGGCCGGATCCCTTCCGAGCCACTACTAAAATTGCCGCACGTTCGACAGACATTTGAACGGGTTCACCTCGATTTTCGCCGCGTTTCTATTACGGACCTGTGTCCGAACATGAAAAGGTCCATGCGTGACCGATATGGCCGATGGCTCCCGTCCCGACATGGTCGTAACCCGACATTGCTCTGGGCCAATAGCCTGTCGAATCGGATTCATCCTAATGGGATTCGTCCCCGCTCTTTCATTGAAGTTGCCGCGAACTCGCCATACATTTGTACGGGGTTGTTTCTATCTACGTCGTACCTTCAATATGGACACTTGTCCGAATATCAAGTGGTCCGCAAGTGACCGACAGAAATCAGAACAGAACGGGATGGCTCTTGTCATCCCTGGACATGGGAATATCAATAAGGCCTTCATGGGTTATGCTTGGACCTCGGGACCGTCCCGATTATGGTCGTTGTCTGACCCATATCCACGGCCTACAGCCCGCTCCCTTTGAACACGTTTTTGGCTTTTGGAATCCAGTCCCGGGACTCTTCCCCGTTGCCCTCCGGCACCGGGAACATTAATGATGCCCACGCAAGCCCCGTTGGGACCGCGGGAGGCGCCCCCGGTATGGTCCTGACTCGATCTCATACCGGGCCAATAAATTCGCTAGTTTCCTGCTACACTAACCGAGATTTAACCGAATATTTTCAGTGTCTCAGAATAATATATATATATGCCGTATCACGGCATACATATGTTCCAGGTCCTCCCGCGATGATTACGATATTCCCAATACCAGACACCCATCCGAACATTAAACGGTCTCCTGAATGACCAATACGTTTCGAACGTTCGCTTCCCTAGACACAGGGCTTTCCAACTGATTCAAGGGTTATTCCCCCATTGCCCCTTGGCACCGAAAATATTAATGACACTCATGCAAGTCTTGCTTCGACCGCGGGGGGCCCACCACAGTATGGTCGCAGCTTGCTTTTGCACCGGGCCAATAGATTTACTGGTTTTTGACCGCTCCAACCGAGGCTTAGCCGAACGTTTTCCGTTCTTTCGAACAATAAATTTGCCGTACCTCAGCATACATGCGTTCCAGTTTTCCCGCGACAACCGCGATTTTCTCGAGACGTACATTCGTTCGAACATTAAAATGGTCAGTACACAACCGACATGACCGCGAATGGTTTTCTTCTCACCCTCATACGGGGATTTCAATGCTTCCTAATAGACCTTTCATGCAACTAATTTCTTGGCCATGAGGCCCTAATTCTCGGCGATTAATCAAGGGTGTTCCCTCGTATGGGAGATGTAAATGATGTCGTGACCTTTATGGCGCGGCGGGTTTTGGTCCCGACACGAACCACACAATCGTCTGACTGAGTCAGATCGAGCGCACCATGGGCTCTTCGGAGTCTGAATAAATTGTCACTTCGTGACTGGCACGCCCACGCACTTAATAAACCAATAAACGAATGCGCCAACGATTTAAGCAAAAAGTGCATCCACACCCGGCCAGTTGGGAAAGGGGATGATAGTGATCTCCCTCGAAGAAGTGGAGGAGATGTGACGGGTCAAGGGATTCACTAAGGAAGGGGTCGATGGGATCGAAGAATGTGTGTCCCCTCGATATGGGTTCTCCCATTACACGGTCCCAAGTTTGAATTTCATAGTCACTGTCATACATTGTGATCGGTGGGACGACGGTCATGTGTAGAAAATAAGATTCCTCCCTTGGGCAAAAGGGAATGAACTCGGGCTCGGCCGACAGAGGGAGGAATAGAAGAATCTCCGTGGTGACACAACCCATGGTGCACACGGAGGTAATGGACCCTATGGCCGGGTGGATGAAGCTATGACTAGTGGGTTGGTCGAAGCCTCGGGCCAACAAGTGCGTCAACTTCTATTGCCAACCTAAACCCGGAATAAGGTCACTCAATGTATCAACGTGGTGACTAGACCGGAATGTCGTATGGCAGGAGTTGACGGGCACTAGCGGTAAGGTGGGGTCCATGGATGGGTAAGGAAGTGGAACCAAGCCATCCTTGAGCCAACTAAGAAGCGGCTCGGCGATAAAAAGCGTACCCGTTAGAAACACGGGTGACTCGGGCATGGGTGGCTCCAAATAAAATGGTTCCGAATAAAGTTCGGAAGTAGAAAGTGGCAATGGAGCACTCACGGGTGATGAAGGAGCATGTGTCCTTTCTATCCTTTCCAACCAATCCTTAAGTATTTTCTTGATTTCATCTAAGGTGCGGGTTGGAGTAGGGGCCTCGGGGTGGACTCACTCCTCATCTCTCGGCCCAGATGCTCCTCATCTCTCGGCCCAGATGCGGACCTAGACTCGACTATAAGTGGGGCTTCCACTTGGTTGGAGGCGATTCGGTGGGATTGGACGGAGGTGCCATGGGGTGGTTGGTTGGAGGCGACAGGGAGGGCCACTTGATTGGGGTTGCTTTGGTGGACTTGGATGGATGGTAAAGGGCGGGGTTGGTTGGAAGTGTGGCCCCCTTGATTGTGGGTGAGTTGGTTGGGTTGGCTAGTGGTATGACCCCCGTGGTTGGAGGTAGGTGGGCGGGGAAGGTAGACCCTCCTAAGCGTTCTCTCCATATCCCACCATGACTCGATGGGCCTTAGTCTCCTATCCTCCCAAAAAATATTTGATGTCCCTCCATGTTTCGGCGGCTTCATAAAAAAGTCACCTTTTGGCAAAGTCGACTTGCGCGGGACCGGACATAAGGTAACACTCAAAGTAGTCGTCCATAACGGCTTCCCACTCTAAGTAGTCACTCAGGTTTTCGGAGCCATAGAAGTCACGGGCTACTGGTCTACGGGGGTGGTCCGGGTGGTTCTCCCATCTTAGATAGTATCGCCACCATGGATAAGATCTGGGTGTTTGGTAATCCATGGGACACGGGGAAGCTATTGGGTGGACATGCCGACAGTTGGTGACAAACACTAGACACGAGCCTAACTAATGCAAAGTTGGAATGCACTAACTAATGCACACTAAGGACCTTAGACTTAACCAAGACTCGGTACGTTGTGGAGTTAATCGATCCGAAGATCACTCGCGCAAGTGTGCGGCCTTCCCGATAGGCGTAACCTAACGTTCGGACAACACCTTTTGATATACCAATTAATGGTATACAAATGTGACACTTAGACCGACTTAAACGACTCTTTTTTTTTTCCACCAGACTACCCTAGACTCAACTGGCGCTCTGATACAAAATTGATGCGGGACGAACACGCGACCTTGGGACTCTAGCTCGCGATCGTCCCTATGCGAGGGAAACGTTGGGACCGTGTGCAGTTGAGAAACCGGCAGTGAGTCTCAGGTATCGGCCTTTCCGCGTTAACTCGGGTCGAGTCACGGGACGGTCACTCACTCTCGCTCTCGTAGCGGTGATAAAATGATCACAAGCTAGATAATCTATCACTCATGCAGCGGCATATACAAAAATATACGAGTAAAGCAATGCCTACGAGGAGGGTGACGAGTGTACCTCCACGCTCCGGGCGTGGGGAAGACGTTCCCGGCCAAGTACGGTAACTCCCAGTAAAGACGGTAAAAGTTAATTACAACAGTGAAATCTATTGCCCACTCCACGCAGGGAGGTAAAGGGCTACAAGTGTGGCCCGGGAGGACCGACCCTGGGTTGACGGGCAGCAATCTGGAGGTACGTACGGCACGAACTCGGCATGCTGGTCCGACTCGGTCCTAAGTAAGGCACGGTTTCCAAAGGAACGTCACCCTCCTGAGGTCTTCTGAAGGCGCCGCTTGGCTGGGACGATGGCGGGATGTCCCTGATCGACTCCCTGAAGTGGCGGTTCCAGAAGTTGACTTTTAATAATTTTTCACGAATTATTCTCAGACTGCAATTTCAGACCTGCACAGGGAATAGATCTGCACATCTCGGCTGCAAGAATTATGTGGCTCAGATCCGGAGGCCGATCGAGGCGTGGCTGGTACCGTTGGAAAGAGCACTCAAAGATCTACATCATATATTTTTCATAGCTCCATCCACTAAACTGATTGAAGATGAAAATGACTGTAACACTGTTTTATTTTCTAACCCAGACTGACAGACACACAGGGCAGACTGTGTTTTTCCTGAGACTGACCTTTGACTGAATGGGAAATGATTTTTCTAGACTCCACGAAAATTATGGTGGAAGGGGGTATATGTGAGGAACACTGACGAATGTTTGTGATTTTTTTGGAAATTTATAAGTGGGTGAGAAAAATACAAGAAGGTGACTCTGTCTCGTAGATCTGTAGAATGACAGATTACAGGGGGAGAACAATAAATGCGGGAAAAATACCAAATGAAGTTCAAATGACACAAAATTTGAACTGGAGGTTAGGGGAGATGGACAGAACAAACCCTAAAAAATAGGGCTCGATCAGATAACAAGAACCAAAGATAAAAATCTGGAGATGAGCTTCAGTCTTGATGTAGACAGAATTTGGCGATGGTGGCGGCGGCGCGACGGCGGTGCGATGGCGGCGGCGACAGAAATGGAACTCAGAGGGACTAAGGAGAATGGGCTTCACACCCTGGTGGGCTGGAGGAGGAAGAAGAACCAGGGAGAGAGGGAGAGGGGCACACCCTTCCTTGGAGCAAATGCCAATTTTTCACTTCATTAATTCTACATAAAATGGAAATACATGGTATTTATAGAAAAGTAAAAAAGACCTTAACTACCCTTAGATCTAGGGTTAGGAGGGGTACCTAAGGGATAGAACTAATTAGTTCTAATCAATGTATTTTAAAAAAAATAAAATGCTAATGGGAGGGGGGTGCCCCCTTGACCAAGAGGCCATGTTAGGTGGCATCTTGGACTTTTTAGTCCAATTGTCCCCCCATGTGTCTAATTGAATGTCAAACCATCTAGAAATCACCTAGGATGGTTGACCAGCCCCACATGGCTTAGGTGGACCAATGGGTAAGAGATGAGGGCCCCCTTGCTGGACCTACTGATATTTTGCACAAAAACCCAAACAATCCTAGGGAATGACACATTGGCTTATAAAGCCTTACAATTGTAAAAATACTCTCTCAAGGATATAAAAATAAACTAAATGACACAAATACAAATTAAAATTTCAGTGCTCTTGCATTGATGTCCCCATCACAATCTACTTGATAGATGTGTATATATATATATATATATATGAGCCTTTCCTGCACAACACACCATGCAAGCATCAAATTCAGTCAATTCAATTTTTCAGAAGTGCAATTTTTGTTATCATCCCAATATTTAGACAGATATTTCAGCATGTGCATTGAAAGACATGAAACTTCACAAGGTGCAAATGATGACAGATATGTATGAACAGATCAAGCATGATATGTATTTTACTCAAATAAACAAACCTGTGAGCATACGAAAATGGGGTTTTACCATAATCAGGTGCCTTGGTTTATTTACCCCCCCTTTTATTCTTCAGCTTCCAAGGCACACCTGTAAAAATTGGGTTATTTTACACAAGCAAGTACCCAAGAGGTCTTGGGTCCTAAACTAACAGTGACACCTTTAGCAGGTGTTCTAAACAATTTTTGTGCATGAAAATCATCAAGTCTCATCAGGTAGCAATTATTCATTGAATGCCCTATCTGACCTCAATAATGGCATGATGCAGCAGATTTCAAATTCTTTTTATGCCAATTATTGTTATCAAGAAATCTCTCAGTCTTTGCATGAAAATTTCTGTTAACAGAATTAAGTTTCTGTTTACCAAACCCAGCCTGTTTATTATATCCTTCCAGCCACAGGTTGTAACCCTGTGGCCTGGCTTTCCACATTCAAAGCATGTAATGAGTTTTTCTTTGAAAAAAGACTTATTCCTATCAGAAATCTTTTTGTTTACAGGGAATTTACCAGATTTGGAGTGGAAACTTCTTCCCTGGGCATGCCAACATAGGGCACCAATGTGGCCCTTCTTGCCATAGTGAGAACATGAATTAGAATTTCTCCTATCAACATTCGGCCAGCATTCAAATCCCTTATGACCTAATTTGCCACAGTTAAAGCATGTCATATGTTGGTTTATTGAAACAAACTTGTTCTTGTTAACAACATGAAATTTAACATGATATGAATGTGATTTTTCCTTATCACTTGCAAACCAGCATTGTGTAATCGTGTGTCCTAATTTACCACAATGAAAACATTCAATTTCCTTTCTCTAAAATGAAGGATTTTTATCCTGAAATTTTCTAGCATACATTATGCTAGCGCTCAGATCATCCTTTTCCATCAACCTACACTCATACATCAGTTGACCAAGTTTATGACAATAGTGGCATGACATTTTCTTTTTGTGTGCATGTGTGTGTGTGTTTAGGTTATGTGTCACATGCACAGCATCAGCATGATTGTTTCTTCGCTTGTTCTTTACATGAACATCCTTTTCACTTTTTCAGCTTGTTTCTGAAGGTCAGTTTGTTTCTGATTTTTCTGAACGATGGACTGTTTATCTTTTGAGGTGGTGGCTACGTTTGATGCAGTGATGAATGATGTCATTAGCTTATTATTAAAAACTTTCTTATTAGCATTATTATAGCCCAGCCCTTCCTTCCTGAAGTTAACCTTGACTCCTAGCAACTTATCCAGATTTTCTTGCCCACTAACAAATTTAGATAAAGAAGCTTTCAAATCCTGAATCTCAATTTTTAGTGAAGCAATGTTTATTTCATAACTTGCAATCTCTTGTTCACTGCAGTTAACAACTTCATTCAGTACTTTGTTAGCTGTTTTGTATTTTTCAATTTCTTGTTCCAGATTTCTCAATTTTTCAGAATCTTCAATACAAACAGTTTTTCCTCTTTCTCGGGCTAGAAGTCTTTCAGACATAGCAGAGTCCAGCTGTTTTAGCTTTTCATTTTCCTTAACCAGAGCATCATTTTGAATTAACTCATCAAGAAGAATCTGGTCATCATGTGATGCTTTTGATTTATCTGAAGTTCCAGATTCTCTTTGCAGACTTTCAATGTCTTTCTGAAGCTCTGTGTTCACGGATTTTATCACCTCATGTTTTTCAGCTATTAGATTCTTCTCGACCTCAAGTTTTCTGAATTTTTCTTCATGTCTAGTAATCTCATTTGCAAGCTCTTGATTTTCATTTTTTAATAAACCAGTTTGTTTCTTAAGCTTTTGATTATCAGACAAGCAGGCATCATGAGATTCCTTGAACTCTAGACATTTTTCATAGGAAGAGTTTGAGCTATCCACCCAGTACTCTTTTTCAATTTTTTATACTATTTTCTCAATCTCTTATGTGAGTCTAATAAATCACCGTATGCATTCTCCCAATCATCTAAAGAAAAATTCTCGAAGGGATTTACCTCCTCATTATCATCCTCTTCTTTCCGATTGCTATCTTGATCGCTACCATTAGCCATCAGGCAGCTGTCCTCCCTTCTTTTGTGTGCTAGCTTCAGCTTGTCCATAATATCCTTAGCGGACCTGCAGTCATGAAGGCAAGAGTGTAATGCCTTGTCAGTAGCTGCTTTCACTAGATTCAAAACTCTCCGATTCTCTCCATGCCTAGATCTGTGACTATCAGTCCATTTGGATTCTTTCTATGGTAATCTGTGAGTACCGTGTGAAATTAACTTTCACAGATCAGGATCAATCAATTTCACATAGCTATGGAGACTGCTAATCCACAAATTAAAATCAGATCCATTGAAGACCGGCGATGACCCATGGAATAAATCAGCAAACAGATCAATGCACCAAAGAGTAAGTTCAGAAATGCACTAGAGAGGCTGCAGAATCTACTGCGGACCGATGGATCTGATAAGACAGCAACCTGCTCTGATACCAATTGTTGGGGTGCAAGGCACAGATTCAGAGGGGGGGGGGGTGAATGAATCCCCCATCAAAAATTTGCTTCGATTAAGAACTATTATAGCGAAATAAAACTATTGTAGAGTTAGAACTCTCAAATAGATTAAACAAGTTAAAAACTCTCCATAAGACAATTAGAAGCCCAAGCAGGATGACTGACTCACACTCTTTTACAGTTCGGTCAGATTCAACTCACATGATTGCTCAAGGAACACTTGCCACGAGGCACACTAAATAAGATCTTCTACTAACACATTCAGTCAAACACTTAACAGCAATACCAAACTCAAACAAAAATCATACATGAAGGCTTTAGATATAGAATGCTTAAACAACCTGTGAAGGGGGCAGAAGATATGGAAATGTACGCAAAATCAAACCACAGAACACCAGGATTTTTAGGTGGTTCGACTAGACCTCCAGTCAGCCTACGTCCACCCTCACCCCAAATCGGAGTGAGACTTCCCTTGCAAACGCAAGAATAGCAGACTCAGTCTGCAACAGACGCTGCCTAACAGCTTGACAAACCGAGGGAAACAACTCCCTCATACCAAGTTTTGCAACCCACAGAAGCTTAGCACATGGACTTGCTACCCACAAGATCAAAACCGGAGATGAATCTCCCTTCCTCCAAACCAGAGGGAAAACCGTGAGTGACACCCAGCCACTCACAACCGGAGACCCAAGTCTCCCTTCCCCTGAGACCACAGGAGAAACTCTGATCCCAAACAAGGGAAACGGAAAGCACTGAGAATATGTGTCACGCCCCGGGCTGATAGCAGCGGAACGTGTCGTTTGCTCGGAACGTGGCAGTTAAACAGTCGTGAATGATCAAGAGCAATCGCATAAGACCAAGATAATTTTGAACAACAATAGAATTTATATTTCTATTATAAATCTCTTACAAGAACTTATTTTCCAACTTGGAGACTTCAACACAATGGAAAAGAAGATAACGACATACTAACAGACTTAGACAAGATAACTGAATGAGAGACGACAAGTTAACTTAACTAGACAATACTATCTAGACTCAAGAAAGATAAAAGACTCGGGTTCACTAGTTTCCACAGCTCGCTTGCACACTTGTCCCGCCCGTGTGGGTCTCGGTCTTGCTAGCCACCTGATTACCTGAAAATGTTAGAATAAAACGGAGTGAGCGAACGCTCAGTAGGAAATTATATCTCAAGAACTAGCAATGGGTTTAAGTAATTACAAGTTTTCACATGTTTATGCAATAGGGCTATGCATGTATAAATAACTGAGCAAGTGAAATAAACTGATCAATAGAATAACACGTCGTGCAAAACATCCAAGCGCGTATTAATCAAGAAGTATTCATGAGAGACTTTATAGATTATTGGCTATTTCACGTAAGTACATTGCCCGTGTCGGGCCACGCTAGTAAAGTCACGCAAGTCAAGTCACGCACGCAAGAAAAGAGAGATCGTGGAATGCCAAAGATCAAGATAAAGAGTACTCCGGTGCAATGCTAGACACCGTTATCATTAAAACTCCCATGGGCACAAGTACTTTCGGGTGCTCCTCCCAGGACCAGATCGGGCCCTATATGCACAGCATTCATGATAGATCTAGACATCCACGATAGTTTATAGTCAATAAGGAGTTCCAAGAACAAGCTTTAAGTAGGATGATAAGATAATATTTTCATGGAATTCAAGGGCAAGACCCTTGAGTAAGGACATACTGGCGATAAAATCCACGCAAAGCATATAAATCATGACATGTCGATAAACTGGGTGGAATTGGTTCCCTAACCGGGTACCATGACAAATAAGTGCCCATATGTAGATGGTCACTCCTTTATATAGAATTGTGATCTACAAGAACAGCATGTTAATAACATGAGGTCCACAAGAATCATCATAACAAAATTGATATAGAATTGGGGTCTACAATAACATCTCATTGATGGCATGTTTTCCCCCATTCCTTAAGATAGTTCTCATATCATACATATAGTATAACATGAGGGCCGGTATACCATATTTCATTTGAGTGACATGGTAAAGATTATGTAATGGGTTTTTAGGGTACAACCAGCTCAGTCGGCCTTGAGGGAATCCAAGGCTACGAGGAGTCTTACGGAGGTCTCTATGACTAACTCGCTAGTCCAAAGGAACGGAATGTCCAATGGAGAGCTTGTATGTCAATGAGAATTGAGTGTGATCGATAAAACAATCGTGAAACGTGGGACTATACTCACGGAGTGGAGAATAGTGCCGATATATATTATATAAATAATTGGAACCATCGGTTAACAGAATCAGGATAAAAAATCAGTTTACAGAAAATAACGACTTAGGTAAAGTCGTTTCTCAAGTAATTAATGCCTAACAGAAGGGCGTTCATCTATTTTCCATATTTGTAGAATTTCATTATTTCAATAATTTATCTAAAACGCGTCCTGGACAGGGGCGTTTCTTCAATATTTGACGACTATACACGAAGGCGTCCTTTTTATTCACAATATTGGACATGATATAATTAATTTTAGGTATTATAAAAAAAAAACGCCCTGGGCAAGGGCGTTATCTTTAATTCTATTTTTTTACAGAATATATTTTTCAGGAATTTCCCTGATACACGCCCTAGGAAGGGGGCGTTATTTTTCAATTCACGCCCTGTGATGGGGCGTTAACATAGTTGGAAACGACCTAGTCTAGGTCGTGAATTCAAGAAATACCAGTAATTTACATAATCAGCAAGATTTGCACGATAATCAAGGATCATCATCATCATCATCATCAGAGCCTTATCCCAATTAATTGGGGTCGGCTACATGAATCCTGTTCCGCCAAAGATTTCTATCAAGTGCAATATTCATATTTAAACTCAAGGAACTAATGTCCTTCCTAATAACATCGCACCATCTCATTTTAGGCCTTCCTCGAGCTCTTTTGTTAGCATCCACTAAGATTTGATCACATCTTTTAACCGGCGCTGAGTTAGGGCGATGAAACACATGTCCAAACCACCTGAGTCTATTTTCTCTCATTTTACTATCAATTGGAGCTATCCCTAAGTCTTTACGGATGCGCTCATTCCTAATCTTGTCTTTCTTAGTCTTGCCACACATCCATCTCAACATCCTCATCTCTGCTACACACATTTTGTGGATGTGTTCCTTTTGTACTGCCCAACACTCGGTACCATATAACAGAGCAGGTCTCACAGCCGTTCTATAAAACCTCCCTTTGAGTTTCACAGGCATACGACGATCACAAAGGACACCTGATGCACTTCTCCATCTTAACCAGCCTGCCTTAATCCTATGTGTAACGTCATCATAAATCTCCCCATTCTCTTGTATGATAGACCCTAAGTATCGAAAGCTACTACTCTTCGGAATGTTATGTCCATCAATTAGAACCATGTCTTCCTGAACCACTCTCCCATTACTAAAATTACAGTGCATAAATTCTGACTTGCTCCTACTAATTTTAAAACCTTTAGACTCCAAGGCAAGTCTCCAACGCTCTAACTTAGCATTTAGAGCATCAATACTCTCATCAATTAAAACAATATCGTCTGCAAATAGCATACACCAAGGGATATCCTCATGCAATTGTTTAGTTACTTCATCTATAACTAAGGTAAAGAGATACGGACTTAGTGCAGAACCTTGATGCAAACCTATAGAAACGGGAAATTCACCAGTCTCCCCAGCAATAGTTCGAACACTAGTAATAGCACCATCGTACATATCCTTAATCAAATCAACATATCCTTGAGAGATTCCTTTCTTTCTTAATGTCCACCAAATCAATTCTCTCGGTACTCGATCGTACGCCTTCTCTAAATCAAGAAAAACTATATACAAATCTTTTCTCATCTCTCTATACTTCTCCATTAGCTGCCGTAGCAAGAAAATAGCTTCTGTAGTAGATCTATTTGGCATAAAACCAAACTGATTTTCCGACACAGTAGTCATACCACGGAGGCGTTTATCAATTACTCTTTCCCAAAGTTTCATAGTATGACTCATAAGCTTAATTCCACGATAATTATTACAACTTTGAATATCTCCTTTATTTTTATAGAAAGGAACTACAACACTTTTTCTCCAAACTTCTGGCATTCTCCGTTCCTTTAAAATTTTATTAAAAAATTTAGTTAGCCACTGAATACCAATATCTCCTAGGCCTTTCCATACTTCAATAGGTAAGCCATCTAGTCCTAAGGCCTTACCCACTTTCATTTTCCTTAAAGCATCCTCCACTTCTGACATCTTAATACGCCTGAAATATTGATATTTATCAAATATTGTGGACTCTTGGGTACCTTCTAAAGATAAATCCTTGACGAAATCTCCATTAAGTAACTTCTGAAAATAGCTATGCCACCTCCCTTTAATCTCAAGATCCTTAGTTAAAACCCTTTGATCTTCACCTTTAATGCACTGAACATGATCTAAATCTCTAGTTTTCCTTTCTCTTAATTTAGCTAGTTTAAATATGTCATTTTCACCCTCTCGATAATCAAGGATAACGATCATATAGTCATGACAGGAAAATTGGCAGGAATTCATATGCAGTATATTAGATTTGATGTTTCATGTTTATTAACTTTAACCGCTAACAATTATTGATTTGATGCAATTTCATGGATAATCAGTTCTTAAGATAGGTGATTAACGTTTACATGAAATTAACGCCTGTATATAGGGCGTTAAATATGAAATTAATGACCTTGTGAGGGTCGTGTCTTGTAAAATAGTGCCCTGGATAGGGGCGTCTCTTTCAAAATATTGCAGAAACATAATAAAATCATATTAAATCGTATGCATGTCCTGTCAATACGTATATAAGTCTTGTCTTAATTTATTTGGGCTACAGTAACTTGAGAAAACCTACCTTAAGAGTTGATTTGGAGATGAACGGATGAAGAGACGGCTACGGGATAATGGCCTGAGGAAAAGGATTGTTGGCTTCGATCGTAGAAGAAGAACACTTCTTCAACTGCAGTTGCCCTATAAGAAAGAAATAAAGAAACTGAATCAGTTTCTTTGTAATCTGAACAACACACGACAGTAAAGAACTTTTACCCGGATGAAGAGCTCTGCTTTCTTCAGAACGTAGGGCTTCTTAACCTATAAGAAGAGAAGCAACGAAGAATATTAATTCTTCTCATACTACGTTCATAAGGAAGAGAAACAGAAGAAAATAAGAACGTTCAGTTCTTACCGTAACAGCAGCAGTCAATCAAATAGGTTTAGGGTTTGGATCGAGCAGCTTATTTATAGGATTTTTGGAATCCTAACAAAAGTAGTGTTTGATTGCGGGTAATATACCCCTAATAGAGTCCTTGCCCTATTAAATACTTACTAGATTAACATAATCCTTCCCTGGATAAGCTCCTGGGTCGAACGGTTCACGAATGGAATTAACGACTTTGGTCAGGTCGTCGATTCTTGAATTGACGACCTGCTTCAGGTCGTTTCTTAATAAGCGCCTTGTGTAAGGGCGTTCTTTTCTTTACAACACGCCCAAGATTGGGGCGTTTCTTGGCCTTACCCTTTTTTTGACGTTGGAATTTGACGCCGTGTAGTGAGGGCGTCACTTCTTGAATAATGCCTTTGATAGAGGCGTTTATTATTAAATTAACGCCTTAATGAGAGGCGTTATTTGCATCTTGGGTTTTATTCCTCCATTTAACCCTCTTCTTATTATCTGTATTACTTCTGTAATATATATATTTTAATTTATTTCAAATATTCATTTATCAGGGTTGCTACAATATGAAAAGAACAAATGAAAAACAAACAAGAGAAACAAAAATAGATATAGCTCTGAGGAGCACAATGACTGTGGATTTGATCCACGAGTCAATTCATGATCAGATCTTCAGGATGCACTGGCTGCACACTCTTTCTCCTTCTCACGATTTTCTTCTCTCTCACTCTGGCTCTCAACTTCTTCTTCACTCACTGACTACCTCTCTTCTTCTTCTTCTTCTTCTTATGCTGCTGCTGCTGGCTCTCTTTTCTTTTCTTCTGGCTGCCTCTTTTTCTGCACCAGCACCCTTCTTCGAAGGGTAATGTAGCTTTATATAGGAACAGAGGCTTCGTATGGATCAAGCAACAGAACCCTACTGACATTCAATTGGTCCACGTGTTAGGGAATAGAAGCTTCCTTTCCTCGAATCACGTGCCTATCATTTACCCCTTTATCCACGAGCCAGCCATCTGCCATTTCAGAGGTTACGTGCCTCTACTGTGAAAGAGATTGTTCCCTGCAAAAGACAGAGTATTGTTTAGGATCACTTACAGAATATTAGAGTTCATCACGTGGAAGAGCAGACCTTGCACAGACCTAGAATAGAGAAGAGCTCAGTGCAAAGTTTGCACCGACTATAATATGTCTAAGACAAAAACCTGCACCGACTGTGAATAGGCTATAGCCATGCACTGAGATCTACAATGACTTGCACCGAGTTCGTATGCTGACAGACATATACGAACATGCACAGTGTATTACACCGACTTTCTATATGCATGGGCCTTCAGATGCAGCAATAGTGTATTATACCTAGATCAGTATATGCCTTAGACATAGAAACATGCACCGAGTATTTTTATGCTTTAAAAAAAAATATGCACTGAGTTCAATTTGACAATTAAAAGTTGCACCGACCTCGTTGCTACAGTGATTTGCATCGACTTTCTATATGCATGGGGCAAAACGTGCACAGACCTTCTAGCATGCGTGCATACAGCACTGAGTAACCATATGCACCGACCCTATATTCACTACACCAAAACCTGCACCGATTATGCGAGTAGAAAAAACATGCACTGACATGTATATGCTTTGGACAAAGACTGCACCAACCTACATACGTACGCATGACAAGAATGTGCACCGACTTGACATCTACACGACCCTTGCATGCGCAAGGCAAACTATGCACCGACCCATATATGCGGGTGTGCAATCAATAGAAAATGCACCGACCTGTGCGAGCCAAAGCTTGCACCGACCTGTGCGTGGGAAAGCATTGCACTGACCTTAGTTAGCCTAAGGCTGAACATGAATCGGTTTAAATAGTGAATTGCACGGACCTTATATGCATGTGACGAAACCTGCACCGAGTGCACATATGCTCTGACCCTAGTGTGCACACATGGTGTTCGATGGAATGTGTATGCATGCAACCTGATATTAAGTGGTCTGAAGTGTGCATCGACTTCATGAGCACTGGACAGAGATAAGTGCGTACCTCATAAACCACTTAATACATCATCAACACATATAGCACTAACTGTAGTGTCAAAATACATGAATGCAGTAAGCACACTCAACACATATGAACTAAGTGTGCATATGCACCGATGTTGCTTGCATGAAATGCTGCTGGCACCGACCTCAGTGGTGCATAGACCAGTAATGTGCATAGACCTTGTGTATGCACGAACAGTAATCTGTTTGATGAAATGACCTTGTGTATGCATGACCTTAGTATGCACAATGAACAACTAGCATGGACCTTATGTGCATATGACTTAACAACCTAAGAGATAATGCATATATCATGCAAATGAGTATCATGACAGCATTAATGCACACAAATCAATGCACATCAATCAATTCTTATTAATGCACAGTGCAATGACCAGATGCATCATCATTCAATCTTTCATGCAAACATATGATGACTTATAGTGTTTGCTATCATCAAAATCACAGGGACACAGCACCACTGGTCGTAGCCTTCTTACAGCACGCGTGTGCTGACCCACCCGGGGGTGGTGGAGCGGCTTACCTGAGAGAGACGGTTCATAGGCTAATTTCCGTAGAGCCCCTTGCCTTTACAGCGTGAGTCCGGCTGGGGGGAAAATCGGCTAGAGTACCCGACCTTGAGCATTTGGTCTGTGTGTGCACATGTAGTTGGGGGTTGAGGACCTGTGCTGACGAGCGTGACCCCAGCTAGTCCTTGTTCATGGTACTGGTTACTGTGTCTCTCTGTCTCCGCCTGGGGAGTTGCAGCGAGACACATGAGGCTGTGGACGAAGTCTTCAGTGGACGCATCCGGCCTTACTTCTGGTGGACAGCACTCCCGTCACGTAAAGTGAGTTTTCTCGAGAGTCGAGTTACGCTTCACGTCTGCCAGACGTGGTTTTGTGTGGAGTTCCGGGTGTTTTCCTGATGCCGAGGTCTAGGGGTTCCGGCGAGCGTCACCGAGGGCTTTCCCCCTAGACAGCGTTGAGTTTCCGACAGCATGGTCGTTTTCCTAGTAGCGTGACTAGGGTGGGTTGTTGTCTGGTGGTCCCCTGACTGTGAGATCGGGACGTGTTTTCTGGTAGAGTAGGAGTAGCTGTAGCGCCGAGTTTTTACCGGCCACCAGGTTTGCTATTCCTGCTGTTCCCGGTGTTTTAGCTGTAGTTGCTACTTTCTGTGCCGATGTATTTTTAGTTGGGGTTCCGCGGGACCCCTACTGAGCCAGTGACAGGAGGCTCACCCCTATTTTTCAGGTACGACAGTTCTTCCTCGGGGTTCGAGGGTGTTGCGTACAAGTTTTTAGTCGTCAGCTCCCCGGGCCGAGTGAGTGTCCACTTGGTGTTGGGTACGCTCTCTGCCATAGACTGTACTTTCTGTTGGACTTGATTCTGATGTTGTAGTTGTTTATTTCTGTTATTATTTCTGTTGTCCTACTTTATTTCCTATTTATGTGTACACCACACCTATCCTTTTAGCCCTTCTAAGCCCTCCGGCTCGTGGGCGACGGGCCAAGATTTGAATGGTATCGGGTTCCTTTCCCGGTATCCAGATCTTGGGTCGCTACAGGGTAGCCCCGATCCTTAGAATTCTGCTTGGATCTTCCCCCACTTGGATAAGGTATAGGTCCTCCGCAGGGGTGCTCGTGCTTGGCCCTAGGTCTTCTGCTCTTGCCTTCTTCGCGTGTGGTGCCTCCTCGGGCTGCCGATCACGGGTTGAGATGAGATCGCACCTCCGGGATTCCCTCTGGTCTCCTCGGACTTCTCCCACTCCTCATAGAGTGGGAAACTTGAGCTTCTGGTGATAGGAGGAAGGGATGCCACGGAGGGTGCCGAGGATTCCTCGCCCTATGATGACATTATAGCCGGTCATCGTGCGGATGACTGTGAAGTCCATGAGGAAGGTTACTTCTTTTGGCGTGTTCCCGAACGTGATCGGGAGTGATATGCGTCCCTCCGGGTGGACTATCGTACCGGAGAAGCCATATAGTGGTGTGTGCAACGGTGTGATTTTAGACAAGTCTACACCCATGAGCATAAGGCAATCGTACGCAATGACATCGGGACAGCTTCTATTATCAAGCAGGATCCGTCGTATAGTACATTGATTTATGGTGGCCGTGACCACCAGGGCGTCATAATGTGGAGTAGGTACACCGTCGAGATCATCGTCGGAGAAGATGATGGGATCCTTGGGGTGCTCCCGAGTGACAGCTTCTCGCCCATTGGTATCATTGTGCCCGACGACGTTGATGGTGGCCGCGTACTGTCGTCGTCTTCTAGAGCTGTCCCCGTCTGCTACCGGCCCTCCAAAGATCATCATGATCTCCTTTCCGTTTGGCCGGTTGTCGAGGGGTGAGGGTGTTTGCTCGCGTTGTCGCTTCTCCGCGGCCCTTGCGATGAACTTATCAAGGAGTCCTCGGCGAATGAGGTCCTCTATCGTATCCTTCAGGATGATACACTCGACCATGTCGTGGCCGTTGTCACGGTGGTAGCGGCAAAATTTCTTTTTGTTCCTCGTGCTAGGATCCGACTTCATCTTGGGAGGCCATTTAAGGAAGGGTTCCTCTCGGATCTCCATCAGGATCTGGTCGGGGGGAGCCGTCAGGGGTGTGTAGTTGCGGTAATTGCCCCTTTCCTTCCGTGGGAGGTCATGACGGTCTCGTCGCTCCTACTTGTTCCATCCTTCCCGTGGAGAGTGGGTGGATCTCTTCTAGTCAGATCGTTCGGTTCCGGTCGCGCAGCCTAGGGCCGCTGTGTTCTCCTCGCAACGTGTGTGCTTATGCGCTAGGGCGAGGAGATCAGTGAGGGTCGTCGGGGCTTCGACTCCGAGCGTGCGTCGGAGGATACGGTCCCGTGTCCCCTGGGTGAGTGCGGAAGCAGTGATGCTGACATCGAGATGCGGGATCCGGAGCGCCTCCGCGAGGAAGCAGGAGACGAAGTCCCACAACGTCTCTTCTTTCCCCTGCCTGAGAGCAAGCAGGGTCACCGCTGACTTAGCTACCTTTCGACAGCTGATGAAGTTCTCCTTAAACAGCTTCTTGAGCTGTTGGAAGGAGAAGATGGTCCCGACCGACAGAGACTGATCAAACCAGGCCCGGGCGTTCTCCCGAAGCATGGTAACGAACGACAGGCACTTCACAGTATCCGAGGCCCGGTGAAAGACCAAGTGAGACTCAAAACTGTGCATATGGTCGGCTGGGTCTATGGTGCCGTCGTGGGAGGAGAATGACAGTAACTGGAGCTTTGGTGGGATGGAGACTTCCATGATCTCCTTAGAGAAGGGGGCATGAAAGTCCTGGTCATCATCGATAAGGCCACGATTCTTGGCGGCTAGGAGGATATCATCCAAGTACCGGACTTTGTCCTCTATTCCGTAGATACGTTGAAGCCGGCGATCCATCTCCAGGTTGGAGTGCAGTGGGCTACGCACTCTTGGGATGGGCGAGCTGCGCGATCGTCGGGTTCTTGCGACTGATGTGTGGGATGCCTCC
The DNA here is from genome assembly GCA_022559845.1 of Amorphophallus konjac. Taxonomy (NCBI): domain Eukaryota; kingdom Viridiplantae; phylum Streptophyta; class Magnoliopsida; order Alismatales; family Araceae; genus Amorphophallus; species Amorphophallus konjac. The sequence goes on along the minus strand of CM040123.1, from coordinate 347,959,676 downwards.
CGTACTTGGTGTGAATTCTCCCCAGTCTGGACCCTCTCGTTCTGCCGCCGTTCGGGCGGGGCATGCTGGGGGGCCGCGGGCTTGTTGAGGAGCTCCTGATATAGTCCGATCAGGGCTCGGATCTGCTGGCAGATCTCGTCAAGGTCGCTCAACGTGACTTCTTGCCGTGGGTGGGTAGAGGAAGCTTCTTGCGACCTATGGTGAGAGTTGGGTCCCTGATGGGAACCGCGCCCTCAGTTGCTAGCGTTGCGGAGACTCCCACGTGGTGCCATGACTTTTCGCTTCGATTCCCACAGATGGCGCCAAGAAGTGTAGAGGCTGAAATCTGATTTCTATGCCACATACCACCTTCTCTATTTGTTGAATGTGAAATTCGTCCGACACCCGTGGAAGCCTGCACACACCAGAAGCCGAAAGGGCGTCAGAAGGAGTCTTGGGTGTTATCCCAAGGGACAACCCTCAGATGCTTAAGTCAGCAACGGACCGATAGAGAATAGAGAAGAGCTAGAGAGAGTTTGAGATAGAGGTCGAGGAAGAGGGTCGGGGAACCCTGGAGACTCTCCAAATGAGTGCTCGCCGCTCCCAGTGCCCACTCGGAGAGTGCTCGCTGGGTGGTAAGGTCATGAATGAGGGATTTTTATCTCTGGCCGTGACTTCTCGTCTTTTAAGCAGGCTAGTAGCTCTGTGCTCTTGTGTAGCGATTTGGCAGAATGAACCACCATGCCCTCTCATCTCTGTCAATGTCCCTTTTATAGGGGGTTATCCTAGAGAAGGAGCCCTTAACCCTCAGCGAGGAAGGGCGTACGTCGTGTAGTACTGTTTCCAGCAATTTTGGAGGGAGTTTCCCGTTGGAGGGCGATTATCCCGGCGTCGGCTAGTCCCTGGGTGAATCTTACAGCACCCGTGGAGCGTGCTCTGCCGTTATGGGGTTGAGTCCGACGTCGTGGGGGGTAACGGTCGGCCGTCGGAGGGTTATCTGACGGTCATCGCGTCTGGACCACAGCTTTTCCATGATGTCGAATCCGATGTGGGATCATAATCAGCCGCGCTTAGATGGGCCGCGGTGGCTGCGCACCTCTTGGGCGTGTCATGAATGCGGGGTAGATTTGGGCCCGTCATTGTTGGGCCGATCATGGGTCGAGCTAATTTTACCCTCCTCAAAACCTATTCTCCAAACTTAATGCAAGAGACATAAAAATAAAACGGATTCTATGAACCTTACAGCGTTTAAAAAGTAGTAAGAAATTCAAACTGCATAGCAAGCTATGGGTACGTGCAACAATAGAACCTAGCTAGATGGTAGCGATAATACTTGTTGTGAGAATGTCGTCCTCCACGTCCAGACGACATTTTCACCCATAGAAGTTTACTCCTCTCTCTCTCTCTCTCTCTCTCTCTCCATTTTCACTTCGTGTCTTCACCCATAGAAGTTTACTCCTCTCTCTCTCTCTCTTATATATATATATATATATATATATATATATATAGTGCCGGCACCATGGGATGGTGCCGGTGCCACCTGAGTGTAAAAAAAAATATTAAAAACAATATATATATTTTTACACTCAGGTGACGCCGGCACCATGCCATGGTGCCGACACCACCATGCCGGCACCACCGGATCGGAGCCCACACACACACACACAGATATATATATATATATATATATATATATATATATGATGCGCTCTCTCTCTATATATATATATTTCTTTTTGAATGTTATCAGAATCAGATCGAACCGGCCGATCGGATCAGTGGGATCGTGAATCGGTCCAAGAATCGGTTCGATTAAGGTCGGTCCGGTCTAATGTTAAAGAATCGGACGAACCGCGGTTCGACCGGTGAACCGGTTCGACCAGATTCACCCTTTAAAATTAAAAAAAAACGTAAAAAAATTATACATTCAAAATGATATTTATGTGTGAACAAAATTATCTTGTTATTATTTATCATTTTATTTTAAATATATTTGAAGTTTAAAAGTTTAAAGGAACATAGATGTCAATTGTGAGGAGTGAAGACCAATGAAATATTACAAAATTTTAAGGTCAATTTAGTTAACCATGTTATTATTATTTTTTACTCGTATAGTTATATAATCATGACTAATAATTATAGATGTTTCTTTTTTATTTTGATCATTATATCTTATTTTTTAATATCTTAGGTTATAAAATCGAATCGAAATATGTATCAATATTACGATGATATGACGGTTCAAACTAATTCGATTGAACGATCCGATCGATTCTAACCAAATCAACTTATAACCATGTGCCTAGCCTTTGCTCCCACATCTCTCTCTCTCTCTCTCTCTCTCTCTCTCTCTCTCTCTCTCTCAATGGCCGACTTCCCCTCGGCCGCTACCACCACCTTCGCCACTTTCATCGGGCCATTGGTGACCTTCACACCATATCGTCTATGTACCATCCCTCGCATGTTTCGATATCTGACTGATACGATGTGACACGTGCGATACACAACATGCGGGATCGATATTACAAACCCTGCATATATCATCCTTAGCTTTCATGTCCCCTACAAACCCCCCCCCTCTCTCTCTCTCTCTTTATGTGTGTGTCTCTCTCTCTTTTCTCGCATGAAAATAGTAGTGATTTGACATGTAAATATCGGGGTGAAAATATGAGTTAGATGATTTCAGAGTGACTAGCATGTTTCCAAACAAGGCACAAGATTATTTAAAAAGGTTTTAGGGATACATAAATTGGTTTTCCTCTTTTAAACCATAGAGAGGTTCAATTCATGCCCTATTAAGCCTTGAACTCAGGGTGTCGGGTGCCCATGCTGAGTCTTAGATCAACGTGCTAAGTTCCGGATTATCAAAAGAAAAAGAAAATAGGCCATACATGTTTGTATGCAGCTTTTGATTGGAGGTATTTTTAGGTTTTTACAAACTTGTGTTTGATTAATTTGAAAGGGTATGGAAGGATTTCGTAAATCATTTATGCAATTTAAAGTTACTTTTAATTTCTAACCTAAAGTTACAGATTGTGGCTTTCTAAATGAGACGTAAATGGGATTCTTGAGGTTTTTAACTACTTGAAGATCAATCAGGATAACTTTTAATTTATTTTTTATGTAGAAAATAGAAGTCAAAGGTGACATTAAATTAAAGATTTTTGATAAACATGTATTTATGTGTGTTTGTGAACACATTCTTTCCTAAGATGATTTTATACTGAAAATTATCATATAATTTTTTTGTATAATTTTAAATTATTATATATCAACTTTTAATCTGTTTTGAGAATTTTTATTTGATCATAATCTCTCTTCATACAGCTCAATTTAGTAAACACCTTCTCCACAAATGAGAAGGGATGATGAGGAAGGGGAAGAAAGAGAAAAGATACCAAATTGAAAAGAAAACAAAGAGTTCAAAATGGAAAAGAAAAGGGAGGGAGATAAACAACTGAGCTAAATGAAATTACTTTTGGGCAAAAAATTAGGTTGGAGTTTGTTTTGTGTTTGAGAGAAATTTTCAAAGAGGCAGCTTGTTGGGATATGGCCGAACAAAGGCCAGATATCTCGGAGGATACGGAGTTCAAATGGTTTGAACTCGTCAAAGATTATCCCTAATTAACAGAGAGAATATCTCCGTGATTCTAAAGGAGGTGGTTCCTATGAGGCGGACATGGCTAGCGGTGTTCCTCTATAAATAGCATGTTCATTTGAGAAGAATTATACACGAGAATACGAGCTTGCCATCGGAGCCCCAAAAACATTCCTCCCCTACCTTTTTTTTTCTTCACTGATATCAGAGCAAAGTTCGATCTGCTGTCGCGCTCTGTGCGCCGCCGAGCCGCTGCCGCTCTACTACCTCGCGAGCTCCCATTGTGTCATCACACATCGCAACCCCGACTTGCTCGTCGCGCCCGCTCGCCCGCCGCCGCTGCTGCACCTTCTCTTTGCTGGCGACCATCTCTGCCTCACCTGCAAGTTTGTCGCTGCGAGCCTGCCGTTGCCACTGCTGCACCTCCCTACTGGTTGTGACTGTCCCTACAAGCTTGCCGCCGTCGGTCGCTGCCAGTTCGCCTCACCGCCTCCCTCCACGGAAGCCGTCGCGCCTCACCACATAAAGGAGCTTCACCTGCGCCGTCTCTCTCCTCAGTTTTCACCCTGCAAGTAGGTGGTCGAACTCTTGGGCATTTGGGAAAGAAGGCTGGGCATATAAAATAATCACGGGTTATCCCTGTGCACCCTTGTTGAGAGTTAATAAACAAATTTTTAAAAAAAGGGTGGGTTGTGAGGGTTTTTTCAACATGCAATCATTGAATGGTTGACTGATCTGTACTTTATATGTAAAGTAACCCAAACATTCAGATAAAAGCAATCTAAAAGAACTTTTACTGAGTTTTTTTTGTTTCTGGTGTATAATAAGTGATAGTTTTCCTTTGCTTGCACCGTAAGTAACCCTTGTAATCTTACCGAGACTTTCTTGTTTCCTGTGTACTGTGTACAAGAGGAAGATAGAAGACCTTTACAGCATGTGAATCTGACGAGCCTAAGGTCTAATTAGCATATGAACCTGAGAGCAATATAACATATGAACCGCATGTGATAATAACATCACCAGATTAAAATATATACTTCATTTATATCGTATCTGAAAATTGATCTGCTGTTTTCTGTGCTAGTAACGTTTCCATCCTGATTAAAGTTTTTGTTCATGCTCATCAACATCATTTGTAAACGGGTATGTTATATCCATGTTCAATTAAAAAATATAAATATTATTTTGTTGCACCCCATGTGATATTTTAAACTTAAAAGTCATTAGATTAATATTGTCATGTTAGTTTGATTAAATAAATTCATGTTCACTGTTGTACGTCATTTCATATAAATAGTTGATTATTTAAATATTATTTAATTTTGTTTAAATTTAACAAGATACAACCTTATTTGCGGTATGCTCATTAATAAAAAAAGGGTTAGAATAATTGAAATTAAATTTATTTCCAAAGAAATTTAATTGCTATTTCACTGAAACATAGTTCAATTTTCAATATCTAGCTCTAAAATCCTAATGGCTAGCAAACCCATCGCTTTCGAACTGACTAAGTTGGACAAGTTGAACGGTACTAATTATGATATATGGTATAGGAAGATGAGGTTTGGCTTGATCCATGACAATATAGAATATGTCATTGATAGCATTGTCCCAGAACTTAGTGAGAATCCCTCAGAAGGGGATAAAAGAAAAAGGGAGCAATGGCTATCTGATGATAGAAAAGTTAAAAGCTTAATGTTAATGTTCATGGACAATCTCATCAAGTTTTTTTGAGACTTATGAGACTGCCCAAAAATTATGGAATGCTATAAAGGAGAAGTATGACACCACTACAAAGGTGAATACTCAACTCCTGTTACATAGATATAACTCTTGTCGCATGCAAGAGGGAGATAGCGTGATTGAACATGTGAATAAAATGATAGTCATCGCCAAAGACCTAACTAGTAGCGGATCTGAAATTTCCGAAAGGATGTAAGTTGCTACTATTTTAAATAGTTTGCCACCTTCTCTAGATATGGCTGTCACAACTCTTCGATTAAGTAGTACCATTCTCCGCGTCACTGATTTGCCAGCTAGGTTAGCGATAGAGCATGATATTCTAATTAGAAGGAAAGAATTAGAGCTGGATTTGCAGGAAGCAAATGCCATCCATCAGAAGCCCAAAAATGAAGCCCAAAAATTCCAGAATCGAACTGTTGGACCGAATAAGGAACAGTTCAAGAACAAGGCACAACACAAAGGCAAAAAGTTTCCTCCTAGTTCTTGTCACACTTGTGGTAATTTTGGCCATTTCAAGGCTAATTGCACACAAGGGAAGCATGAAAATAAGGGTAAAAACCCACAACAAGGAGGAACAAGTAAAAAAGAATTCGTCGACGTGACCGAGTGCAATGCTGTGTTGGCAGACACCAATGAATGGTGGGTTGATTCTGGAGCAACTCGTCATATTGCAAAAATAAAGAAAGTGATGCGAGACGGACACGCGACCTAAGACTCTAGCTCGCAACTCGTCCCTAGCGAGGGAAACGTGGGACCTTGCGCGGTGGAGAAATCGGCAATGAGTCGGGTAGTCGGCTCTTCCGCGTGTACTCGGATTGAGTCACGGGATGGGTTCACTCACTCACTCTCGCAGCGGTGATAAAATAGATATCGAGCTAAGTAACCTATCACTCTAGCAGCGGCATTCAAAAATATACAAGATAAGCAAATACGATAAGAGGGTGGCGAATTTACCTCCACGCTCCGGGCGTGGGGAAGACGACCCCGGGCAAGTACGATAACTCCCGATAAAATAATTATAATAATTACATAATTTAATTGTTGTCCACTCCACCCAGGGAGGTAAAGGGCTACAACGTGGGCCCGGGAGGACCGATCTTGGGTTGACGGGCATCAATCTGGAGAGCTCCGGTGGCAGTGCGCGCCGGCAACCATGGGGTCCACGTCCTGGCTGGTGGGCCGGGAATGGTGCTGTTGCGACGGTGGCTCTTGGAGGGACGTTCCCTGGGAAGACGACGTGCTGGTTCACACTGTGGAAGGCGAGGCGGCCGGCCCCGGGGTGGTTGTTGCTTGCTGTCCACGAGCAGTTCTTCTGTTCCTACAGCGCGTGACCCAGCGAGAACGGCTGCTGCGATCAGCCCTGACCTCTGATTGACGCGAGACTGGTGCCGTTGGAAAGCTCTTTCAGAGAGCTATGACCCTCTGGTATCATAGTAATTTTGAGGGGACCGTATTTTTCATGGATGATTTTACAACATGCGGGCTCTCAGATTCAGATTTGGCAGGATAGATTTGGATCTGCCTGAGAATGGACATTGACCGTGACTAAAACTTCAGATCTGGGAGTTGGGCTCTTTATAAAAGTTAGAGAGGGGGAAGTAAGGAAGACGCCAATATTTTTTGTGGATTTTCTAAAGGTGGTTTGACAGGGGAAATGGATTTTTGACTGAACATGAGTCAGATATGGACTGTATAGGACAGAACAGATTTTGGCTTGAGTTTTAATTTTTCAGAAAGGAAAAATAACTCCTAAATTCGTGAAAACATTTGTGGAGGTGAGTTTTGATGGGTAGAACACCAAGTCCAAATTTGAACTCAATCAGAAATGGTTAAGAGGGTCGAACAAAGGAAGAACAGGTCTGCTGTAACAAGATCTGCACATATGGCAGATTGCTGGGGGTGGAATGAAAAAATAGCTAATGTGGGTTAAATGACCTGAATTTTTTTGTGGAGGATGGAGGGGACGTGGGAAAACCACCCTCCAATTTTGGACACGACCTGAGCTCCTGATGGAGAGATAAAATTCGTGCTTTACTGTTCTATTCAGGGGTGGACAGAATACCGAAGAAGCGGAAGTGGCGGTTCGATGGCGGCGACGGCGGTTGTGCTGAGCGTCTCACTCAGAGAGGGGGAGATGGTGGAGGCTTCACACCTCTAGAATTGGCAGAAATCCATCTGCAAGGGTGAGAGAGGAGAGAGAAGGAGGGTGCCCTTGGGCATTCTCTTGGCAATTTCACATAAATTCTTTCATTAATTCTATCAAAAATGGGAATACAAGGGATTTATAGAAAAGTACAAAAGACTAAATCTATCCCTAGATCTAGGATTTGGGGAGGGCAAATGGGGTATTATACATTGTTCCCCCATGTGGTCAAATGGCCACATTATTCCCATCAGAAAGGGCTCGTATCACTAAACAAGTTGAAACTCGGAGAAAAAAGGATCTACATGGGCAACAACACTTACCTGGACGTGGAACGTGTTGGCACTTATCGGCTGGATGTTGGGGACAACATTATGGTCCTCAAAGACGTATTTTATGCGCCAGACATTAGGCACAATTTGATATCTGTTCCTATATTGATGAAGAATGGTCTTGAAGTTCGCTTTTATAATAAGCGTGTGTCCATTGGAAATGATAAGAAAGTCCTTGCAATGGAAAAATTTGTACCTGAACATGATATTTTCTGTATTCCTGTCATGGATAATCAAATGAATAACAATGAGATTGTTTCAGATTATTCCTTATTTTACATATCTGAATGTGATCTATAGCATTTTAGATTAGGTCATCCTAGTAAATCTAAAATGGAACAAATGACAAGACTGAACCTACTGTCCATTTCAAAGATAGAAATGTCATCTTGTGAATATTGTTTAGTCAAAAAAATGACTAAGAAACCTTTTACAGTAGGACATAGATCAAAAGAATTATTAGAGTTGGTCCACTCAGATATTTGTGACCCTCTAAGTGTAAAAACATATGATAACAAGGAATATTTTATAACGTTCATAGATGATTTTTCTAGATTTGTATTTGTATATCTTATTTCTACTAAATCAGAAACACTTAGTTACTTTAAGAAATATAGAGCAGAAGTAGAAAGGCAACTAGGTAGAAACATTAAGGTGTTAAGAACTGATAGAGGTGGAAAATACAATTCAAAGGAATTTGAGTTATATTACCAAGAGCATGGAATTAAGAGGCATGTTACTATGCCTTATACGCCACAACAGAATGGTGTGGTAGAAAGAAAGAATAGAACATTGATGGATATTGTTAGATGTATGCTATCACATTTATATCTCCTTAAGAGATTTTGGGGATAGACATTGCTCACGGCAAATTATACTCTGAATAGAATGCCCACCAAGTCTATAGAATGTACACCTTATGAATTATGGAATGGGAGGAAACCTGATTTGAGTCATCTCAAGAAGTGGGGATCAATTGCCCACATTCTCATTCCTAGCCAACTTAGAGATAAATTAGATTTTAAGACATTAAAATGCATATTCATAGGTTATTATGAAAAATCATCTGGATATAAATTTTTCATAAAGAAAAAGGGATCATTGAGTATAGGGATGCAACATTTCTAGAAAATATAGAGGAAGCAGAATCTCATGAACATGAGAAGGAATCTCTGCATATAATAGATGATGACTATTACGATGATATCCCTAGAAATGATCCGAAAATTGAGGAAGAACCTCAGAATATGAAAAATGAATTAGTACCTATGAATAAAATACCAAATGTACAACCTGCAATTGACAACAAGAGACTTAGAACTCCACCAGCATGGATGGATGATTATCACTTGTACTCATGTGAGCCTTCGTGTCTTATAGTAGACATAAATGAGGAAAATCACATAGATCCCATGAGTTATACTGATGCAATGAGATCTCAAGAATCTGATTTATGGCTAGAAGCCATGAAAGATGAAATTGATTCCATTAAAAGGAACAATATGTGGGAACAATGTGAATTACCTAAAAATAGGAAGGCTATAGGATGCAAGTGAGTGTTTAAGAAAAAACTTCGTATTGATGGGTCTATTGATAATTATAAGGTCCGGTTAGTTACCAAATGATATATAATCAGAAGGCATGTATAGACTTTCAAGAAACTTATTCTCTTGTAGTTAAGTGTGTATCTATAAGGATGATCTTAGCGATTGTTGCATATTTTGATTTAGAACTTTTCCAAATGGATGTCAAGACTGCATTCCTCAACGGAGAGTTGGAGGAAGATATATATATGTTACAACCTGAGAGATTTCAGGTAGATGGATATGAGAATAAAGTTTGTAAACTAAGAAAATCATTGTATGGTTTAAAACAGTCTTCTAGACAATGGTATCTCAAATTTCATGATGTGATTATTCAACTCGGATTTGTTCCAAATCAATTGGGCAATTATGTTTATGTCATGAAAAGTGGGAGCAAATACATAATATTATCCTTGTATGTGGATGATATATTGCTCGCCGGAAATGACATGGAAATGTTGAATAAAAACAAAGCTGAGCTCAGTAGGAAATTTGAGATGAAGGACATCGGTGAGGCATCATATGTTCTTGGTGTACAAATCTTGAGGGATAGAAAATGTAGAATGTTGAGTATAAATCAGGAAAAGTATTTACACTCAATACTCAGAAGATTTGGGATGCAAAATTACAATCCAGCACCTACACCGTTAGTCCATGGCAAACGGTTGTGCAAAGAACAATGTCCTGGAGAAGGACAAAGCGCGCTTGATGCACCATATGCACAAGCAGTAGGAAGCTTGATGTATGCTATGCTATGTACCAGGCCTGACATAGCATATGCAATAAGCTTAGTCAGTAGATATCAAAGTAATCCTGGTCTAGCACATTGGGAAGCTGTTAAAACGATTATGAAATATTTAAAAGGAACTTTGCACCACAAGTCAGTTTATCAAGCTGATACACTTGAGGTACTTAGTTACTCCGATGCTGATTTCGGAGGTGATAAAGATGATGGAAAGTTCACTTCGGGACACTTGTTCATCTTGGTGGTGCTGCTGTTTCTTGGGGTAGCAAGAAACAAAGATGTGTTGCAAGATACACACAAGAAGCTGAGTATATTGCGGTCAGTATGGCTACTACTCATGCAGTCTGGATAAGACGGTTCCTAAAAGATATAGATCTCAATTTGGTAGATGAACCAATTGAGATGTAGTGTGATAATCAGGCAGTAATAAGTCTGATCAACAGTGGAGCGAATAGCTCTAGAGGAAAACATATAGAAATACAATATCATTACATCCGTGATATCGTACAAAAAGGGAAAATAAGAGTAACTTATATCCCACAAGTGATATGATAGCCGATGCTTTGACAAAAGTATTCCGACAGAGAACTTCATCAAACATGTTGGTTTGATGGGACTTAGAAACATATAAGTCAAAAGAAAACTTTCATGAATAATGAAAGTGATGATACATCTCACGGATAGTGGGAGTGTATCGGAATAATTAAAAAGAATGTTATCTATCTCACGAATAGTGGGAGTACATGAGGATAATCTCACGGGTAGTTGAATTTGTTTCATAATTTATTTGATCTTTGTTGGCCAAGTGAGAGATGTTGGGATATGACTGAACAAAGTCCAGATATCTCGGAGGGTATGGAGTTCAAATGGTTTGAACTCGTCAAAGGCTATCCCTAACTAACAGAGAGAATATCTCCGTGATTCCAAAGGAGGTGGTTCCTATGAGACGGAGGTGGCTAGCGGTGTGCCTCTATAAATAGAATGTTCATTTGAGAAGAATTACACACGAGAATACGAGCTTGCCATCGGAGCCCCAAAAACATTCCTCCCCTACCCTTTTTTTTCTTCACAGCCACCTCAATGAAAATTAGGATAGATGATTCCAAATAGGGTTATGATCTCTTTTCTTTCTTAGAATAAATTTTGAAAAACATATGAAAAAAGACATTGCCAAGTGCCCTATTCATTAGACTGAATCCAACATTTTAAACTTGCACATTGAATCTTATTATTGAATTAATGGCCTTAAAAATAGGTGATGCTACTACAGTCAAATGAGTAACATGATAAAGCAACATGCCATACTATGAATGTAATAAACATTGTAAATATTCATAATTCATATTGATCTTCACTAATGACTATTAAAGATTTAAAATGGCAATGAGCTGCTAAGAAATTCTATGAAGGATGGAGCAGCAAATAGGTGTCGTGACCAGCTAGAGAGATATGTGATTGAAAGATGTAAGTTTTCCTTCTTACTTATAGCTCAATCTTTTCTAGAGAATGAGAGAGAAAAAGGAGCCGATGCTTTTTTAGAAATAAGTTTCCTAACAAAATGAGTCATTGCCTTTAAGGATGAATGATATAAACATAGAAACACATAGTGAAAAAGAAATCTTGTTCTTGAATTTTTTTTAAAAAAATATTTTCCCTTGGCTATTAGATACAAATCTAATGATTCAAAATTTTAAGAAATACTTGTTACACATCTTGCACACATGAAGGCATGCTCCCTTTCTTGCACACCAAGGTAAGGAGCATGTAGAACTCTCTTTTGAAAAGGGGCGGCCCACCATCCACCATGATCCCAACTCAAGCGTTGTGGGTCGAGAACAAGGGTGGGCCATTTGATCAGAGTCAACCTTGTTCAAATGGCCTAGATCTCATCGTAAAGAAAAGTCTATGCTCACTTCATCCTCCACGTCAATTTAGAGCGTTGGAAGTTTGTAAGATACTGAATTATCTATTAATTTCCAGTTCTTTATTTATTATATGTTTATTCATGATATTGAATGGTTAAAATGTAGTAACAAAGACTTTGGTATCATTTGGTAACAAAAAAAAAAAATCATGCATCTATAGAGTGATACTATTTAGGACTCTAGACTTTGTTGCCCTCCATGTATCAAGTAAGGTTTGCGGCCTCATATCATACGGAATACAAGTCACCTATATAGTACCGTACCAAGGGAAAAGTGGGGATTGTATCATATAGGCCCTGTTCCCACACGCAATAGCTATACCTGACGACATGCTCCAACAACACGATGTAGCTTCAACCCTCTTGCGGCAGTCGAGACCCACACGCAACACAGCCCGGCAATGTCTGAATTGGTAATGCTTTCCCACATTTACATGCTCGACAGATGTTCGTGGATTTACTCATGTGAAAACTTGTTTGGAAATACAATCATCAAATAGCTAGATAATGCAGTCGTCTGAGTTTTATTCTCATCCCCCACTGATGGAATGGAAGTGTGGAAGGAGCAACTGTAGAGTTTATATTTTAAATCATGATAGGTCCAAAGGAAGGTGATTCTGTTGATGTTTGTATTCAACCAATCCCAATGAAGACTGCGGGTTTTTTTTAATGGGTTCACGATGCCGTGTATAACGTCGTGGGTATCAAATACTAGTTGAAGGCGATGGAAGAATGTATGATGAAGAATCACAATTGACTAGATATCCAACCGAAGAACCCAAAAATAATGTTGTATTTTGTCAAATTTATACTCGTTCTCACTTGTATTTTTAGGTGATGCTGTGAGATCAAGTTGTGTTGTAACCTTATCATTGAACTCTTTTAAGTATATAACTAAGTTATTCCATCTGAACATGTCTTCTACCCAATTGGCATCCAAAATTGAGGATCTTTTTACCATTGAGAAGTGATGCGACATCCCAACAATTGGATTTTTTACCTAAGCCTTTATTAGTTCATATCGATGAGGAGTGCCAATAATAACTAAAAGCAAGAATTGACCCAAAGTGTGTTTAAGTGTGCAACATATGCACCCTAAGTTCACATTCACAATGACAAACATGAGACACCCAAGTCATTGATAAACCCATAATCTGCCTTGAAAACGGATCATCACAATCCTCTTCAGCAAAAATATGCACCCTAAGCTGCCATTCAAATTTTCAAATCTCATAGCAGGAACAAAAATGGCAAGGGAATCTGATGCAGAGTGGAGCAAAGAACATAGCACCATTCAGTTTTACTTAGACAATGGGAGTAGAAACACGGAACAGAGCACATTGAGAGTGGGATCAATAATAACTTAGGGCCACTTTGGTAACGGGTTAGGTTAGGGGCGGGTGGCTTACCCAGGTTAGCCCACCTCACCCCTAACCCTAACCCGGGTGGATTAACTCATTCCACCTATTTCATAGGAATGAGTTAATCCACTTTAACCCTATCCGACCCGGGTTAAGAAAAAAATTATCAAACAAGGAACAACCCACCCGACCCCGGTTAACTCACCATAACCCAATTTAACCCGTTACCAAAGTGGCCCTTAGTATTTCCTGCATCAAGTGATTCCCATCCAGAAAGTGAAAAGCAAATAATGTAACGACCATGCACCCGGATACCGGATAAATCCGATACCACTTGGATCCTGAGATGTCACCCAAGAGCTGTAAGGCTCTGAAAGGTTAGAAAGGTGTGTGAAAAGTACATTGAAATTTCAAATAAAGCAGGAAACAAATATATCACTATGATCAGGACAGTTAAATTAACAGAAATAAAATTACATTTTCAATTAAATAAAATAACTACAGAGTTAGTAGACAACTACAGAACTAACAGAGTCCAGTCCATCTAAAGTACAGCCTATAGAAAGAGAAACGTATTCTGAAGTCGGGGGAAGCCCGACACTGGCAAAGCTGGCACTAAGAACCACCGCACTGCGCCTCCGAACCACGAGGAGGAATTGCTACACTTAAAAAGACAGGGGTGAGCCTCATCTCATTGGCTCAGTAGGGGACCCGCAGATCCCCACCATGGAACAACGACAGTAACAACGGTGCTAAACAACAACAACAGCAACAGGAGTAGGAACAACAGTAAAAGTAAAGAGAGGAAAGTCGTACTGAGCAGAAATACGACAACCGATAGAACCTCGGCCCTCTAAATTACTCTTAACGGCAATAGAAGAACATCCTGATCTTACAGCCGGGCATTGCCGAACCATCGATAAATCATGAAATCCCTATCGTGGAGGCCTATGGAAACAGACAAAGGCCCCACTAAGACCTACACGGCCAAAGGTACGGTCACGACTCCGTTGTCGTGCCTCCTACACTGTCTACGGGTAAAGCTGAACACAGACTACCCGAAGAGCCACGTCATCACTGATGGTGTGACGGCCCGAGAATCCGATTACCGGGAAGGCCCGATAACCCGAGACTCGAACCGCCGCCCACGAGCCGGGAGGGCTCGGAAGGGCTAAAAAGGAGTGTGGAGGTACAAAGAAATAGGAAATAAGGCAGAACAATTCAACAACTAACAGAAATAAATAAACAACTACAACAGAGTCCAGTCTAACAGAAAGTACAGTTTAAAGTAGTAAAACGTACCACATGCCGAGTGAACACTCGACCCGGCAAGCTAGAAACTAAGAGCCTCTGTATTGCACCCTCGAACCTCGAGGAAGAACCGCCGCACCTGAAACGCAGGGGTGAGCCTCCTGTCACTGGCCCAGTAGGGATCCCGCGGAACCCCAACTAAGAACAACGGCGGCACAAAAAGTAGTAACTACGAAAGTAGGAAAGTAACTACGGTGGCCGGCAAAACCTCGGCTCTACAGCTACTCCAACTGTACCAGAAAACACGACCTAGTCTCCCGTCGGGGGACAACCAAGCCACACACCTGACCACCCGATTCCACGATCAGGGACCACCAGACACGAACCCCCCTAGCCACGCTACTAGGAAAACGCCACGATACCTCTGTAGCGGAGGCCTGCCCTCACAAAAGGGCCTGAGCCAAAACCACACGGTCACGACCTCACCGTCGTGAACACAACGCTGTCTGGGGAAAGGCCCTCGCTGACGCTCACCGGAAACCCCAGACCTCGACTCCGGGAACACTCCCGAAACCACTCACGAAGTCCCGTCTCGCGGATGGAAACAGAACCCGGTACACGACAACTCACGTCACGTGACAGAAGCACCACCCACTAGAAGAACGACCGGATGCGTCCCCTGACGTCTTACACCGCGTCACCAGTGTCTAGCTACTACGCCCCAGGCGGAGACTCAGACACACACAGTAACCAGTACCACAGAACAAGGACTAGTTGGGGTCACGCCTGCCGGCGCCGTCCGACGCCCCCAACCTCGTGTGCACACTCAGACCATACGCCCTAGGCCTGTCCTCTAGCTGGTAATTCCCCCTAAGCCCGGACTCGGCTGTACGTGGGGGCCCTACGGTAACCAGCCTACTCACCGTCTCTCTCGGGTCAGCCGCTCCACCACTCCCAGGTGGGTCAGCACACGCGTGCTGTAAGAAGGCTACGACTAGTGGACGTGTCACAGAACGTGGACACAGTAAACCACACACGCACCCATTGCGAGTATCGCGAAGTAACAGGTGGCACGGCGCCACCAGACTCTAGATGGTCCACTGGACCTACTAAACTCAACGGTCTTTGAGTCACAAGACTCGGAGTCGAGACCGTTGCACATGACAGCACTAAGCCGTCAATCTGGCCTAATCCCTAGGTCCAAAACCACAATGCGATAACTCACGAGGCAGTTCACAACTGCCGAGACCCATCCCTCGAGGAGGGAACTTAAGAAAACTCCAGCCCCAGGCTGGGAGACTGGACTCACCGTCCAAGGCCACATGCTTGGCCCACTCGGAAGCCACCTTCCAGAGAAGCAACGACTTGCGGGGAAACCCCGCCGCACTCACACCGATTCACGGTGACTCGATCTAGCAAGAACACGGAAGCCCGGAACACCTGGGGTCACCCGAACCCGCCAAGCCCATGGGCACGCTTATTGAGATAACACAGTACCTCCAGACACCCCCAAAAACACGGTAACGAAACCCACGGGGTGTCTGGGACACTCACGAGGCTAAAGGTTGACCACTGGGTCATAACCGGGTCGACCGGAGACCAACACAACACAATCGGAACGCTAGAAGGTCACCCGGACCCTTAAACTCACGGGCACGCTAATCGAGCTAAACGGAACCTCCGGACACCCAAAGACACGGTCACGGAACTCCACGGGATGACCGGGACACACACGGCCCAAGGGGGGCACGATCAGCTGTATACTGCCCGCCCTGGGCGGCCCGACTGGTCACCACAAGATCGCGCTACCCTCGCATAGCGCGTTTAGGATAGAGCGCGATATACACTAGTAGCGTGACAATACAGATCGCGCTATAGACCTATAGCGCGACCAGGACAAATCGCGCTAGGATCCCCTAGCGCGACAAGGCAGAACGGGCAAGGGACCCCTAGCGCGACAAGGCAGAACGCGCTAGGACCCTATAGCGCGACAAGAATCGCCTTACTGTTCATCTTCTCCGATGAACGCGCCCCATCGGGGCGGCGCGACCCTCAAGAACGCGCTACCTGAGACTAGCGCGTTCTTAGTCCGCGCCCGGGAGAACGGAAAAACGGCGAGAAATCCATTCCACGCCCCATTCACCACCAGGTGAAGGGGAAACAAAAGGGAAAACATTCCCCAACCTCTCCAGCATCGAGAGGACCCATTTAAACCCCAAAAACACGATCAAAACACAAGATTCGGCTCACACACCCCAAAACATGCATTTTCCCCAAAATGCCCAAACAAGCCCGCTCGGCTCACCATGGCCTACAAAACTCGCGGGAAATGAAGTACGCGGCTTGAGGGTCCATCTCCCTACCTCCACCGAAGATTCGACGCACTGAGGACGTCGATCCACGAAGAAAATGCCGTTGAAGCCTCGCCGTTCCACGAACCCACGGCCGAGCTTCACCGCGCCTCCACCACCTCGATCCTCACCCATCCTCGCCCGCGCCTCGCCGCGCCGTCCCCACCTCGCCCACACTCCACCCCGTCGGCCGCCGGAGAGAGAGGGAGAGAGGAGAGAGCGTGAGAAGAGAGAGGGAGAGAAGAGAGAAATGAGAGGGGAAAGAGAAAAGGGGGGGATATATATATATAGGAAAATCCAAAAATTCTAAAAAATACCAAAAATAGAAAAATAACGTTTCCGCGATCCTCGGAACGCACCGATCGCAACGGTACCACACTCGCCTAGGTGAACGGCCCGGTTCACCCGCAACGAGGTTCCAAAGGAATTACCGAAACACACACCGGGAATCGAAAAATACACGCGAAAAAGCCGCGGAACGCTTCCGGGCCTCCAAAAGAACTCCGGATCGCGCCGATCCGAACACGAAAGATGTCCGAAACAAAATTTCGGATACAACGGAGTCGAACACTCTGAGAAATAAGATCCGAGACCCACGAACAAGGATCCAAAAAATCCAGGGCATTACAGATGGAACCCAAACCACAAAAAAAAATCGCAAGTCAAAAGACTTACTAGTTGCAGGGGCTCACGTTGCACGAGAAACACACGAGCCACGAGAATTATATGTCATGTGACAGAAGTACCTCCTCACTAGAAGCAACGCCAGATGTGTCCACTGACGTCTTACAATACGCCTCGGGTATCTCTCACTCCCCTCGAATGCGGTAACTGAGATATCGTACAAGTAACCAAGGAACAACAACAACAAGGACTAGTCAGGGTCCTGCTCGTTAGCACTGGTCCAACGTCCCCGACCACATGTACACACACAAGCTCAATGCCTTGAGCCAAGTCTGTAGCTGGTTTTCCCTCCCGTTAGACTCTAACGGCAAGGCAATGGGGCCCTCAGTAACCAGCCTAAAAACTGTCTCTACTGGGACTACTCCGCCACCACTCCCAGGTGGGCCGACACGAAGTGTCGTCAGGCTACGACTAGTGGAGGCTCACTAGACACAGAGACTCAAAACATCGAAGTACGGATAGGCTACGCACGCACCTATCATAAGTATAGTGAACACAAGGCACCACAAAGAAACCAGACTCAGGATAGTCAACTAGACCTGCTAAAACAACGATCCTTGAGTCACAAGACTCGGGTCAAGACCGTCGCACAATACTGCAACATGCCGTCAAATCAGCCTAGTCCTTGGGTCAAGATCATTATTCGAAAAACCTTACGTTGTGCGAGGATAATCCTCTGCACCCACACAAAGACACGATGACTCAATCTAGCATAACGGAAAGTCCAAGCAAGTAGGGTCATCCTGTGACGACCCAATCTACAGATATCGGGTAAACCCGATACCACTTAGATTCTGAGAGGCCTCCCAAGAGCGAAAAAGCTCCGAAGGGATAAAAAGGTATGTGAGAGTACATTAAACTTCCAGATAAAGCAGTAAGCAATTAAATTTCAATGATCAGGATTGTTAAAATAGTAGAAATAAAATTACATTTTCTATAACAATTAAAACTAACAGAGCTAGCAGAGTCCAGTCCAACCAAAGTACAGTATAATAGGAAAGAGAACGTACTCTCAAGTTGGGGGAAGCCCGACACTAGCAAACGCTGGCAACTAAGAACCACGCACTACGCCTCCAAAGCACGAGGAAGAACAGCTACACCTGAAAAGTCAGGGGTGAGCCTCGTCTCACTGGCTCAGTAGGGATCCCCCAGAACCCTACCACAAACCAACGCAGTAACAGCAGGTGAAACAACATCAAAAGTAAAGAGGAAAGCCGTACCACGGAAACACGGCATCCGAAGGAACCTTGGCCCTCTAAACTACTCCTAACAGAAACAGAAAGGCGAACCCCGATCTCACAAAGTCGGGCGTTACCTATCTGTTATCAAATCACGAAACCCATATTGCGAAGGCCTACAGAAACAGATGAAAAGGCCCTACCGAAGACCTACATGGTCAAAGGCACAAGACATACACGATCTCACCGTCGTGTACGCTACACTGACCTCGAGTGAAGCCAAGCACAGGCTACCCAGAGAAGTCACGAAAGCACAAGTTATGCGTCAAGTGACAGTAGCACCTCCTCACTAGAAGAACAGCCAGATGCGTCCACTGACGTCTTACACTACGCCACAAGTATCTCCCACTCCCCTGGAACGGCGGTAATTGAGACACTCAACAGGAACTAAGTACCAAGTAACGAGTGACTAGTCAAGGTCATGCCCGTCGGCGCTCGTCCAAACGCCCCTGACCACGTGTGCACACATAAGCTCAATGTCTTAAACCAGGCCTCTAGCTGGTTTTTCCCGCCCGTAGGACTCTCATGGCAAGACAAAGGGGCCTACGACAGCCAGCCTACAAACCGTCTCAATCGAGAACACGCCCCGCCACCACTCCCAGGTGGGCTGACACACAGGAAAGTGTCGTTAGGCTACGGCTAGTGGAGGCTCACTAGACAAAGAGAATCAAAATAGCAAACACCGAAGTACAGACAGGGTAAGCACACACTTGTTGCACGTACTACGGAGCATAATGTAGTATAGAACTGCTACCAGAATCAGGACAGTTTAGTCCTAAAGCCAAAAACCACAGGAAGCACCTTATGGATGACAACACAGTACAGCTGGATCCATAACAGCAATAATGATAGTCCACGGCCTCCGGGCCACTTACTGGACTCACAATTCCATATAACACGAAACACGGAACATGAGAGATTACCGAAGCTCTCAAACTGCATGGACATGCAAATCGAGATACGACGATACCTATAAGCATCCAAAATCATGTCTCGATCCTCACAGGATAGACGAGACACTCACGAGGTCACGTGTCAACCACTGGGTCACAACCGGATTGACCAGAAACTATATTGACCATCGAAATAATATAAAACACTACTCGGTACAATGGCACTCCCGAACACCCTATAACACGGTCACAGCCCTCATAAGACGTCCAAGACATCCACAGAACAATGGTCTAATCAAGGGGTCGAAGCCACCACAATTGGAAGCCAAACTAATAAAGAAAACACCCAGAAGGCAGTAGCGGTAGCGAGATAGCCGTGCCAACACCAGACGCGGTTCCCAACTGTTGACATGTTTTCCTACCCCTTTGCTCTTTCTTACCTTCCTCTTCCAAATGTTTCAAAGCGTAAGACAAGCGATGTAAAGGAAGAAAGAAAGAGTGGAGAAGAGTGTGTGATCGTGATCACCACCAAGATACCAAAATGCAAAAGGATGCGCCCGTACCTTGGAAAAGGGAGACACTCGTCTCACAACAGCACTGCAGGAATACACGGTCCTGGAAGAACCGCCCTGTGAACCGCACGGCCACTCGATAGACTGCTCACCAGTGCTGGGAAGAACACAGGAGGAAGAATAGCTTGGTCACAGCAAGGTTCGGAGTCAGCCGTATCGGATATGACCGCGCAATCATTCGAACGGATGGAACAAGGCCGTGCAGTACCACCAGGCTTCAAGTCGTGAGATCCGAATCTCCACCCCTTCCGGCCGGCCAGAGGGGATAGGCCTCGTGCTAGTACAATGCTGCCCTGCAACACACAATGAAAAACACAAAAGAAAACCCAAGATCAGAACTGTGAAGTGTAGTAACTATAAAAATGAATGGAAATAAACATGATAAATCGGAATGGGGGATACCTGGGAGCTTTTAAACCCCTAGGGGCGTGGAAAAACAATAGGAGGATGTGTGTATGACGTGCAAGAGTGAAAAACGTGGGAAAAGGAGATGAAGAAATGAAGCATGCAATGAATGAAGGCAACGGTGGGACTATCAGATGAAGACTCAAAATCAACACTACTCCCTGAACCGAAGGCTTATGTGGACGTAGAAAGCCTCCCTCCTTGACTGAAGGTCGCTCTGGAATTCGATAGGGCTTCGCCGTCGACCTTAGATCTCCCCCCTTTTCAAAGCTTGGACTAAGGGGCATATTTATAGAGCCTTGAAAGTCCAATCCCAAAATTGGGTTTTCCAATGAAAATTAATCTGAGATGATAATACAAAAATCGTAGATAAACCTTTTATCTTCCCCTAGGATCAAACGGCATCCCATTTGGTTAAGAAACCGCGGAGAAAATGGTGGGATAAGTCAAGGGTTTAACCATGGGCTGGAGAGAGAAAATTCAATAAAGTCTCAAGAATCGGGCCATTAAGCGGTCGCACGATAGGCCGCCCAGCCTCTTGCATGGTCTGTTGCCTGACCGTTCAAGCCTGTCGGTGGAAATTTAATAAATAGAAAAATAATCCAAATATCCATCGAACTGGCCGACTATTTCGCCGTTGGACTCTTATAGATTGAACGTTCTACTGCTAGACCACTCAACGAATAGGGCGGCCTAGGTCCAACTGTTGACGGTGATAAATTCAAATAAAATAGATAAATAGATAAATAGATAATTATCAGAAAAATTAACGCCCTGGGGACTCTGGGAACTGGACGGCCATATGACTATCGCTCCAATAATTTGGACGGCTAGATGAGGGCCGTTCAACAGCATGTCGGTGGAAATTTAGAAAATCACATAAATATCCGATAAATAGATAAATGGCCCAAATCCAGCCGCTCATTGACTGAACGGCCAGGCGAGTGACCGTGCAAAGGCTGGACGCTTGAAATTAATAAAATGTGATAAATTAAGTAAAATCAAGGCCCGTTAAGCCCTGAATCAAAGCAGACCTCGCTAGGGACGAAGGTACCCATAAAAGAGGCCCAAAGACGTGCCTGGAACTAACCCAACGAGTAATGGACAACTCGAGGCATCAACAAATGGTGGCAAGGGAAATGACTCAACATATTGACAAAAAACGGGTGTCAACAGATGCCCCTCCTTAACGTCCTCTTTGCAGGGGAGCGAGCGGAGGTGATGCGAAAGTGAAATGAAACATGGAGATGAAGCGGAGCGGACCGAAAAGCGGGCGTTAAGGTAAAAAGACACCCGTTTCGTTGCCAACGAGCGATAGGAATATTCCGAAAAACTCTGAACCACTCACAAGGAATAGTCAGACCAAAAGTGACACCAATCTGGAGGAACTAAACTATGGTAAAAGCAAGGGTAAAAGGAGGCAACCTCATCAGGGGACACAATCCACAACCAATGAGGGAATCAAAGCAGTAACAAAAAGTAAAGAGATAGACTAAAACTCCAGACGGGGACTCCTAATAAACCAAACCAAGTGAACAGACCAGAGAGAACCTTCTAACTCTGAGTGGAATTGTTCCTCTTACTCAGACATTAAACACGTAGCTATCCATTACTAGTGGGACATTTGCAGGCAAACCATGGGTCATGAATGCTCAAAAGATGCGTATGATGCATGCTGGACTAAAATAAATAAAATTATTAAAATGAATGCAAAGAAAGGATAAATATAAAATACTCGAGAATAATATTGCTAGACCGGGGCAATCAGGGTCAAGACACTATCCGCAACCACATCGTGCGAGATAGAACCATCCTCCCCAAACTTTCCCAACCTAACGGCCTATCCGATGATTAACACGTGAACCTAGATCATCATTATTTTTGTTATAAGGGAACATCAGATCTGGAACACATAGATAACTAGCTGGTTCTCGAGATAATATAGCATATGTACCATATAATAATGTAATAAGGGATACAAGGATAGAAAGCCATACCTGACTTACCTGCGCAGGTGAAACGGCATGTGACTGATGCTGCAAAGGAGATCATGAACAAGATATGCAATATTTATCATGAAATCAAATTCATTAGTTAACCATATAGTGCAGCCAAGAAGAGTTTAAAAACATTATTTCAACACCTGAACGGTCAATAAAAGGCCGCCCATAATCAAGGACAACTTGGTCCAGGCCGTGCATAGACAAATAACTTGATCATGAATGAGAAGGAGAATGGCCCATTTCAGACCTTCCAATAAAATGGACGGCCGTTTATTAGCCATTCAAAGACAATGCACCGTTGGGGCTTAAACGGTCTAATTTTAACCGCCCTGTTACGGAACGGTCGCATGATAGACCGTTTAATGACTGGCAATTTAAAACAAAAAAAACCTTTCATCTCCCTCCCTCCCCACCGTAACCAACGGCAGGAGGGAAGAGAGAAACGCCGCCCACACCCCGTTCTCCCCCTCTCAGTCTCTCAATCTCTCCCTCAATCCCCCTCTCATTTTCTCAATCTCTCCCCCAATCATCCTCTCCCTCGTCTATGCGAACGAAGCACCAGGCCCACCGCGAACGGATGGCCGATGAGGAACACGTCGCACCGCCGCCGGCGGCTGCCATGGAAGAGGAGGTCGTAGCGCTGCCCGCTGCCGAGGGAGAAGCCACATCGGCGTCGGCACCTGCGGTCGACGAAGAAGCGGCAGCAGCCACCATTGACGTCGGAGGAGACCCCCAAGCGTCGGAGGCGGCCACCGCGGTGGAGGCCAACCCCCCGTAGACGGACGAGGTAGGCCTAAAACCCTCCACATTTCCATTTAAAATGTATGCATGCTAGCTCTGGGGGTAGAATAGGGGCATTCGTCCCTTCTAGGGCCGGTTGGGAGGTCTTTTGGGTCGCTCCAGCCAGCGGGGAGGGGTTTAACGTCGTCGGGGACGACGGTGATTGAGCGGTTCAACAGGAACCGCTCAGAAAGACTACGCGGCTCACATAGATCCGTTCATGGAATGCACGGCACAGGGGTAGCTGTCCTGTGGGAATTTGAATAGACGGGAGAATGCGGACAAGCACGGTTTTGGGAAAACCATGCTGGGTGAGGGCGGACCATTTTGGTCCGTTCAACATGTGGAACACGGAGAACTGAACGGTCCGTATTGGTCTGTGGATACGAGCACGGTTTGAGGAGAGCCGTGCAAGTGTAGAATATGAGAGGATTGGGAGAGACACAGCAAGGTTAATAGGTAACCGTGGTTGCATTGAGCGGCTAGAACGAACCCGTTCATCGAATAGAAAGAAGCTAAAACTGAGCGGTCCAAACCGGGCCGTCGACAAGTTAGAGCGGTCCATGGGGAACCGCTCTGGGAACATAGTGTGTTTTCTTTTATTTCCCTTTATTTATTGAGTAAAATGCATGAATTTATTATTAAAATGTATGCAATTATTCTAAATGAATGTAGGGAAAGCGTAGGACCCGGATCTCAAGGCTACAGCTCCGAGCAGTGTACCTTGCACTGCCCGACTTCCAGCGGGAGAGGTTGGCGGCCATGGGCTTCTCGGAGTTCCTAAGCATAGAGGTGAGTCGGTTTGACACACCGCTACTCTATGCTCTGCACGACCACTGGGATCTAGTGAGTCGCACATTCCTTTTTCCGTGGGGGCACATGGTCCCCACGTTAGAGGATGTGGCCCGACTTACTGGCATGCGGGTGCACGGGTCCCCGATTAGTGGGAGCACATATCCCGACTACCGGGAGATTGCCTAGGAGCTCCTGGGGTTGGACTTGCTGCACCCCTAGCGGCAGTCCACTACCCTGACTCGGGCAGCACTCTGTTGACTTAAAGTGCGTCGGCGCGCAAAGGTGGGAAAATGTGTAACGGGTATAGATGTGTATGGCATGAGAAATCTGACTAGAGGGGGACCAACAAACAAGCATGTGAATGTGTGAAGGATGTGATCGCCACCAAGGATCCGGAAGTGAGCACCCGTACCTTGGAAAAGAAGGGGAGACACTCGCCTTTGTTAGCGCTGCAGTGATGCGCAGCTCTTGATGAACTGCCCTGAAGTTGCGCGGTCACTCGATAGGCCGCCTGGCAGCGCTGGGACCAACGCGGGAGGAAGGAAAGCTGGGTGGCAGGACGGTTTACAGACAGTCGCCTGAAGAAGATGCGCGGTCCAGAACGAGCCACTCTACTCCTCGCACGGACAGGAGGAAGACCGCTCTAACCCCACCAGCTTTCAAAATGCGGGAACACCACCTCCACCCTTTTTGGCTGGCCGGAGAGAGTGTGCGTCGTGTTGGAAGGTTGCTGACCTGCAAAACAAAGTACAGAACACAAGAAAGAAACCCAAATTAATTCTGGAACGTGTAGCAAACGTAAAGATTAATAGACACCAACATAATAGCATGAAGTGGGGGATACCTGGGGGAATTTCAAACCCCTAGGGTGTGGGAAAACAATGGGAATGTGGGTGTGTGATGCAACCAAACGGCAAAGAACGTGGATGAAGGATGAAAAGTTAACCATGCAAAAGGGAACAAAAGATGTGACTATCACAGCTAAAGGTTTGAAAACATGACTACTCCCTGGACGAACGGCGCATGCGAACGTGAAGAGCTTTTCTCCCTGACTCAAGGTCGCTCAAAAATTGATAGGGCTCCGCCATGCTTTTAAAATCTCCCCCCCTCTCAAACTTGGCCTTTAAGGTCTATTTATAGAGCCTTAAAACCCTAGCTCGAAATTGGGGTCCCTTATCCATTTTTTAGCCCGAGTTTACTAAATAAAACTTGCAAATAATACTTAAATCTCCTGCCCATTTCAAACGGGACCTCATTTGATCGAGAAACCGCGGAGAAAATGGCCGAAAAACACAAGGTTTTAGCCATGGGTGGAGAGAGAAAAGCCAGTAAATCTTCAGGTTTTGAACAATAGCGCGGTCACACGATAGGCCATCCCATTCAATAGGCGGTCTTGGTCTAGACCGTCCAATCCTGTCGAAGGATAATAATAAAAAAAATAACAAATATCCTTTTATCCAACACAACAGACCGGCTGACCCGGCGGGGATCCCTGAGGGATAGAACGGTCGTTGACCAACCACTCTATTAATTGAACGGTCCTGACTGGACCATCCAATTAAAATAAATAAATATGTGTGATTATCCAAAGACTTGGTCAAATTGGATTTCCCGCCAAGTGTGAACGGTTGGTCCCAAACCGCTCCATTGTTGTAGATGGTCTGATATGGACCGTTCAATAGCTCGATGCTGAAAATTTAGAAAATCATCTGGAATATATGGAAAACATTTAAACAGCTCAACGAAGACCGCCTACCCATTGAGCGGTCTGGACGTAGACCGCGCCATTCCTGGGCCTTTGAAAATGGATAGATTTAAGCAAAATCAAGGCCCATTAAGCCCTATATCGTAGCAGACCTGGTCAGGGAGAGAGCTACCCATAAAATGGGCCCAAGGCAATGCCCGGAAGTGACCAAATAGGTAATGGATGATTCGAGGCATCAAGATTGATGGTAAAAGGAATGACTCAGCTTATCGGTAAAAAACGGGTGTCAACAGATGCCCTCCTTAACGTCCTCTTTGCAGGGGAGCGAGCGGAGGTGAAGCAGAAGCGAAATGGAACAGGGAGATGGAGCGGAAAAGCAGCGGGGCGGACTGAAAAGTGGGCGTTAAGGTAAAACGACACCCATTTTTTCTTGCCAACAAGCGATAGGAATCTTCCGAAAAACTCCGAACCAAACATAAGGGATGATTAAGACCAGAACGACACCAGTCTGGAGGAACTAAACTAAACGAAAGGAGACAAAATGACAAGACCAACCTCATGGGGGACACAATCCCACGGTGCAATGAGGAGGCAAAAGTAGGCACAAAAAGTAAAGGAAACGAGCTAAACTCCAGATGGGGACTCTTAGCCAACCAAACCAGGTGAAAAGACCAGAGAACCTTTCAACTCTGAGTGGAATTTGTGATCCTCTTACTCAAACATGAATGCGCAATCATCCATCACCAGTGGGATATCATCCAGACAAACAATGGGGCATGAATGCTCAAAAGAATACGAATTATGCATGTTGGGCTAAAATAAAAGAAATCGTTAAAACAAATGCAAACAAAGTCACAAAATAGAAAATACTCGAGAATAATACTGCTAGACTGGGACAACCAAGGTCAAGACGCCGTCCGCAACCACAGCGTGCAGGATAGAACCATCCTCCCCAAGACATCCCAACCTAACGGCCTATCCGAAGGTCAAACACGTGAACCTGGATCATCATCGTTTTTGTTGAAGGGGAACATTAGATCCTAGAACACGCGAGCAACCAACTAGTTCTCGAGATAACTCATTCTAGTACCATATAATAATGCAATAAGGGAGGTAGGGATAAAAGGCCATACCTGACTTACCTGTGCAGGCGAAACGGCATTTTTGATTTTTTGATTTTCCTTTTTTTGTTTTCTTTTTGAATTTTTGTCATAAGACAACCAACAACTTGAACATGATAAAGAAGAATGAACATAACGAGAATAACATAACGATTAACTGAACAACAAACAACATGACATAACATAACGAACACCATAACATAACAAAGGTAAACGAGCACATATGCAATGGCGTGAACAAGCAACATGCATGCATGAACATGGTGCGACAAGACAACAACGAGGTGGGATGGCACACGGTTGGGACAAGAACATGACAGATGACTACACGGTTGGGACAACACACAGAACATAGAGGGACGACCATCAACATATGCAAGACAACCAACAACATGCAATAAGAGACAAAATAACATGCGTGACATAAACACGTGACAAGGACACGGCGGGATAAAAGACATGACAAAATACGTCCTTAATCAAAACCTAAGATCAGAATGAAGTAGAACCGCCAGGTTCATAATCGTGAGGCAAAGACCTCTCATAAGATATGATCATTGGAAACAAAATTTGAGAAGGACTAAAGCTTCAGAATAGATCGAGAGGTATGATTGAAGAAGAGAACAGATCAGAAGATGTGAACATGAGACAAATAGAACAAAATATGGAAAAAGGAAAGCTTGAGTACCTACAACCTGCACACTTAGCAAACAGATTACGTATCTGTCCTTCAAACAAATGCAAATGCATGAAAAAGACACATTTTTTAGATTTTTTTATTTTTTGTAAAAAATTTTATGATTTTTTTGATGTTCAACAATATTTGATTTTTTTGGATTTTTGAAGTATTTGATTTTTAGTTTTTTTAAATATTTGATTTTTTTTTGTTTTGATTTTGACATGGCAATTTGCAGCACCTAAAGACGGGCTCAAACTACCGGCCAGGCATCGTCGTTCCTACCCCTTTCATTAAAGGCTTCCCTTAAGCAGGGCGTGCATGTGAGGGTGGCTCGCCATAACCAACCGCTTCTAAAGAACGATGTCCCTACTAAGGCCATACCCGGGATACAACCCAGCCTAAGAGGGAGAAACAGAAGAAAAATTGGAGATAAACTTCGTGCAAGATGGGAGGTATCAGGACTTGAATTCCTTCCATGGCACTATCCCTCAAAGAGATAGTCTGTTGCGCTGGGACTTTATGTATTTGATTTTTAGACCCATATTTATCAGATACGCATGCGACCGGGCTCATGACGTCCCGCGGAGAACTGTACTGCCACTCTTGCCATGCCTTTGAATCATAATTTTGCATTGATTTATTTTCTCATTTTGGTAGCCCTTATTGGCCAGATATATCATGAAAGCTCACTTTTGAGGGTCAAGACTGCCCCTATTTGAGACATCTCTCGTATTAGGGAGCGCCTAGGCTAGTCATCTTATCCATCAATCTCTTGCCCCGACAGTTGACCGAGCAGAGAAAAGAAAAGACCTTTGTGCATACCCAAAGTATGGCCAAAGTAGCAACGGTGTTGCTTCAGAGAGGAAAATCAGCTATGGCTTGCCGTGTAGTGTGTGGAAAACACATACTCAAAGGTCACCCTCAATAATCGGGGAAAGAAACTAGACTCCTAACACGGAGTTCTCACCAGCCTAAGGATGCTACAGAAGCTAATTTTTTTATTTGACACAAAGTTAAGATGTAATTAAACAAAGACTCGTAAAGCCACTCCATCATGTTTTAAGGAACCAAAATTATAAGCGAGTGCAGAAATAACAGAGTAATAACAATGATAACATGTTCAGGCACAAAATCAAAGATACCTTTGCAAATCCATGGCGTGCAAACCGGCCTCCTGAAGTAATTTAATCATCGAGCTTTGAGGAGCACGAACTTTGTTTTCCTCGCTTGTCAGGGTAAGAGGGAGAGGATAGCAAGGATTTGAAGATTCCTCTAGATGGAGGAGCGGCAGACACCAAACTGGACGAAGAAGAATAAAAGGAAGAGAGACGAGGGCTAGAACTCCCTCGTTAAGGCACAGAGGCCCTGATAACAAGGAATCAAATACAGAATGAACAAAGATTAACTGAGATCAAGGCGACTAAATCCTCGAAAATAGCAAGAAAAGGGTAAGAACCCTGAAAGGATGAGGAAGAAAGAATAGAAAGATGAGGATAAGAATCATCCGACATGGCCGGAGAAGGAAAATGAAAGTCATCCGCCAAGGGCGGGGAAGAAGTGACAGGATCGCCCGACGAAATCGGGAAAAAGGAATGGAGGTCACCCGACAAAGTCGGGGCAGGATCAAAAAGCCCACCCGACAAGGTCGGGGAACGAGCATGAGGAATCCCCAACAGGGTCGGGGAAAAAGGATGAGAAGTGGCGTCAGACGTACCCGGGGAGAAAAATTATAAGAGGCCCCCGGATCAGGGGAAGAGGAAGTCATAGGCCAGGACCTAGAATGGTGAGGATAGGAGAAAATAGTAGAAATGTGGTCAGGTGGAAGAAGGTACACCACCCAAGGATAGGCACTGAGTAATAGAATGGATGAATGAAAGGAAGATGAAGAGGCAGAAGAAGGAGGTGGAGTGAGCCCCCGAATACACAACTGTTGCCCTTATACTTACGTCGCCGCCTCTTCTTGGCAGAAATCTGCTTGCAACAGCTTCGCCTGGCGCGGACTCGGGCCTTCGGGCTTCTTATCTTGCAATGTTTTTTTAAATAACGGGCCCACCTGGCAGACGACCTTGCCCGATTATGAAGGTGCAGCTTCATCAGGACAGTTTCCCCTAGCTGTGCAGTGCTAACCATAGAAGAACATTCTCGAACAGTCAACTCCTTGGGATGAACATCAGGAAGCAGTGTAGTTTTCTCATTCGACGCTTGAACATGGAGCTTTGGCATCTTCACTCGGTAGTTGGGCATGAAGCATAACTCTCTTGCTAGAAGTGCAGGACGGAACTGAGGGAGGGCGATGTGCGGCGTTGACGTGGCTGCCTCACCAATAAGTCGAGAGAGATGAGACAGAAAATGCTGAATGCCCCTGGCCAATCTCGCAGGCACGGCCAATTTCCCTTGAATGCTGAATTCATTAAACTTTTTGCCGTGTGGGTTAGCACTATCCGGGCGGAAAACTCTTCTGGGCTAGTGAACTGAACAACAACCAAGTGAGAGGTGATAACAACATCAACAGTGAATTCTTCGATGAGCAAAGAGATTGTCGCCAGCTTCGCTTTTGAAGAAACTGGCGCCAGTGCTAAGGAACTCTTCTTAAAAACTGTCTTCATAGCAAGTGCAGGCTCAGTATCCCCAGAATAGCCAGGGACCAGGACTCGGACCGTCATGCGACAAATGAAATCTTGAAGCTTGTAATGCACAATCAAAGCCTGGCTCGGCTCATTATCTCCCTGGGAACTAGACCCAAGGGGCACCAAAGGTAGCGCGCACCCGCTCGTGGGGTGGAGATAGGCAGAGAGAGGGGTGGAGAAGGCTTGGCAGGTGTGGGCGAGGGCAATGCGAGCGGCGGAGAGATAACGATGGTGATAGCCTCTGGTGGGGGTAAAGGCAAAGGTGGAGGTGTAGAAGAGGGCAAAGGTGAAGATGGTGGCATGGGTGGAGATGAAGGCAATGGCGGGGGTGTGGGCGTAGGGGTAGCTTGCTCAGGCTCAGACGATGATGGTGAAGGGAGCGGCATCGGTAGCGGGGATGGTTGTGAAGGTGATGGGGTAAGGATCATCGTGAGAGGAGGCGATGAAGACGGTGGTGGTGACGGCAATGGGGATAATGGAGAAGGCGATGATGGAGATGTGGTCAATGGAGGCAGCGAAGATGGGGGTGGAGAAAGTGGTGGCGAGGCAGAAGAGGTGGCAGGTCGTGGCGCCCCTCTCCGACGTGTCGGTACAATACGTCGAGCGGCGTTGGGAGTAGAGGCGGTGGTGGAAATGGAGGGGGAAGGAGAAGAGTTTGTGCTGGCCTAAGTAGAGGCTTGGGTTTGTGGAGGCCGTGGAGGTTGAGTAGGAGACGGTGAAGGTGAGGGGGTAGGTAAGGGGATAAATAATGGAGCGGGTGCTTTATCAACTGAAGAATCATAGGGATGCCCCTGGTCTTAAGACGGAGATGGCTGCCTGGGCGGCGCTTGCTGCTGCTACTGCTGTTTGCGAAGATCCAAAATAACATGATGTATGACAGTCTAATCAATCATCCTCTTGTCTTCCAAGTTGTAAACAAGTTCCCGGACTCAGGGCAGTCCTCAATCAAATGCCCCTATTGACGATGAAACTCACAGAAACGGAATAAATTCCCGACCGTAGGTTGGAAAAGCACAACCGGAGGGAGTTACAACGCATGGGTCACCATCAAAGCCCTGAAAACATCTATAAAGGATTCTGGCAACAAAGAGCGAGAAGCCCACTTCGGGCAAGGTGGACGCTGAGGGGTATGAGAAGGTAGTGGGGATGGTAGTGGAGGTTGCGTAGGCAAGGGGAATTGCGTAGGTGAAGGCGGAGGGCTAGAATGATGTCGAGCCGTGGAGGGAGTGGGAATATAATGGATGGCATTCACCCGCTCAGGGTGTGACATTTCCTTGACCGGAAGTGGAGAGGTGTGGGGAGATAAAGCAGCGGAGGGCTGACTCGTGGAGGGCTGACTCGTGGAGGGATGATATGCGGAGGAGTATATGGGGGTATAGGGGTGTGTGGGGGCGGAAGGCCGACTCGTGGAGGGATATGAGGTGGAGGGCTGACTCATGGAGGGATATAAGGGAGATGGCGGATGGGAGGTGTACGTGGGCGTAGAAGGTGGAGAAATTCAGGGTCAAGGGAACTTAGGAGTTGTTGATGGATGAAGCGGGATCGGCTGTAGAGTTGTTGCCATGAAGTGATATCGTTCAGGGCTAAGATGCATTTGAGCTCGGGCGTTGCATTAGAAATAACCATTTTAATCTGCTCGCCCTCCGAAATATGCCTCGGGACTTGCGTGGCTAGGCGACGCCAGCAGTCGGTACACGTGGAGAATTCCTCGTCGGGCTTCATCTTCTCTTGGGCCAGATCCACCATGGAGTACTTGGGTCCAACCGGGTCTCGGTACTGCTGAACAAATTTTTCTTGTACAACTTGAAAATTCATCATCTGCTCTTGCGGTAACGTGAAGAACCAATCCTTGACCGAGCCCTTTAAAGATAGACCAAACAAATAGGCCATCAAGCGTAGATCGTGCCGGAACTGGGCCGACTCATATAAGAAATCCTTCAATGGACGTAGGGGTCACCAATTCCACCATAGCGACGATATGCGGAATCTGTGAACGTGGTGGAAACTGAAGACCTTGAAAGGCAAACGGGATATCCAAAGAAGTTTGGGGATTAATTCGGCGTTGCAATTCATCAAGCTGGTGTTGGGCTTAAGCGATCATCTCCTTAGTGGGAAGAGTCCGAGAAGGATGTGGGACAGCCCGAGCAAGAGAGTGGGAGCTTAAGCCAGATGATGATGGGCCGAATAAAGAGACCCAGCCTGAGAAGAAGGAAAGCCCATTCCAGAATAGGGGGATATATGGGCCTGGAAGGATTATGTATGTGGGGATGATAATTGATTGGGCCAATAGCAGCGCGGGCGGGATAAGAAGGCCCGTTAAGAGAATAGGGTCCATTGAAAGAAGAAGGCATGTGAAGAGAATAAGGCCCATTAGATGAATGAGGTGATGGGCCTGCGTGGGAAGAGGAATCCATGCGGGGGTAAGAAGACAGGGAAGATGAGGGATACTGGACAGAAGAGAAGTGCTCCATGGGAGAAATGGAGACTTTATACAATGAATTTCAAAGGAATACAAGAAAAGAAGCAAAATGCAACCAAATGGAGACACACACACAGATGAACTTGACCAAATGAGTCTAATTTGACAAAATGATGTGCATGATGATACTGCAGCACAAATGGAGGGAAGAGATGAGTGAAGAATCCACCAATTAACCACCCAAGTTATGAATGATGCATGAAAATTTTATAAGTTCCTCTTTAGGACCTTAGTGGGTTAATTACTATATGAATTCGCTCAACCACATAGTACCTAACTAGGGTCAGAATGGGAAACTGGGTGACTCTAAGAGACTCTCCCTTTTACGGATGTAAACCCTAGACTTGGGGGGGTGATAACGGTACAACTTGCCCGGCGTACGTGTGGGAATCCACTACTCACGGGGACTTACGGAGGTCCTCAGCAAGGTCGCCTAGTCGGCTCCAAGGAATATGGAGACGAGAGGAAACCCTACCTCGGTAGGAATGCAACTACGATAATGAGTATGATGCCCCTATGTGCACCGGAGTGCATGCAAAGTCTAGCCTAAAACTAGCAATCAATGATCAAGCAAACATGAAGGAAATGAAGACAACCATGAGACTATACAATAACAGCAGGGGGAGATCACCAATGACACCCAAACTATCTCACAATAATCAGAAATTGACAATGGAAATAGAGGCTCGGGTGCCCTGTAGCAGTACTACACGGTCTGTAACAGACCGCTCTGAGTGATGGCACGGCCGAGAGTGGACCGTTCAGGAATAAAAGGCAGTCTGAGGTAGACCGTTCAGTAACAGGGAGTAATGATAGCAAATGAAGCACGTAGAAAATAATGAAATAAGCAATGACACGGCCTTCAATAGACCGTTCAGAGGCTAATAACCAGAGGAAATCACAACAAAGTAAATGATTGAATAAACAGAAACAGAGAGAGAAATGCGTACCTGGTTGGGCAATCAGTCGACAGATCTCTCAAATGGAGAACAGATTAGAGACGACCGCTAAAAAAGCAACATAAATCACCAAAATGTAGAAACCAGAAACGTACCTTGATCGATGAGGCCAGAAGGTCTATGTCAGACCGCATAAGGAACAAAACGGTCTGACGATGACTGCTGACTGTGATGAACTTACAAAAAAGGAACACTTGAAGTGAGATCGGAGCGGCTCACAGGCGGCCGCTCAGAACCATCAACGGCTCTGATCAGACCGTGCACAATCCCGAAGATAGAAATTCCAAAAAGGCCAGATGGCAACCTTAAACATTCACAGAAAAGGATTTAACCAAGCACAAAAAGGGGTCAGCAGGACACCAACACGACGGGCACTAGTGGTCCCACCGTGATCGCCAGAATATTCTGTTGACTTAAAGTGCATCGGCGCGCAAAGGTGGGAAAATGTGTAATAGGTATAGATGTGTATGGCATGAGAAATCTGACTAGAGGGGGACAAACAAATAAGCGTGTGAATGTGTGAAGGATGTGATCGCCACCAAGGATCCGGAAGTGAGCACCCGTACCTTGGAAAAGAAGGGGAGACACTTGCCTTTGTTAGCGGTGCAGTGCTGCGCGGCTCTTGATGAACCACCCTTAAGTTGCACGGTCACTCGATAGGCCACCTGGCAGTGCTGGGACCAATGCGGGAGGAAGGAGAGCTGGGTGGCGGGACGGTTTACGGACAGCCGCCTGAAGAAGATGCGCTGTCCAGAACGAGCCGCTCTACTCCTCGCACGGACCGGAGGAAGACCGCTCTAACCCCACCAGCTTTCAAAACGCGGGAACACCACCTCCACCCTTTTCGGCCGGCCAGAGAGAGTGGGCCTCGTGTTGGAAGGTTGCTGACCTGCAAAACAAAGTACAGAACACAAGAAAGAAACCCAAATTAATTCTGAACCTGTAGCAAATGTAAAGACTAATAGACACCAACATAATAGCATGAAGTGGGGGATACCTGGAGGAATTTTAAACCCCTAGGGTATGGGAAAACAATGGGAATGTGGGTGTGTGATACAACAAAATGGCAAAGAACGTGGATGAAGGATGAAAAGTTAACCATGCAAAAGGGAACAAAAGATGTGACTATCACAGCTAAAGGTTTGAAAACATGACTACTCCCTGGACGAACGGCGCATGCGAACGTGAAGAGATTTTCTCCCTGACTCAAGGTCACTCTGAAATTTGACAGGGCTCTGCCGTGCTCTTAAAATCTCCCCCCCTCTCAAACTTGGCCTTTAAGGTCTATTTATATAGCCTTAAAATCCTAGCTCAAAATTGGGGTCCCTTAGCCATTTTTTAGCCCGAGTTTACTAAATAAAACTTGCAGATAATACTTAAATCTCCCGCCCATTTCAAACGGGACCTCATTTGATCGAAAAACTGTAGAGAAATTGGCGGGAAAACACAAGGTTTTAGCCACGGGTGGAGAGAGAAAAGCCAGTAAATCTTCAGGTTTTGAACAATAGCGCGGTCACATGATAGGCCATCCCATTCAATAGGCAGTCTTGGTCTAGACCGTCCAATCCTGTCGGCGGATAATAATAAAAAAAATAACAAATATCCTTTTATCCAGCGCAACAGACCGGCTGACCCGACGGGGATCCCTGAGGGATAGAACGATCGTTGACCAACCACTCTATGTAATTGAACGGTGCCGACTGGACCATCCAATTAAAATAAATAAATATGCGTGATTATCCAAAGACTTGGTCAAATTGGATTTCCCGCCAAGTGTGAACGGTTGGTCCCAAACCGCTCCATTGTTGTGGACGGTCTGATATGGACCGTTCAATAGCTCGATGCTGAAAATTTAGAAAATCATCTAGAATATATGGAAAACATTTAAATGGCTCAACGAAGACCGCCTACCCATTGAGCGGTCTGGACGTAGACCGCGCCATTCCTGGGCCTTTGAAAATTGATAGATTTAAGCAAAATCAAGGCCCATTAAGCCTTGTATCATAGCAGACCTGGTCAGGGAGAGAGGTACCCATAAAATGGGCCCAAGGCAATGCCCGGAAGTGACCAAATAGGTAATGGATGATTCAAGGCATCAAGACTGATGGTAAAAGGAATGACTCAGCTTATCGGCAAAAAATGGGTGTCAACACACTCTAGGACAATTTAGGACTGCGACGTGCTGGGATTGCGACGGGGGAGCTGCCCCAGTAGCACCTCCAGAGGTTGATGGACCGGGTTCGTCCGTGAGTTGCGGCAGAGGCAAGACTGGAGGCAGATCGAGTGCTGAGGAGGTTTCTGACGCTCTTGTTCGGTCGACTGCGGTTTGCTACGAGAGAGGACGTCATCAGCTGCCGCTTCTTCCGCTACTTCAGGATCTCGACCACGCCGGTGACTACGTGTGGGGAGCTGCGGTTCTTGTTTTTCTCTTTGACACTCTTAGCTCGACCAGCAGGCGGACCGTGCTCGGCGGGTTCTCCCCTCTTCTCCAGGTATGACATGACCCTAATACTTGATTATGCAACACTTATGTGTGTCCTACATGCTGACGTGTAATGCAATGAAGGTGTGGGCCTACGTATGACTATGTGGGTTGGGGAGCGGCGAGGAGACTCACCCTGAGCTCCTACCGATTTCCAGGAGGTGGACCGCACCTCGGGAGACCGGAGGCCTTCGGAGATAGGTCTGAGGGCTGCAGGACGACATGGACACCCTACCGTACACTTCGGTACGACCCTAAACTCAGACCCCTTTTTAATTAAATGCAGTTCTATATGTTTGTGATGCTGATGCGACTCCTCTACTTTGACAGGTACGGTGGACACCCTATACAGACGTGGGGCACGAGGGTCAGCCCTGGGTAGTGGGGGCCCTCGCCTTCTCTGGACGTGATGTGTGGCTTCACTGCATGAATGTAGTGGAGCCAGTCCACTTCAGACTGGTGATGAGGACGATCGGCATCCATCAGCTAGCAGTAGAGTTCCCGGCACCGGAGAAGCCGGGGGAGCGCGTGGGGCGACACCCGCGAGGCGTGGCGACGGTGCTTGACTGGAGGGAGTGAGCTGTAGAGCAGATTATGGATTGGACAGCACTCGGGCAGATTGTGATCGCCTGGGCGGAGAGCGACGCGGCGTACTACACAGCGTATGCTAGGCACTACCGGGACCAGGTGTTCCGTGGTGCCCGCCAACCGGTACGACTTCTAAATCCTAATGCCTCTCTATTATGCTTTCTATATGATTATGCACTGATGTTTGGACTTGCAGATCGACCCTGAGAAACGGATTGCGATGTTACAGGGGCTCCTCCACTCCACGATCCGTGAGCGCGATGAGGCCTGACAGGCCCTGGCCCTACTGGTGAGTTTCCTAACCCTTAAACTTAATTATGCACTTTGATTATGATTATGCTATGAACTGACTGACCCTATAGTTTAAAATGTAGCGAGCCGAGGAGAAAATAACTAGAAGGGTGAGAAACAAGGGGAAGAACAGAGAGAAACACTGGTTCACAGATGAACAGGACAGCACAGTGAAAAACATGAAATAGCTTGAAAACCAGAAGGAATTAGAAGATGGTGAAGAAGAAGAAGTTGTAGAGAACGTAAAAATAAAGAACTTTCATGAGGACAGCAAGAGGAGAAGAGGGACGGAAGAGGGTGAACTCGGCGAACTAAAAGATGTGAGAGGGAGAGAAAGAGTGAAAAATTACCAAAAGAAGAACTCCCTCTTCTCCTCCTTACCCTGGGCTATTTATAGGGAAAGTTTGGTAGATAGAGGGTGGAGATTATATCAAAAGGAGATGGATGGCTGAGATTCAAGTGGAATATGATGTATGGGGAAGAGTAAAAGTAGGTGGGCACCCCCTTTCTTGGACTTTAGGCACCCCATTTCCCAAGGCTCATCATGTCTCTCCTTTATTTCAAACTTTGAATGTCCTTTTCCTCCTTTTTAAACTTTGAACTTTGAATTCCTTCTTTTCAAACTTTGAATTCAAAATTTTAAACTTTCTTTTCCCTCCAACCAAAATATGTGCTTTTTGTCTTGGTCAAAGTAGTGGTGACAATTTTGCCTCCGGCTTCTTTTGTAATTACCTTCGGTGTCCTACACACACATAATTGCACTTTAGTCCATAAAAATTACCACAATGTGCACATAAATCTCAAATACTCATGATTATGCAATGGAGAATTAATACTCATGGCCCTCAACTTTAATTTATTATTAAATAAGACAATCAAATTAATCAATTTACGTGAAAGCTCCAATTTAAATGCGGAGTTGAGGTTAACTATGAAATATGCATAATTGCCTAATTATATGCACATAAAATGGTGTACATGCAATGAATTGTCATAAGAAATGGACACTTATCACACCCCCAACTTACTCATTGCTAGTCCCTTAGCAATGCCAATAAATTAAAATTTAGGACTAACAAGAGTTTGTAAAATTCATACTCTCATATCCAGTTCTCCCTTCATATAATCAACCAAAGATTAAGAATCTGGAATCATTAATGCACACTAGCCTTATGTAGGAACTTAATAGTACATGATTAAGAATTCAACTTAAAGCTCAATAGCACTTGTGTATGTGTAACTACCAAATCCACAGTTTAGACAATTGCATCCCCTATTTGCTATTCCAAACAAATACCTTTCAACTCTGCACTTCTTAGATCAGAGCATTAAGTATATTAACTTTTTATCTGCCTTATTGCTTTGTCCCTTTGGGATCTTTTATACCACACATGATGCTGCACTACCCTTCACTACTCAACGTGAACCTCGACTCTTGCCTTAGGAGAAGCAGGCCCAGTTTCGCAGATCCAAGTTCCATTTTTCGTTTTACGCGAACCTCAACACGTCTTAGGTGAAGTAGACCCGGTTACTAAGATTAGGGACATTTTTCATGGTGTTTTTTTTTCTATCTTTTTTTTTCATAGTGCCATTGCACTTATTTGATAGATAATTTGACAGAAATTTTTGTAAAAAGATCTTTTTTCTTAAGAAGTGCAGAATATCAGACATCATACCTAAAATGGCAGGGGGATTGTCTTTCTTGTTTCATTAGTGTGCAATGTGAATTTCTTTTTTCTAAAGTGCACATGAACTTTGAAAGGATTCTTAGATCAGTTTTCCGTGGCTAGAATGACTAAATTTCCCATCATCCTTCTCCCTAGTCTTTTCTATTCCAGAATTACTTTTAATTTAAGCATGAATCATGAAACTCAAAAATGGGGTTTATATCTTTTCATTTGCATGCAACAATACATGATATCAAGTAAGAACTCAGATCAGGTTGTACTCACATGAATTGAAATTATTTTTTCTTTTCTCCACCCCCAACTTACTCATTGCTAGTCCCTTAGCAATGTCAATAAATTAAAATTTAGGACTAACAAGAGTTTGTAAAATTCATACTCTCATATCCAGTTCTCCCTTCATATAATCAACCAAAGATTAGGAATCTGGAATCATTAATGCACACTAGCCTTATGTAGGAACTTAATAGTACATGATTAAGAATCCAACTTAAAGCTCAATAGCACCTGTGCATGTGTAACTACCAAATTCACAGTTTAGACAATTGCATCCCCTATTTACTATTCCAAACAAATGCCTTTCAACTCTGCACTTCTTAGATCAGAGCATTAAGTATATTAGCTTTTTATCTGTCTTATTGCTTTGTCCCTTTGGGATCTTTTATACCTCACATGATGCTGCACTACCCTTCACTACTCAACGTGAACCTCGACTCTTGCCTTAGGAGAAGCAGGCCCAGTTTCGCAGATCCAAGTTCCCTTTTCCGTTTTACGTGAACCTCAACACGTCTTAGGTGAAGTAGACCTTGTTACTAAGATTAGGGGCATTTTTCATGGTATTTTTTTTCTATCTTTTTTTTTCATAGTGCCATTGCACTTATTTGATAGATAATTTGACAGAAAGTTTTGTAAAAAGATCTTTTTTCTTAAGAAGTGCAGAATATCAGACATCATACCTAAAATGGCAGGGGGATTGTCTTGCTTTTTTCATTAGTGTGCAATGTAAATTTCTTTTTTCTAAAGTGCACATGAACTTTAAAAGGATTCTTAGATCATTTTTCCGTGGCTAGAATGACTAAATTTCTCATCATCCTTCTCCTTAGTCTTTTCTATTCCAGAATTACTTTTAATTTAAGCATGAATCATGAAACTCAAAAATGGGGTTTATATCTTTTCATTTGCATGCAACAATACATGATATCAAGTGAGAACTCAGATCAAGTTGTACTCACATGAAATGAAATATTTTTTCTTTTCTCCCCCCCAACTTGAATGACATTGTCCTCAATGACATATGCAATATGTATGAATAGAACAATGTAGACATGAAATTTATGAAGGAACGGGACAACCTGACGGAAGTGAACTTCGACGGACATCCTTGCTGACCAAAGGCGGTACTTGGCAGGTAAAGGCGAGGCATAGGTGCAAGCAATCTTTTCTCTCCCCCTAACTTTTCCTTTATTAATAC
This sequence comes from Amorphophallus konjac, assembly GCA_022559845.1. Lineage (NCBI taxonomy): Eukaryota > Viridiplantae > Streptophyta > Magnoliopsida > Alismatales > Araceae > Amorphophallus > Amorphophallus konjac. The sequence continues at coordinate 347,919,209 of CM040123.1, read as the reverse complement.
ATATATAAATTAAAAATAATAATAAAAAATTACAATACAAACTTGGGTTGCCTCCCAAGAAGCCATTTATTCGCACAGGAAAATTACGAAAACTGTGGGTTGCCTCCCAAGAAGCGCTAAGTTTAACGTCTTCAGCCAGATGCATGTGACTTATTTACCACAATGTTGATTTGATTATGAGTCACCAAATGATTTTGTTTTTCTTTGAATTCCAGGCTCCATGCCATAGGAGGAAAGTATGTTGCAGATGAATCCATGGGCTTAAAAGATTCCAGGGTGGGTTTAAGAGTTCAAATGGGCCACCTTGGTTAGAGAATGGAAGAGGATCATTATTAATGATCATATCATGAATGACAAAATATTCCTCTTTAAGGTCTTGATAAGGTGGGAACAAATCTATGCATACCTTATTATCTTTCAAAGATTCTTTTATTTTGGATTTTTCCATCATTAGGTTGAGATGAGAAAAAACATGAATAGGAGGGGTATCAAAAGGTTCCACCACAAGTTCAATGTCTAGGAGACAAGGATAAATGAGATTAACATGCTTCTCAACACAGTGTTGGTCATGAATATCAGGTGGATCTGACCAATCGACTTGAAGAATGACAGAAGTATCCACAGAATTGTCGAGGTCAGAAATGATCACAAGATCAACATCTTTTCCTAGATCAAGAGCCGTCTGATCAAAATGATTTTCATGCAAAATGTCTAACTCTTCATTAACCCAAGATGAATGGTTCAAATATTCACTGAATTCTTTTTCCACCCTCACTTCTTCTTCATCCTCATCTTCAAAGAAAGAATTATCAAATTTAGGAAGAGTAAATTGATTGGAAATTTGAAATTCATTTTTCTCTTCCTCTCCCCCCAACTTAAAACTGTTTGACTTCTCATAATTTTCTTCATGATTTTGCTCGGCCTCCTTAAATTGATTTTCACTAGCTTCCTCTAATTCTTCATGATATAATAGTTCCATATTTTCCTCATTGTCACAAATGATTTGATTGTTGTTAAGTTGAGGATTCATGGGTTGATCATTTAGACTAACATTATAGTCAGAATCAAAGTTTGAAGTGGAGAAGCTAGCTATTTGATCCATTTCCAACCCCTTAGCAAGTTGGTCTAGTTGGGCCTGAATGATTTGACTTTGAGCTCCAATGGACTGTTGTTGGGCCAAGATGAGTTGAGTCATTTGATTGAACCTATCCTCCTTATTGGAATCAAACTGTGGAAGAACTGGATAAGATGGTTAATAGTCAGACTGAGGTGGATAACAATCTGAGTGGTAATCAGTCTGACAATGGGGAGGAGGGGCGTAGATGGGTTGTCTTTCATATTGGACATGACCGTAAGGATCATTTGAGTATGAAGCCCAATTTGGAAAATTTTGATCTGGAGGATAATGAATCGGGTCTTGATGAGATTCCCAAGAGAATGATTGCGGGTTTTCACACCCAAAATTAGATGAATATGTGTGATAAGAAGGGGTGGAAAAATATGGAGGTATTTGAGTTTGCTCTTGGGTAAAAGAAGAAAGTTGACCTGTATAGAAGTGTGAATTTTCAAAATGGGTTGGGCCGCGTTGAGTGAGAGGTAAATGTTGAGTTGGGCCATTAGCAACATAATGGGATGGTTTGGCCCACATGTCCTGATGATCAAGACAATAAGGTGGAATGAAGGTGTTTAAATTCATAGCCCAACAGTGGATCAAGAAACATGGGCTACAAAGTCCACCTCATTGAATTTATGAGCCCACTCAACGATTGGAATTTTCTCACCCATATTTTTTTAAGTTTTTTTAATATATATGTTTTTAGTTTTTATTATTCTCAATGCAATCAATAACTATATGAATATGTATGCAAGATGATGGTTTTTTTTTGACAAAAACTAGGACAAAGAGAGAGAAGAGGAGATTTTGTTTTTTTGATGCAAACACAAAGAAGTTGTCACACAAGTTACCTAATGACCAAGATGTGACCTAGACCTATAATTTGGGTTTCACAAAATAGCTAAAGTGAAACTTAAGTTCACCCTCAATATTTCCACCGGCCAGGTAAGGGGTGGGGTAGTGGGAGGTTCCCCCTACTTTCGTAGGGACCTAATTATGTCAAACCACTAGCTCGCTTAAGGCGTTTGCCATCCGACCGTCTTGCCTTAGGCACCGGTTTTCATAAGAGGGTAAGCCCAAATAACACAAGAACCACAGTGTGAACCTAGGGCCAATGTCTACTGGATTTTATTTAAGGTCTAAGTGATGCAAAGATGCATGGGAATTATGGTTTGTGGGCTAAGGAAGGGTGATGAAATCTCCACCTTATCTTACTTATGGGTGTTGCCCTTAGAATATTTTAGAAATGATATGCAACAAACCAATTTCAAACAAGGGGTTCTATGCAAGCATGGAAATGTATGGGCATACTTTTGAAGAAATTAGAGTACTCGCCTTGCCACCCGCAATCTTCAATAATATAATTAAAAATGATTAAACAATAAGGTAAAATAAATTCTATCCTAAATGATGCATGACCTAAAATATGGAAGTGTGGGTTCTACTCTTGCAATGAAGATTTTTATTGAAGTTCAAGTGATGATTTTTTTTATTTTTATTTAGTGAACCTATCAAACCACAAGATATGAAATATAGAGAAATGAAACTAAAATGAAGGAGGAAAAGTTTGGATACTTACTTGACAAGCGTTCCCTCGTTCTTTTTTTTTCTTTTTTTTTAAATGAATGACTAAATCACAAAGATGAAAGAAAGAAAGGTAAACTTACCTCTGATTTTTTCTGATTTTTTTCTTTTCATCCTGTAAAAAAAAAGAGAGTTTTATTAGTATACTATATATACAAGGAAAACAAAGTTCTTAAATCAAAAATCATCATTCCTCCCCGGCAACGACGCCAAAAATTGATAACGCAAAATTTCATCGTTTAAAACACGCGTATAACAATCTTAAAACCGAACTCGCACTACATAAAGGTAAGACGTAATAAGGTGGCGAGAAGGGTCAAATCCATAGGGAAGAAGAGATTTTTAAAGTTAAAAACCTTGGAGTCCTTTAGAAAACACTTGTGATTTTATTTTGTTTAAATAAAATAGTGAAATGAAGAACAAACCAAACACTTAATTAAAAACACCTATGATTATGCACCTATGTTATAGAAATTAATTGCATGAAGTGAAAAGAAGAGATAGAAGAAGGGGGTAGAGATGGAAGAAGATCAAGAACTAGATCAAGAGAACAACTTTCATTAACTTAAAAGAAAGAGTACATGAAATGTGAAACAAGTTTACACTAATGACACAATGAGATTACAATGAAGTGAAATAAAACTAAAGTAATAACAAAAAGAGGAGCCTAAGGTGTGAAGATGATAGTAGCAATGGTGATGACGCCGTCGTCTCCTCCTCGCCGAGCCTTGGAGAGTATCGCTCCGCCTTGAAAGAGATCGCCGTGGAAAGAGGTGGATGAAGAAGCCGTCGCCGTCCACGTCACGAGCCTTGGAACGTCGCCCGTCTTGATGTGAACGCCGCCATGAAAGGGGAGTTGTGGAGGACAAACTCTGGAGAAAAATATAGAGAGAAATGTGGAAGGATTTGTGTGGAGATGAAGAAAGAAAAAGATGGGAGAGTAAAACAGTAAGAAAATAAATATAACTCGTAAATAAAGAAGAATTGGAGGAAGTGATAGAAGAAGGAAATCTAGATATACATAAGAGAAAGAACTTTTATGAAGAACTCAGAGAGAAAAGAAGAGTGGAAGGGCTTCAAAACTGAGAAATAACAAAAGCTAGAACCTCAAATGAACAGTGAAATTACAGGACAGTAAGGTGCAAAATGAGAAATAACTTTCAAATTAGAAAGAATTAGAAGATGGAGTTGAATAAGAAGTTGAAGATCTTTTAAAAACAAAGAAATTTTATGAAGAAATCAAGAGGAGAAAATGACTAGAAGGGTGAGAAACAAGGGGAAGAACAGAGAGAAACACTGGTTCACAGATGAACATGACAGCACAGTGAAAAACACGAAATAGCTTGAAAACCAGAAGGAATTAGAAGATTGTGAAGAAGAAGAAATTGTAGAGAACGTAAAAATAAAGAACTTTCATGAAGACAGCAAGAGGAGAAGAGGGACGGAAGAGGGCGAACTCGGCGAACTAAAAGATGTGAGAGGGAGAGAAAGAGTGAAAAATTGCCAAAAGAAGAACTCCCTTTCTCCTCCTTGTCATGGGCTATTTATAGGGAAAGGTGGGTAGATGAAGGGTGGAGATTGTATCAAAAGGAGATGGATGGCTGAGATTCAAGTGGAATATGATGCATGGGGAAGAGTAAAAGTAGGTGGGCACCCCCTTTCTTGGACTTTAGGCACCCCATTTCCCAAGGCTCATCATGTCTCTCCTTTATTTCAAACTTTGAATGTCCTTTTCCTCCTTTTTAAACTTTGAACTTTGAATTCCTTCTTTTCAAACTTTGAATTCAAAATTTTGAACTTTCTTTTCCCTCAAATCAAAATATGTGCTTTTTGACTTGGTCAAAGTAGTGATGACAATTTTGCCCCCGGCTTCTTTTGTAATTGTCTTCGGTGTCCTACACACACATAATTATACTTTAGTACATAAAAATTACCACAATGTGCACATAAATCTCAAATGCTCATGATTATGCAATGGAGAATTAATACTCATGGCCCTCAACTTTAATTTATTATTAAATAAGACAATCAAATTAATCAATTTACGTGAAAGCTCCAATTTAAATGCGGAGTTGAGGTTAACTATGAAATATGCATAATTGCCTAATTATATGCACATAAAATGGTGTACATGTAATGAATTGTCATAAGAAATGGACACTTATCACACCCCCCAACTTACTCATTGCTAGTCCCTTAGCAATGCCAAGAAATTAAAATTTAGGACTAACAAGAGTTTGTAAAATTCATACTCTCATATCCAGTTCTCCCTTCATATAATCAACCAAAGATTCGGAATCTGGAATCATTAATGCACACTAGCCCTATGTAGGAACTTAATAGTACATGATTAAGAATTTAACTTAAAGCTCAATAGCACTTGTGCATGTGTAACTACCAAATCCACAGTTTAGACAACTGCATCCCCTATTTGCTATTCCAAACAAATGTCTTTCAACTCTGCACTTCTTAGATCAGAGCATTAAGTATATGAACTTTTTATCTGCCTTATTGCTTTGCCCCTTTGGGATCTTTTATACCACACATGATACTGCACTACCCTTCACTACTCAACATGAACCTCGACTCTTGCCTTAAGAGAAGCATGCCCAGTTACGTAGATCCAAGTTCCCTTTTCCGTTTTACGTGAACCTCAACACGTCTTAGGTGAAGTAGACCCGGTTACTAAGATTATGGGTATTTTTTATGGTATTTTTTTTTCTATCTTTTTTTTTCATAGTGCCATTGCACTTATTTGATAGATAATTTGACAAAAAGTTTTGTAAAAAGATCTTTTTTCTTAAGAAGTGCAGAATATCAGACATCATACCTAAAATGGCAGGGGGATTGTCTTGCTTGTTTCATTAGTGTGCAATGTGAGTTTCTTTTTTCTCTAAAGTGCACATGAACTTTGAAAGGATTCTTAGATCAGTTTTTCGTGGCTAGAATGACTAAATTTCCCATCATCCTTCTCCCTAATCTTTTCTATTCCAGAATTACTTTTAAATTAAGCATGAATCATGAAACTCAAAAATGGGGTTTATATCTTTTCATTTGCATGCAACAATACATGATATCAAGTAAGAAGTCAGATCAGGTTGTACTCACATGAAATGAAACATTTTTTTCTTTTCTCCACCCCCAACTTACTCATTGCTAGTCCCTTAGCAATACCAATAAATTAAAATTTAGGACTAACAAGAGTCTGTATAATTCATACTCTCATATCCAGTTCTCCCTTCATATAATCAACCAAAGATTAAGAATCCGGAATCATTAATGCACACTAGCCTTATGTAGGAACTTAATAGTACATGATTAAGAATTCAACTTAAAGCTCAATAGCACTTGTGCATGTGTAACTACCAAATCCACAGTTTAGACAATTGCATCCCCTATTTGCTATTCCAAACAAATACCTTTCAACTCTGCACTTCTTAGATCAGAGCATTAAGTATATTAACTTTTTATCTGCCTTATTGCTTTGTCCCTTTGGGATCTTTTATACCATACATGATGCTGCACTACTCTGCACTACCCTTCACTACTCAACGTGAACCTCGAGTCTTGCCTTAGGAGAAGCAGGCCCAGTTTCGCAGATCCAAGTTCCCTTTTCCGTTTTACGTGAACCTCAACGCGTCTTAGGTGAAGTAGACCTTGTTACTAAGATTAGGGGCATTTTTCATGGTATTTTTTTTCTATCTTTTTTTTTCATAGTGCCATTGCACTTATTTGATAGATAATTTGACAGAAAGTTTTATAAAAAGATCTTTTTTCTTAAGAAGTGCAGAATATCAGACATCATACCTAAAATGGCAGGGGGGTTGTCTTGCTTGTTTTATTAGTGTGCAATGTGAATTTCTTTTTTCTAAATTGCACATGAACTTTGAAAGGATTCTTAGATCAGTTTTCCGTGGCTAGAATGACTAAATTTCTCATCATCCTTCTCCCTTGTCTTTTCTATTCTAGAATTACTTTTAATTTAAGCATGAATCATAACACTCAAAAATGGGGTTTATATCTTTTCATTTACATGCAACAATACATGATATCAAGTAAGAACTCAGATCAGGTTGTACTCACATGAAATGAAACATTTTTTTCTTTTCTCCCCCCAACTTGAATGACATTGTCCTCAATGACATATGCAATATGTATGAATAGAACAATGTAGACATGAAATTTATGAAGGAACGGGACAACCTGACGGAAGTGAATTTCGACGGACATCCTTGCTGACCAAAGGTGGTACTTGGCAGTTAAAGGCGAGGCATAGGTGAAAGCAATCTTCTCTCTCCCCCTAACTTTTCCTTTATTAATACCTACAAAAATTAAAAATGATAAAAAAAATTGCAATACAAACTTGGGTTGCCTCCCAAGAAGCCATTTATTCGCACAGGAAAATTACGAAAACTGTGGGTTGCCTCCCAAGAAGCGCTAAGTTTAACGTCTTCAGCCAGATGCATGTGACTTATTTACCACAATGTTGATTTGATTATGAGCCACCAAATGATTTTGTTTTTCTTTGAATTCCTGTCTCCATGCCATAGGAGGAAAGTATGTTGCAGATGAATCCATGGGCTAAAAAGATTCCAGGGTGGGTTTAAGAGTTCAAATGGGCCACCTTGGTTAGAGAATGGAAGAGGATCATTATTAATGATCATATCATGAATGACAAAATATTCCTCTTTAAGGTCTTGATAAGGTGGGAACAAATCTATGCATACCTTATTATCTTTCAAAGATTCTTTTATTTTGGATTTTTCCATCATTAGGTTGAGATGAGAAAAAACATGAATAGGAGGGGTATCAAAAGGTTCCACCACAAGTTCAATGTCTAGGAGACAAGGATAAATGAGATTAACATGCTTCTAACACAGTGTTGGTCATGAATATCAGGTGGATCTGACCAATCGACTTGAAGAATGACAGAAGTATCCACAGAATTGTCGAGGTCAGAAATGATCACAAGATCTACATCTTTTCCTAGATCAAGAGCCGTCTGATCAAAATGATTTCCATGCAAAATGTCTAACTCTTCATTAACCCAAGATGAATGGTTCAAATATTCACTCAATTCTTTTTCCACCCTCACTTCTTCTTCATCCTCATCTTCAAAGAAAGAATTATCAAATTTAGGAAGAGTAAATTGATTGGAAATTTGAAATTCATTTTTCTCTTCCTCTCCCCCCAACTTAAAATTGTTTGACTCCTCATAATTTTCTTCATGATTTTGGTCGGCCTCCTTAAATTGATTTTCACTAGCTTCCTCTAATTCTTCATGATGTAATAGTTCCATATTTTCCTCATTGTCACAAATGATTTGATTGTTGTTAAGTTGAGGATTCATGGGTTGATCATTTAGACTAACATTATAGTCAGAATCAAAGTTTGAAGTGGAGAAGTTAGCTATTTGATCAATTTCCAACCCCTTAGCAAGTTGGTCTAGTTGGGCCTAAATGATTTGACTTTGAGCTCCAATAGACTGTTGTTGTGCCAAGATGAGTTGAGTCATTTGATTGAACCTATCCTCCTTATTGGAATCAAACTATGAAAGAACTGGATAAGATGGTTCATAGTCAGACTGAGGTGGATAACAATCTGAGTGGTAATCAGTCTGACAATGGGGAGGAGGGACGTAGATGGGTTGTCTTTCATATTGGACATGACCGTAAGGATCATTTGAGTATGAAGCCCAATTTGGAAAATTTTGATCTGGAGGATAATGAATCGGGTCTTGATGAGATTCCCAAGAGAATGATTGCGAGTTTTCACACCCAAAATTAGATGAATATGTGTGATAAGAAGGGGTGGAAAAATATGGAGGTATTTGAGTTTGCTCTTGGGTAAAAGAAGAAAGTTGACCTGTATAGAAGTGTGAATTTTCAAAATGGGTTGGGCCGCGTTGAGTGAGAGGTAAATGTTGAGTTGGGCCATTAGCAACATAATGGGATGGTTTGGCCCACATGTCCTGATGATCAAGATAATAAGGTGGAATGAAGGTGTTTAAATTCATAGCCCAACAGTGGATCAAGAAACATGGGCTACACAGTCCACCTCATTGAATTTATGAGCCCACTCAACGATTGGAATTTTCTCACCCATATTTTTTAAGTTTTTTTAATATATATGTTTTTAGTTTTTATTATTCTCAATGCAATCAATAACTATATGAATATGTATGCAAGATGATGGTTTTTTTTTGACATAAACTAGGACAAAGAGAGAGAAGAGGAGATTTTGTTTTTTTTTATGCAAACACAAACAAGTTGTCACACAAGTTACCTAATGACCAAGATGTGACCTAGACCTATAAGTTGGGCTTCACAAAATAGCTAAAGTGAAACTTAAGTTCACCCTCAATATTTCCATCGGCCAGGTAAGGGGTGGGGTAGTGGGAGGTTCCCCCTACTTTCGTAGGGACCTAATTATGTCAAACCACTAGCCCGCTTAAGGTGTTTGCCATCCGACCGTCTTGCCGTAGGCACCGGTTTTCATAAGAGGGTAAGCCCAAATAACACAAGAACCACAGTGTGAACCTAGGGTCAATGTCTATTGGATTTTATTTAAGGTCTAAGTGATGCAAAGATGCATGGGAATTATGGTTTGTAGGCTAAGGAAGGGTGATGAAATCCCCACCTTATCTTACTTATGGGTGTTGCCCTTAGAATATTTTAGAAATGATATGCAACAAACCAATTTCAAACAAGGGGTTCTATGCAAGCATGGAAATGTATGGGCATGCTTTTGAAGAAATTAGAGTACTCGCCTTGCCACCCGCAATCTTCAATAATATAATTAAAAATGATTAAACAATAAGGTAAAATAAATTCTATCCTAAATGATGCATGACCTAAAATATGGAAGTGTGGGTTCTTCTCTTACAATGAAGATTTTTATTGAAGTTCAAGTGATGATTTTTTTTTTTTATTTAGTGAACCTATCAAACCACAAGATATGAAATATAGAGAAATGAAATTAAAATGAAGGAGGAAAAGTTTGGATACTTACTTGAAAAGCGTTCCCTCGTTCTTTTTTTTTCCTTTTTTTTGGAATGAATGACTAAATCACAAAGATGAAAGAAAGAAAGGTAAACTTACCTCTGATTTTTTTTGATTTTTTTCTTTTCATCCTGTAAAAAAAAAGAGAGCTTTATTAGTATACTATATATACAAGGAAAACAAAGTTCTTAAATCAAAAATCATCATTCCTCCCCGGCAACGGCGCCAAAAATTGATAACGCAAAATTTCGTCGTTTAAAACACACGTATAACAATCTTAAAACCGAACTCGCATTAGATGAAGGTAAGACGTAATAAGGTGGCGAGAAGGGTCGAATCCATAGGGAAGAAGAGATTTTTAAAGTTAAAAACCTTGGAGTCCTTTAGAAAACACTTGTGATTTTGTTTTGTTTAAAGAAAATAGTGAAATGAAGAACAAACCAAACACTTAATTAAAAACACCTATGATTATGCGCCTATGTTATAGAAATTAATTGCATGAAGTGAAAAGAAGAGATAGAAGAAGGGGGTAGAGATGGAAGAAGATCAAGAACTAGATCAAGAGAACAACTTTCATTAACTTAAAAGAAAGAGTACATGAAATGTGAAACAAGTTTACACTAATGACACAATGAGATTACAATGAAGTGAAATAAAACTAAAGTAATAATAAAAAGAGGAGCCTAAGGTGTGAAGATGATAGTAGCAATGGTGATGACGCCGTCGTCTCCTCCTCGCCGAGTCTTGGAGAGTATCGCTCCGCCTTGAAAGAGATTGCCGTGGAAAGAGGTGGATGAAGAAGCCGTCGCCGTCCACGTCACGAGCTTTGGAACGTCGCCCGTCTTGATGTGCACGCCGTCATGAAAGGGGAGTTATGGAGGACAAAGTCTGGAGAAAAATATAGAGAGAAATGTGGAAGGGTTTGTGTGGAGATGAAGAAAGAAAAAGATGGGAGAGTAAAACAGTAAGAAAATAAATATAACTCGTAAATAAAGAAGAATTGGAGGAAGTGATAGAAGAAGGAAATCTAGATATACATAAGAGAAAGAACTTTTATGAAGAACTCAGAGAGAAAAGAAGAGTGGAAGGGCTTCAAAACTGAGAAATAACAAAAGCTAGAACCTCAGATGAATAATGAAATTACACGACAGCAAGGTGCAAAATGAGAAATAACTTTCAAATCAGAAAGAATTAGAAGATGGAGTAGAATAAGAAGTTGAAGATCTTTTACGAACAAAGAATTTTTATGAAGAAATCAAGAGGAGAAAATAACTAGAAGGGTGAGAAACAAGGGGAAGAACAGAGAGAAACATTGGTTCACAGATGAACAGGACAGCACAGTGAAAAATACGAAATAGCTTGAAAATCAGAAGGAATTAGAAGATTGTGAAGAAGAAGAAGTTGTAGAGAACGTAAAAATAAAGAACTTTCATGAAGACAGCAAGAGGAGAAGAGGGACGGAAGAGGGCGAACTCGGCGAACTAAAAGATGTAAGAGGGAGAGAGAGTGAAAAATTGCCAAAAGAAGAACTCCCTCTTCTCCTCCTTACCATGGGCTATTTATAGGGAAAGTTGGGTAGATAGAGGGTGGAGATTATATCAAAAGGAGATGGATGGCTGAGATTCAAGTGGAATATGATGCATGGGGAAGAGTAAAAGTAGGTGGGCACCCCCTTTCTTAGACTTTAGGCACCCCATTTCCTAAGGCTCATCATGTCTCTCCTTTATTTCAAACTTTGAATGTCCTTTTCCTCCTTTTTAAACTTTGAACTTTGAATTCCTTCTTTTCAAACTTTGAATTCAAAATTTTGAACTTTCTTTTCCCTCAAACCAAAATATGTGCTTTTTGACTTGGTCAAAGTAGTGGTGACAATTTTACCCCCGGCTTCTTTTGTAATTATCTTCGGTGTCCTACACACACATAATTATACTTTAGTACATAAAAATTACCACAATGTGCACATAAATCTCAAATGCTCATGATTATGCAATGGAGAATTAATACTCATGGCCCTCAACTTTAATTTATTATTAAATAAGATAATCAAATTAATCAATTTACGTGAAAGCTCCAATTTAAATGCGGAGTTGAGGTTAACTATGAAATATGCATAATTACCTAATTATATGCACATAAAATGGTGTACATGCAATGAATTGTCATAAGAAATGGACACTTATCACACCCCCCAACTTACTCATTACTAGTCCCTTAGCAATGCCAATAAATTGTAATTTAAGACTAACAAGAGTTTGTAAAATTCATACTCTCATATCCAGTTCTCCCATCATATAATCAACCAAAGATTAGGAATCTGGAATCATTAATGCACACTAACCTTATGTAGGAACTTAATAGTACATGATTAAGAATTTAACTTAAAGCTCAATAGCACTTGTGCATGTGTAACTACCAAATCCACAGTTTAGACAATTGCATCCCCTATTTGCTATTCCAAACAAATACCTTTCAACTCTGCACTTCTTAGATCAGAGCATTAAGTATATGAACTTTTTATCTGCCTTATTGCTTTGTCCCTTTGGGATCTTTTATACCTTACATGATACTGCACTACCCTTCACTACTCAACGTGAACCTCGACTCTTGCCTTAGGAGAAGCAGGCCCAGTTTCGCAGATCCAAGTTCCCTTTTCCGTTTTACGTGAACCTCAACGTGTCTTAGGTGAAGTAGACCCGGTTACTAAGATTATGGGTATTTTTTATGGTATTTTTTTTCTATCTTTTTTTTTCATAGTGCCATTGCACTTATTTGATAGATAATTTGACAGAAAGTTTTGTAAAAAGATCTTTTTTCTTAAGAAGTGCAGAATATCAGACATCATACCTAAAATGGCAGGAGGATTGTCTTGCTTGTTTCATTAGTGTGCAATGTGAATTTCTTTTTTCTAAAGTGCACATGAACTTTGAAAGGATTCTTAGATCAGTTTTTCGTGGCTAGAATGACTAAATTTCTCATCATCCTTCTCCCTAGTCTTTTCTATTCCAGAATTACTTTTAATTTAAGCATGAATCATGAAACTCAAAAATGAGATTTATATCTTTTCATTTGCATGCAACAATACATGATATCAAGTAAGAAGTCAGATCAGGTTGTACTCACATGAAATGAAACATTTTTTTCTTTTCTCCACCCCCCAACTTACTCATTGCTAGTCCCTTAGCAATGCCAATAAATTAAAATTTAGGACTAACAAGAGTTTGTAAAATTCATACTCTCATATCCAGTTCTCCCTTCATATAATCAACCAAAGATTAGGAATCTGGAATCATTAATGCACACTAGCCTTATGTAGGAACTTAATAGTACATGATTAAGAATTCAACTTAAAGCTCAATAGCACTTGTGCATGTGTAACTACCAAATCCACAGTTTTGACAATTGCATCCCCTATTTGCTATTCCAAAGAAATACCTTTCAACTCTGCACTTCTTAGATCAGAGCATTAAGTATATTAACTTTTTATCTGCCTTATTGCTTTGTCCCTTTGGGATCTTTTATACCACACATGATGCTGGACTACCCTTCACTACTCAACGTGAACCTCGACTCTTGTCTTAGGAGAAGCAGGCCTAGTTTCGCAGATCTAAATTCCCTTTTTCGTTTTACGTGAACCTCAACACGTCTTAGGTGAAGTAGACCTTGTTACTAAGATTAGGGGTATTTTTCATGGTGTTTTTTTTCTATCTTTTTTTTTCATAGTTCCATTGCACTTATTTGATAGATAATTTGACAGAAAGTTTTGTAAAAAGATCTTTTTTTCTTAAGAAGTGCAGAATATCAGACATCATACCTAAAATGGCAGGGGGATTGTCTTGCTTGTTTCATTAGTGTGCAATGTAAATTTCTTTTTTCTAAAGTACACATGAACTTTGAAAGGATTCTTAGATCAGTTTTCCGTGGCTAGAATAACTAAATTTCTCATCATCCTTCTCCCTAGTCTTTTCTATTCCCGAATTACTTTTAATTTAAGCATGAATCATGAAACTCAAAAATGAGGTTTATATCTTTTCATTTGCATGCAACAATACATGATATCAAGTAAGAACTCAGATCAGGTTGTACTCACATGAAATGAAACATTTTTTTCTTTTCTCCCCCCCAACTTGAATGACATTGTCCTCAATGACATATGTAATATGTATGAATAGAACAATGTAGACATAAAATTTATGAAGGAACGGGTCAACCTGACGGAAGTGAACTTCGACGGACATCCTTGCTGACCAAAGGCGGTACTTGGCAGTTAAAGGCGAGGCATAGGTGCAAGCAATTTTCTCTCTCCCCCTAACTTTTCCTTTATTAATACCTACAATAATTAAAAATAATAAAAAAATCACAATACAAACTTGGGTTGCCTCCCAAGAAGCCATTTATTCGCACAGGAAAATTACGAAAACTGTGGGTTGCCTCCCAAGAAGCGCTAAGTTTAACATCTTCAGCCAGACGCATGTGACTTATTTACCACAATGTTGATTTGATTATGAGCCACCAAATGATTTTGTTTTTCTTTGAATTCCAGTCTCCATACCATAGGAGGAAAGTATGTTGTAGATGAATCCATGGGCTAAAAAGATTCCAGGGTGGGTTTAAGAGTTCAAATGGGCCACCTTGGTTAGAGAATGGAAGAGGATCATTATTAATGATCATATCATGAATGACAAAATATTCCTCTTTAAGGTCTTGATAAGGTGGGAACAAATCTATGCATACCTTATTATCTTTCAAAGATTCTTTTATTTTGGATTTTTCCATCATTAGGTTGAGATGAGAAAAAACATGAATAGGAGGGGTATCAAAAGGTTCCACCACAAGTTCAATGTCTAGGAGACAAGGATAAATGAGATTAACATGCTTCTAACACAGTGTTGGTCATGAATATCAGGTGGATCTGACCAATCGACTTGAAGAATGACAGAAGTATCCACAGAATTGTCGAGGTCAGAAATGATCACAAGATCTACATCTTTTCCTAGATCAAGAGCCGTCTGATCAAAATGATTTTCATGCAAAATGTCTAACTCTTCATTAACCCAAGATGAATGGTTCAAATATTCACTCAATTCTTTTTCACCCTCACTTCTTCTTCATCCTCATCTTCAAAGAAAGAATTATCAAATTTAGGAAGAGTAAATTGATTGGAAATTTGAAATTCATTTTTCTCTTCCTCTCCCCCCAACTTAAAACTGTTTGACTCCTCATAATTTTCTTCATGATTTTGCTCGGCCTCCTTAAATTGATTCTCACTAGCTTCCTCTAATTCTTCATGATATAATAGTTCCATATTTTCCTCATTGTCACAAATGATTTGATTGTTGTTAAGTTGAGGATTCATGGGTTGATCATTTAGACTAACATTATAGTCAGAATCAAAGTTTGAAGAGGAGAAGCTAGCTATTTGATCCATTTCCAACCCCTTAGCAAGTTGGTCTAGTTGGGCCTGAATGATTTGACTTTGAGCTCCAATGGACTGTTGTTGGGCCAAGATGAGTTGAGTCATTTGATTGAACCTATCCTCCTTATTGAATCAAACTGTGGAAGAACTGGATAAGATGGTTCATAGTCAGACTGAGGTGGATAACAATCTGAGTGGTAATCAGTCTGACAATGGGGAGGAGGGGCGTAGATGGGTTGTCTTTCATATTGGACATGACCGTAAGGATCATTTGAGTATGAAGCCCAATTTGGAAAATTTTGATCTGGAGGATAATGAATCGGGTCTTGATGAGATTCCCAAGAGAATGATTGCGAGTTTTCACACCCAAAATTAGATGAATATGTGTGATAAGAAGGGGTGGAAAAATATGGAGGTATTTGAGTTTACTCTTGGGTAAAAGAAGAAAGTTGACCGGTAGAGAAGTGTGAATTTTCAAAATGGGTTGGGCCGCGTTGAGTGAGAGGTAAATGTTGAGTTGGGCCATTAGCAACATAATGGGATGGTTTGGCCCACATGTCCTGATGATCAAGATAATAAGGTGAATGAAGGTGTTTAAATTCATAGCCCAACAGTGGATCAAGAAACATGGGCTACAAAGTCCACCTCATTGAATTTATGAGCCCACTCAACGATTGGAATTTTCTCACCCATATTTTTTAAGTTTTTTAATATATATGTTTTTAGTTTTTATTATTCTCAATGCAATCAATAACTATATGAATATGTATGCAAGATGATGGTTTTTTTTTGACATAAACTAGGACAAAGAGAGAGAAGAGGAGATTTTGTTTTTTTTTATGCAAACACAAACAAGTTGTCACACAAGTTACCTAATGACCAAGATGTGACCTAGACCTATAAGTTGGGTTTCACAAAATAGCTAAAGTGAAACTTAAGTTCACCCTCAATATTTCACCGGCCAGGTAAGGGGTGGGATAGTGGGATGTTCCCCCTACTTTCGTAGGGACCTAATTATGTCAAACCACTAGCCCGCTTAAGGCGTTTGCCATCCGACCGTCTTGCCTTAGGCACCGGTTTTCATAAGAGGGTAAGCCCAAATAACACAAGAACCACAGTGTGAACCTAGGGCCAATGTCTACTGGATTTTATTTAAGGTCTAAGTGATGCAAAGATGCATGGGAATTATGGTTTGTGGGCTAAGGAAGGGTGATGAAATCCCCACCTTATCTTACTTATGGGTGTTGCCCTTAGAATATTTTAGAAATGATATGCAACAAACTAATTTCAAACAAGGGGTTCTATGCAAGCATGGAAATGCATGGGTATGTTTTGAAGAAATTAGAGTACTCGCCTTGCCACCCGCAATCTTCAATAATATAATTAAAAATGATTAAACAATAAGGAAAAATAAATTCTATCCTAAATGATGCATGGCCTAAAACATGGAAGTGTGGGTTCTACTCTTGCAATGAAGATTTTTATTGAAGTTCAAGTGATGATTTTTTTATTTTTATTTAGTGAACCTATCAAACCACAAGATATGAAATATAGAGAAATGAAATTAAAATGAAGGAGGAAAAGTTTGGATACTTACTTGAAAAGCGTTCCCTCGTTCTTTTTTTTCTTTTTTTTTTTTGAAATGAATGACTAAATCACAAAGATGAAAGAAAGAAAGATAAACTTACCTCTATTTTTTTCTGATTTTTTTCTTTTCATCCTATAAAAAAAAGAGTGCTTTATTAGTATACTATATACACAAGGAAAATAAAGTTCTTAAATCAAAAATCATCATTCCTCCCCGACAACGGCGCCAAAAATTGATAACGCAAAATTTCATCGTTTAAAACACGCGTATAACAATCTTAAAACCGAACTCGCACTAGATGAAGGTAAGACGTAATAAGGTGGCGAGAAGGGTCGAATCCACAGGGAAGAAGTGATTTTTAAAGTTAAAAACCTTGGAGTCCTTTAGAAAACACTTGTGATTTTGTTTTGTTTAAAGAAAATAGTGAAATGAAGAACAAACCAAACACTTAATTAAAAACACCTATGATTATGCGCCTATGTTATAGAAATTAATTGCATGAAGTGAAAAGAAGAGATAGAAGAATGGGGTAGAGATGGAAGAAGATCAAGAACTAGATCAAGATAACAACTTTCATTAACTTAAAAGAAAGAGTACATGAAATGTGAAACAAGTTTACACTAATGACACAATGAGATTACAATGAAGTGAAATAAAACTAAAGTAATAACAAAAAGAGGAGCCTAAGGTGTGAAGAAGATAGTAGCAATGGTGATGACGCCGTCGTCTCCTCCTCTCCGAGCCTTGGAGAGTATCGCTCCGCCTTGAAAGAGATCGCCGTGGAAAGAGGTGGATGAAGAAGCCGTCGCCGTCCACGTCACGAGCCTTGGAACGTCGCCCATCTTGATGTGCACGCTGCCATGAAAGGGGAGTTGTGGAGGACAAACTATGGAGAAAAATATAGAGAGAAATGTGGAAGGGTTTGTGTGGAGATGAAGAAAGAAAAAGATGGGACAGTAAAATAGCGAGAAAATAAATATTACTCGTAAATAAAGAAGAATTGGAGGAAGTGATAGAAGAAGGAAATTTAGATATACATAAGAGAAAGAACTTTGATGAAGAACTCAGAGAGAAAAGAATAGTGGAAGGGCTTCAAAACTGAGAAATAACAAAAGCTAGAACCTCGGATGAACAGTGAAATTACAGGACAGCAAGGTGAAAAATGAGAAATAACTTTCAAACCAGAAAGAATTAGAAGATGGAGTAGAAGAAGAAGTTGAACAACTTTTAAAAATAAAGAACTTTTATGAAGAAATCAAGAGGAGAAAATAACTAGAAGGGTGAGAAACAAGGGGTAGAACAGAGAGAAACATTGGTTCACAGATGAACAGGACAGCACAGTGAAAAACATGAAATAGCTTGAAAACTAGAAGGAATTAGAAGATGGTGAAGAAGAAGAACTTGTAGAGAACGTAAAAATAAAGAACTTGCATGAAGACAGCAAGAGGAGAAGCGAGACGGAAGAGGGCGAACTCGGCGAACTAAAAGATGTGAGAGGGAGAGAAAGAGTGAAAAATTGCCAAAAGAAGAACTCCCTCTTCTCCTCCTTACCATGGGCTATTTATAGGGAAAGTTGGGTAGATAGAGGGTGGAGATTATATCAAAAGGAGATGGATGGCTGAGATTCAAGTGGAATATGATGCATGGGGAAGAGGAAAAGTAGGTGGGCACCCCCTTTCTTGGACTTTGGGCACCCCCTTTCCCAAGGCTCATCATGTCTCTCCTTTATTTCAAACTTTGAATTCAATTTTCCCTCCAACCGAAATATGTATTTCTTTTCCCCAATTTCAAACTTTTGAAATTTCTTTTCCCTCCAATCAAAATATGTGCTTTTGACTTGGTCAAAGTAGTGGTGACAGTTTTACCCCCGGCTTCTTTTGTAATTGCCTTTGATGTCCTACACACACATAATTACACTTTAGTCCATAAAAATTACCATAATGTGCACATAAATCTCAAATGCTCATGATTATGCAATGGAGAATTAATGCTCATGGCCCTCAACTTTAATTTATTATTAAATAAGATAATCGAATTAATCAATTTACGTGAAAGCTCCAATTTAAATGCGGAGTTGAGGTTAACTATGAAATATGCATAATTACCTAATTATATGCACATAAAATGGTGTACATGCAATGAATTGTCATAAGAAATGGACACTTATCATCTGTCTTCGGGAGGAGTTAGCTCAGAGCCGGCCGGCGGACGCAGTAGAGACCGCACTCCGACAGGCCGAGTTGTAGCGACTCAGGGCTACTGCTGGAGAGGCAGAGCGATACTGGCTTCAGGTAGCGAACCTGGAGGGGCTAGTGGACGGCCTTAGAGAGGTGAGTCGGGAGGGTAGCAGAGCAGCCCCGAGTGGCAGCCATGGCACTCACGGCTCCGTGAGGAGTTACTTTACAGGTTCCTCCGGCCACCGTAGGAATGAGGAGGGTGAACGGCACCGATGACACCGCGAGGAGGCGACCTCGGCGATGCCTCCACAGAAGAGGCATGAGGGAGCCGGTGACAGGCCAGAGGGAGAGGGACATGCCTGACTTTTGTACTTTGGACATGACTTTTGTACATGGATATGATAGTGATATGATATGTTTTTGGTTTGATTTTATGGATGAATGGATGTATGAATGAATGCAAATGCTTGACACTAACTTACTAACTACGACTACTAACTCGACACGAGTGAGCGAGTGAGTGAGCGGGAGAGATGGACACGACACGAGTGAGTGGGAGAAATGACTCCGAGTGGGTGAGAGAGAGAGGACTACGAGTGGGTGAGAGAGAGGCGACTACGAGTAGGTGAGAGAGAGAGGACTACAAGTGGGTGAGAGAGAGATGTCAAAAAATTTTGAGTGAGAGAGACGCCAAAAAAATTGAGTGAGAGAGAGAGAAAGACGTCAAATAGTGAGTGGGAGAGATGACTATGAGTGGGGGAGAGAGACACGTACCGACTGAGAGGCACGGGAGAGACACGGGAGAGGAGAGAGAGACGTACCTACCGAGAGGCATAGGAGAGTCGCAGCCTTAGAGTGCCACGATACAGGAAGGACAAAACAGGGTGGCATGGGATGAACAGTCATTGAGTGGCCGTTCCTATCCTTACACGGTCCGAAATTGACCGCTGGAATGCTTCCTGACCAAGTCGAACCAAGGCATCTGAGCGGTTCAAGCTCAGCCCTGCATGTCATAGAACGGTGAGACAGTGACCGTTCCTGTGGAAGAACGGCCTTCATGTTGCCGTTCCCGGGTCCTGTAGACACGCTATTCCTGACGTCTCCTGAGAAAATCTCATATTACTATACGACGCCCCGCAGCGGCTTTCACATTTTGAATCGCTTGAGTGCTTCCTATCCTTGAGTCTTCTTCCGCCTTTTCGATATCCGAAAATCGTCTCGTTACGGCATTCGGACGGCATCAACACCAATCGGACGCACCGGAAGGTTCTGGAACCAGGAAGAATGTCTGGCAGGCGGCTGCCGACACCTTTTCAGGGGACTCGGGGGGGTCTTCATGGAGGCGTCCAGGCCCCTGGATGCCTCCATGATTTTAATATATATTTAAAGCCACAAAACACATAAAAAATAATAAATTAATGGAGGCGTCCAGACCCCTGGACGCCTCCATGAAAACAAAATATAAAATATAAATAATATTAATAATGATAAACGATAAAACAAAAAAAAAATAATATATTTATGGAGGCGTCCAGGCCCCTGGACGCCTCCATCAACTTGCCCACGGGCGGCCCCCGTTCGATGGTCGATTTGACGTTTGAGAAAAAATCCAAAATGTGAAGGCGTCCAGGTGCCTGGACGCACCCATACTCCATATACGGACAATCCCGACACGCCGGTCGGTTTGACTATTCGGAAAAATCCAAAACGTGGAGGTGTCCGGGAGACTGGACGCCTTCATTTCACCACATCCGGACAAGCCCGACGCGCCGCTCAATTTGACGTCTCAGAAAAGTCCAGAATATAAGGGCGTCCTGCTAGTCAGACGTGCCCACTTGTGAGTCACGGGCGTCGGTCAAAAACCACGTGTTTTGCCAAACCGCGTGCGGCTTTCGGCGGATTCCGGTGGGCTGCTATGGAGGCGTCTAGTTGTCTGGACGCCTCCATTAAAATATTCAAAATAAAAAAATAAAAATTAATAAAAAATTTCTAAGGCCTTGATGAAGGCGTCCTGGGTCCTAGACACCTCCAAAAGGAGGCGTCCAGGCCCCTGGACGCCTCCATCGTTCGGGACTCTATAAATAGCAGACCCCCCTCAGTCTGGAGGGAGAGCATTTTGAGAGGTCTGACAGGCTGCCGGATCCTTTTCTAACCCTTAGGTTCCTTTCAAGAGGAGGTTCTGCCGGCTTCTCGAGTGCCCACGCTCGCGAGAGGAAGGTCATCTTCATCCACCGCGCTTCCACGTCATCCCTACGCTGCCGGAGCTCCGCCAGATTTTGCCATCGGCACATCCAATAAGCCAATCCTTTCCTTTTCTTCGTAGTTCTTTTGCATTCATCATCTCGCATCCTCTATCCCCCTTCATAAGGGCGCCTCTTCTTATATACTTCTTGCATCCATCATCGCATTTTCCTCCTACTCGAGTTCGAGAGGGGTTTAAAATCACACCAACCAGGTGTGTGTCCTGCCGCGATTTCGTTATTTTCATCACAAGGGATTTATACTACACTGCCATTTTCTAATTCTGTTTATCTATTGTCTGTTATTTTGCAAGGGTAACTGAAGAAAGCCTTCTCCTTCGGCCGGCCGAAGGGGGAGGAAGAAGCAACCCGCCACTTCCTGCTAGTGAGCTAGGCGCGATCATTTCCTTATTTTGGGGTCTTTGTCCCCTAACGATCACATCATATTCTCGAGGCCGCGGCGAGTAACTTCCCTAATGACCGTTTAAATTCCCATTTTTATATTCTCTTTATATTCTGTTATATTCTTATCTGCTCATATTCTCGAGGCCGCGGCGAGTAACTTCCCCAATGGCCGTTTAAATTTTCATTTTTATATTCTCTTTATATTCTATTATATTCTTATCTGCTCATATTCTCGAGGCGGCGGCGAGTAACTTCCCCAATGGCTGTTTAAACTCCTGTTCTTTATATTCTCTTTATATCCTGTTATATTCTTATCTGCTCATATTCTCGAGGCCGCGGCGAGTCATTTCCCGCAATGGCTGTTTGAATTCTATCCTTTCTCTTGTATATCTTGAATTACTGCTATATCTGCTATACTCTCGAGGCCGCGGCGAGTCACTTCCCGCAATGGCCATTTCAATTCTTGCTATTTGATTTCTGCATCATTCCCGTCCCCCCGAGGTTGTGGTGAGTCACTTCCCGCTATGGCCGTTTAACCCCCATATCTTGCT
This sequence comes from Amorphophallus konjac, assembly GCA_022559845.1. NCBI lineage: Eukaryota > Viridiplantae > Streptophyta > Magnoliopsida > Alismatales > Araceae > Amorphophallus > Amorphophallus konjac. The sequence continues at coordinate 347,897,136 of CM040123.1, read as the reverse complement.
ATATTGCATTTGTCCCGCTCGCCCCGCCGGAGCAATCTCCCGTGGTGGCCCTTCTCTTTTCTCTTATTTCTGTGTTGCAGCAAACAAAATGAGCCCGCGCGCTCCGCGTTTTCGTTTCTCAAACCGCGTGACTTCGCTCACAGATTGGCGATCACGGTGGGACTTCTGTTACTTTCTTTCAGTTGCCCTTGCAATTTCTTGTGATTTGCTTTACTATCTCTTATGTGTTGTCATATCTTGGTTGTTTTCTTGTTCTTTTGTGCCCCATATCTCTGTCAGCATTCCATTGCATACATCCACCCCTCTTTTCTATTCTTTTTTATTTTTTTTTAAGGATCACCCTCTCTCGGTGAAGGAAGGACTCTCCGTTCGGGAATTCCTCTCGACGGACTAGAATCTTCTCCACTGGGACCTCCGTAAGTCCCCGACATCGAAGAATCTCCTCTTCGTTCACTGGGCCGGTTGTACCATTGAAGTTCCCCGGAGTTAGTCGACCCATTCGTGGTGAGACGAGAGCCCCTTGCTGACATGGTGGTGAAACAAAAACGAACTAGGGTCCCTATTTTGTGTGAACTTCGGATCTGGTTAAAAACACAAAAAAATCATCAAAATCAAAACACAAAAAAGGCGTAAAGGCATCCACTTGTTTGATAATCTCTGCTATTTGCTTGCTAGTGTACGTTTTTGCGTTCCGGGAAAACTGTGAGCATGGATCACGAGTCTTTTGAGGAGAACCACCCTGATCGTGGTGAGTCAGTCGAGCCGCGAGTCCATGCTATGGACGCGGGTCCTTCCCATGAGCCCTCACGTGAGGTGTAGGTTACCACAGGGGACACATCCCCGCCACAGGACATCTCATCTTTGCTAGGTGTCCTCGCCAATACGGAGCTTACCTCTGAGCAGCTTTCAGGCCTTCCAGGCCATTCTGAAGGGGAAATCTGTTTCCCCCGCTCCCCCCAGAATCAACTCCGGCCATCGCACCTCTCCAAGAATTGGTGCGGGCCATTCCATCTCCTTCACTGGCACAAGCCATCCAATCTCCCTCGCTTCAAGGGTAAGCGAGCCAACAACCACCCTCGTTCTAGTTCCCCTTACAATCTCAAACCCTTGTTGTTCCCCACATACCGCTTCAGCCGGGGCCAACTATCGGTGGCCCGGTAGCTCCCTCTCATTTGGAGTTTCCCCCTCAAGTCTCTGGGAGACATTTTCCTCCCCAGTGGCAAGTGCCACCTTCACCGCCCGAGGAGCTCGCCCAATCGCTCCTCAATAGGTTCAATAGGATGGACGAACAGTTTCAGAATTTGAAGAAAATGGTGGACGTGAAATCCACCCCGGAGGTTGCTTTGCCAATCCTTCCAGTCATCCATCTTCCTCCCTCCGAAATGCCCACGTACCGCAGGTACAATGGCACTGGCAACCCCTTCATTCACCTCAAGGATTTCATGTATGAGTCCTCCTATTGGCAAAACGACCAGAGATCCTGGCATACCTCTTTCGGAGGTCATTGGACGGTCCTGTGCTAGAGTGGTTCTATTCTTTGGAGCCCCGCGAGGCCGAGAAATTTGAAACAGTCCAGAGAAGGTTCTTGCAAAAGTATCGGGATAGGGTCGGTCCCTCTCTCTCCATTATCGACCTAGTGGCCAAAAAGATGAAGTCCGATGAGGATTTTCTCCGCTATGCTGATAGATGGAGGTCTCTGATAGAAAGAATAAGAGATACCCTCTCGGAACATGAACAAGTAAAGATGATCGTATCCAATGCGACCCCATAGTTCAGGCATGTCTTGGCCATGAATAAGCTCACCACCATGGAAGAGCTCTATGAAAGAGCCCGGTACATCAAAACCCAGTTAAAAGACTCCCCCATTATGAACATGTTTGAGCTGTCGAAGCCCAAGGTGGTCAGAAAGACAAGCACTGATGTCCCAAGCGGAGCAACAGAAGGGGTCGTAACAAATGAGCAAGTGAGTGCGGTCAACAACGCCAACTATGCAGCCAACCCAAGACTTCCACAAATGCCCCGACTTCCCCTCCAACCAGGTCCTTTCCCCTCTCGTCCTCCACCCCAAAGCGATCCACCTCAGAGCAACATGCCTCAACTACTTCAACCCCAGCAACAACCTCGACCCCAGCAACAACAACCACCACTTCAGTACAACCAAGTTCCACCCCCAGGAAATTACGGTCCCCCAGAACAACAAAGGAGGCCGATTGGTCCCAAGAGAGCCTATTACCCACCATTGCCAGAAACTCTGGCGGATATTTTCAACTCCCTCATGGCCTCAAACACACTCATCCTACCCAGGGAAAGGCCCGTGTGGCCCCCGAATGTTGATACCTCCAGATATTGCGTCTATCACAGGCAGCCGGGACACACAGTGGACAACTGCTTTTAGTTTAAAGATTACATCCACGATACGAATGATGAAGGCGGGATTGACTGGGATGAAATGAGGTGATACATCGCCACTCTCAAGGCTAGGAGACCTCCTCCTAGGCCAAATTCCAGCAACAACAGCTGTAGCCACAGCAACAACCACAACAACAACAACAGCCTCAGCAGGCCCAACCACAACAGCCCAACATGGGCATAATCCAGAATCCATTACCGGAGCACCAACAGCCCAATCACCAGGTCAACCTCATCTCCTCTTTTCCCGAAAGTCAGGAGAGAGCAGGTGAAAGCACCTAGAAAGTACCTCTATTCTTTCTACCGCCAACCCTATCATCATGCAACCCCCTCGCCTTGCTCGGGTAGCTCATCTCTCTCATCAACCCGCATCAGTACCGCCTTCACCATTTCCACTGCCATCACGCCCTCTCATTTGCACCCCCATGACCTATCAGCCAACACCCTTCATTACACCCTCACACCCTATCATCTTCTCTCACCCCCCCACTTTACCATCCACCTCTTCTGCATTTGCCCCTATGCCTTCTAAGCCCCTTATCACCTGTCCACCATACGTAACCCCACCTGTCTCCACCATACCACTGCCAATGCCTTCAAAATCACTCATCACCCACCATCCATCTCAACACCACTATCCGCTCCAAACCTTACCCACTTCCACTTTGCCTCCACCTCCACCTTCCAGACCCCTTATCCTTCATAACCCGTGCGATATCCCCTCTACCTCCACCATGCCTCCACCTAACAAACCCCTCATCAGAATCCCTACTCCCATCATCACCCCTGCTTCATCGACCATTCCTCTACCACTACCCCTCAAACCTCTGTTAAAACCCACTGTTACCCCTATAGAGATACAAAAGCCGTAGGCGATGGTGCTCCGGAGTGGAAGGATTTTCCACAGGTTTTCCCCCAGAACAGTCAGAATCCCGAGCAGTCTCAGCCAGAGAGGGACGATGGAGAAAAATCGGAAAGATCTATCCCTGGAACACAGTATGATCTGTTGAAACACTTGGACAAGACGCCTGCACGGATCTCCATCCTGGAGCTGCTTTAGAGATCCGCGTCCCATCAGGCAGCCTTAATGGAGTATCTTCAAAAGGTCATGGTGAATGAGGACCTCCCCGTGGAGAAAATTTCCACCGTCCTGACCCCAACAGACACACAACCGGCCATCATGTTCCACAACTACGAGCTCGCTCCCAAGGAAGCTCAGAAATATGCATTGTGTGTTTCAATAAAAATTAATGGGGTATCCATAAACCCATGTCTTGTAGACACGGGTGCGTCCATAAATGTGATCTCCATGAGCACCCTTCAGTTGTGTGGGGTCGATGAGGAACAAATAAGACCTTCCTCGATCACACTCACGGCTTATGACAATAGCAAAAGGCCGCCAAAAGGGATGATTATTCTAAGGGCAGAGCTAGGTCCTATGTCAGTCCCCGCGGAATTCCATGTCCTCGACATGGACCCCACATTCAAGGCCATACTGGGTCGCCCTTACATTGAAGCCATAGATGTTGTGCCTTCCGCCAACCATCAGTGCTTGAAGTTTCCTTACAATGGAAGAATTATTAAAGTGGTCAGCACACCTGTCCTTCACACGGTGGATGCTATCAACACCTCTCTGCCCTCTGTTTGGCCGTCTCATCGGCCCATATTGTCATTGCTGGACGTGTGTGATTCATCTCACATTCCGCTAGCATCAAAGAAGCCGATCAAGGCAACAACGCCATATCTCCCTTTTCACTCCAAAGGTTGGGAGATTATGAGGAACATCGGCTATCAACAGGGCAAAGGTCTGGGTGCACAGCTACAAGGTAGGTTGAAACCACCAAAGGAGATTAGGCCGAACCGCAGGTTTGGCCTAGGCTTCAAAGGACCATTCAAGGCGGATTGGAAGCCCCTCACATGGACCCTATCAAACCACTTCAACAAAGGGCCCGTTATTCAGATGGGGGATTATCCGCAGGAAGCACATGGGGGACCACATGCTGTATATTCGGCTGAAAAATGTCCGAGGGTCACCAAAAGAGGCAAGATCAAAGATCCGGAATGCGAGTGGGACAAATGGTTTGATATACGGGACATTTCCGCTGCACTGGAAAGGATGTTCTCGCCTCCACAGCTTGAAGGGCCGCCATTGATCTCCGAAATGCTAGAGAATATCACCACCATTGCCAAGGTTCCAAACTATCCTCGTCCTCGCCAGAAGGACCCTGTCACCAGCAGATCTTCATCCGCCATCACCATCACCACCGACGACTCATTAGCCGTCATCTTCTCCATTCACTCGTCACAGCCTTTGTTGCTGTCATCTTCCTGGGCCAGACGGTTGTCTGATGATCTTCCCAGATCCCCCTCTCTACTTACATACCTACGCGGGTTTCTCAACCCGCGCCAGGTCTTCAATCATGATCTGCTCTACGAGCCTCCCAATCCTCTAGCCATAACCACTTTTCTCTCTCCTCCGATCTCTTTTCACTGTTTTGTCATCAAAAATGAAAATGAAAAAAAAACGTCAATTTCCAAACTCCTCAACAACACATCTTTGTTGAGGAAACCTCCTACATCTCCCACGGGTGCGTCCCGCCCTGCGGACCACCCGTCCAAGGTCCGATGAGCGACCTTTTCTACCCCTCCTCTGAGGGGTCTTTCCCTGTACATTCTTCACCATCCTCTTCATCTTGTTCTTCTTCTGTAAATAATGTCAGTCAATCTAGGAATAATAAGTCAAAGGTAGTACCTAGGAAGAAATCCAAGGGTAGGCAGATCCCTCGTCGATTCCTTCTGGACTTAGCCGCCAGGTGTCAGGCCCTTCTTGCCATCCCTCAGTTGCTAGAAAATCCCATCCAGCTACCGGAAATAGAAGGTGAGGGCAACTGTGCAATTGATGAGGGGTATGGAGTCTACGAGATCACGGATGAAGAATACCCTACTGAAGATGAGGGTGAAGAATATGAGGATGCGGCTGGCGCATATGCTAGTGGAATAAGGAGATTCGACGAGCCGTCAACCGCCGTAGAAGAGTCCACCAAAGAAGTCAACTTGGGAACTGAGGAAGACCCTAGGATCATCCTCATAAGTGATAATCTACCACCCTCTGAAGAAGAGGCATTAATTGAAGTTCTCAAGGAATATAAGGACACGTTTGCATGGAGCTACGAGGATATGCCGGGTCTGGATTCAACCCTGGTCGAACACCGTTTAACCCTAAAACCAGGGTCCGTCTCGGTAAAACAAAGGTTAAGGCGTTTCCACCCTCAGATGGCTTTGAAAATGAAAGAAGAGGTCGATAAGCTCCATAAAGCCAGGTTCATTAGAGTCGTTCTTTATCCTCAATGGGTGGCGAACATTGTCCCGGTCATGAAGAAAGATGGGAAAGTCAGGATTTGCATCGACTTCCGGGACCTTAACCGCGCGTGTCCAAAGGATGATTTTCCCTTGCCTCACATTGATGTGTTGATCGACAACACAGTGGGGTATGAGACCCTCTCATTCATGGATGGATTTTCAGGATATAATCAAATTCGTTTGGCAGAAGAGGATCAAGAGAAGACGTCATTCACTACCCCTTGGGGAACATATTGTTACGTGGTCATGCCGTTTGGGTTAAAGAATGCTGGGGCTACTTACCAAAGAGCTATGATGGCCATATTTCATGACATGATGCACATATATCTGGAGGTGTATGTGGATGATTTATTGGTGAAATCAAGGACCAGGGTGGAACATCCAGAAGTTTTGGCTAAGGTCTTGCAGAGATCAAGGGAGTTCCAATTGAAAAGGAACCCGAAGAAGTGTGTGTTTGGTGTGTCATCGGGTAAATTACTGGGTTTCATTGTGAGTAAAAGAGGGATCGAGATAGATCCCGACAAAGCTAAGGCCATCAGGGATATGCCACCTCCCAAGAATTTGAGGGAAGTCCGAGGTTTAATCGGGAGGTTACAGTTTATTCGTCGGTTTGTGTCTCAGCACTCACAAAGGTGTAGACCATTCTATGAGTTGACCAAGCCAGAAGTAGAATTCCACTGGGATTCTAAATGCCAAAAATCTTTTGAAGGGTTAAAGGAATATCTGGCTAGTCCACCCGTTCTCATTCCACCCAAATCAGAAAAACCTCTGATCCTCTATATCTCAGCCTTAGACGACTCCGTGGGAGCTGTCCTCGCACAAGCTGATGAAGAAGGCAAGGAGCGAGCAACCTATTACTTGTCCAAACTTCTCAATCCCTGTGAGCAGAAGTACACAGTCATGGAGAAAACCTGTGCTGCCCTCGTTTGGGTGGTGCAGAAATTGAAGCACTACTTCTTGGCTCATGAGGTCCACTTGATTGCTCGCATGAACCCTATCAAGTTTCTTCTAGAGAAATATGTCCTTACTGATAGGCTAGCACGCTGGCAAAGTTTTCTTTCCCAGTTCGACATCACCTACATCCAGCAAAAGGCAATTAAAGGCTATGCCATAGCCGAGCATCTCGCCCACCATCCTCTCCCCAAGTTTGACCCTGTCCAATCAGAGTTTCCAGATGAGGAACTAATGTCCATCGCCCAATCCGACAAGCCAATGTGGACATTATATTTTGATGGAGCTCTAAATTCCCAAGGGAAGGGTATCGGCATTGTCCTTCTAACGCCTGAAGGCGTTACCATCCCAGAGGCATTTCAGCTCGCGTTCCCAGTCACCAACAACATCGCTGAATACGAGGCTCTTCTAGCTGGCCTGGAACTAGCCCGTTCTTTCTATATCACTGAGTTGCGAGTCGTGGGTGATAGTCAACTTGTTCTCCGCCAGGTGCTTACCAAATATCGCACCCTCGATCCCAAGCTCAAACCCTATCAGGAGCTGGTCTCCGCCTATGCCAAATTGTTCACCAAGCTGATCTTTGTCCATGTTCCTCGCGAACAGAACATTCTGGCCGATGCCCTCGCCTCCTTGGCGTCATCCTTCAAATTCCCTTTAGGTGCATGGTTTAGATCCATCATTCTCTACAAGCATCTTGTCCCTGCCGTTCAGGACCCTTACCTCTTAAAGATCAAGGAACGAGTCCTACAGAAGATCCAGAAGGGAGAAATTCTTGAGAAGAGGGAGATCATGCTGGCAGAAGTCGAAGAAGAGCTGGCTGACGATGAGAAACCATGGTTCTATGAAATTGTCAAATATTGTAAAGATCAGTCTTATCCTGAAGGAGCCACCACAGAAGATAAGAAAGCCATAAGAAGGGTGGCTCAGAAATACACATTGGTTGGAGGTCTACTCTATAGGAGGAGCCTTACTGGCGTTCTGTTAAGGTGTCTTGACGACAATGAGGTTTGGAAATGCGTAGAAGAAGCACACTCGGGTGTGTGCGGTGGCCACGTGAATAGCCAGATGCTCGCCAAGAAGATCATTAGGCAAGGCTTTTACTGGCCCACTATGGAAGAGGATTGTGCTGTCTATGTCCGTAGGTGTGTCAAGTGTCAACTTCACGCCGATAAAATCCATTCACTATCTTCCTCACATCACCCAATATCCTCCCCATGGCCTTTCTCCATGTGGGCATTCGACATCATCGGTCCCCTAGGTGATCCCAATTCCCTCACCAAACAGAAATCTTTCATCCTTACTGCGACGGAATACTTCACCAAATGGGCCGAAGCCGAAGCTTACGCGGAAATCAAGGCATCAACAGTCTGCAAGTTCATCATGAAGAACATCCTCGCCAGGTTCGGCGTCCCAAGCACAATCGTCACCGACAATGGGCCACAGTTCATTTCTCAGGACCTTCAGGACCTCTGTAAAAGGTACGCAATTGCATTGCATCATTCATCGCCTTATTACCCACAAGGTAATGGCCAAGCGGAGGCCACCAATAAAACATTGATCAAAATCATCAAGAAAACCTGCGAGTCCAGTAAGTTTTCAGACTGGCCAGAAAAGCTTATCGAAGCTCTATGGGCCTATCGCACTTCAATCCGTACCCCCACCGGGCAGACTCCGTTTGCCCTTACTTATGGTATGGAAGCGGTAGTCCCGTACGAGACTCTGATCCCTTCTCTCAGGGTACAATTGGACGAGGAATTTCCCCTCGACGACCGTCGTAATTCACTCCTCGCCCAGTTGGAACTCTTGGATGAGAAGCGGCTGGCCGCTGCCGAGCATGCGCGTGTGTATCAAAATAGACTCGCTCGCTTTTACCAAAAGAAAGTCGTTGAGAGAAAATTCAAAGTCGGTGAGATGGTCGTAAAACGAATTTTTGTCAAACCTGGAGGGCCGCGTTCTAAGCTCCAACCCAATTGGGAAGGACCATTTGTAATTCAAGCCGTGTACCCTGGCAACGCCTACAAGCTAGTCAACGCCGAAGGGACCGAGTTATCCCACCCTTGGAACGGGCTTTATCTTAAAAAGTACTACCCTTAGCTTAGTGTCAAAAAACAAAAAAAATGACGAAAAGAAAGAAAACATCAAAAACAAAAAATATTGAAAATCACTAAAAATATGGAAAATTCAAAATGCCGATGCCTGGTGGTCACCATGTAGTTAAGTCCCTGCATCCAACCTTCATGTTAGGATAGGGCCCATTAAGGCTTGGTAGGCACCGGGTCTTGGTTTGCCAGAACCGTGGAGATCCCTGTCCGGCCACGTCGGCCTATGCTCGCTCGAAGGAAGCCAACATGTACTCACTTATGTATTTTATCCAAAAAAGTTGGTAGCATCACCTACGGTGGGGCCTCATCCGGAAGATCTCCAGAAGCTGTAATCTTTATTCTTTTCTCTTCGACCAAATGAGACAGTCGGCGCCCTTAAAACGCTGAGCATGAGAAACCAAAACTCAAACCCCCAAGGGCAAGAGTAGGATCCATTTCCTCGAGCATCGATCAGAGCACGAGAAGAGGGCAGTGTCCCCGCAGGCATACGAAAGGGAGCTCACAAACGTCAAACGACTATATCTCCCTCGCAAAAAGAAACACAAAATCAAAATCAAGAGAAAAGCCTGGTCGTGACCGTGCCTGATGCGATAAATGAAACCCCTCAAAGCAAAAGTCTGAATCCACAAAAGGGGCCATGGAATGTAAATGCTCGGGATTTGGTCCGAAGTTGTCCGAAAGGAAAGAGTTAAATGGGCCCTTATTGGCTCGCCGGGTTAACGGTTTTGCCGATCCTCTCAGGAGGTTTATCCCCTACGCTCTTCCTTCTTCCTTTAAAGGTGAAAGCTCGACGGAATGTCTGAAGGGCGAAACCCGCCAAGGTTTGCGACCTTATTTTAATACAAACATATGGTTGCCTACTTTGAAAAGCAGAAGCTATCGCTGCGAAGGAGTCTCTGTGTTTCTGGCTGGTCAAGACCCCTGTTTACCATCTTGATGTCTTCTTGTTTAACCTTGGGCTTAGGCCAATGCAAGCGCGTCACCTCTGGGTGCGACGGCGTCTGATTCCGGGTCAGCGTCGCGCGGTTGGTCGTTAGGGTTCCAGGGTGTTCCATCATATACCATCTAGAGTTGTGAGGAAATAGACCCGGGTCGGGCAAATCATTTACCTCAAACACCTTTTGGGTGAATCCCTGTGGTCGGAAGCGACTGGGAGCCTAAGCATGGCATGACGGTATTGTCATCAGGGTAAGTCTTAGCCAGCGGGATCATCATTCGAGGGGTCTAGAGGCCCAAATCAACCTAGATGTGCACTTAGGATACCTGGGAGGTTAGTAAGAAACCCATGTTCTCATATAGGTTAGGTGCCCTTTGGGTGCTTGCCAGGCGTTAGCAATAAAAAAATGAAATGATAAAAATAACAACAAAAAAATGGAAGAAAAGAAAATGTACATATTTGCAAACAACAAATTTTTTTTTTATAACAAAACAACAACAAAAAAATGCCAAAGAAAAACAAATCATTTTTGCATGATTACGTTTGTATGCAACATTTCATCTTTTAATATCGCTTGCATTCGTGTGCTTGTCTGCTGCATTCATCATCACCGCATCTTTCCCTTGCCTTCGTTAAATAAAGGCTTGGCCCCTTGACCAGTTATCAAGGACAGTCAAAGTGACCATTTGCTTATTGAGCAAGGGGCCAAGTCAGAGCAAAAATTCTGATTTGTTTGTCTCAGTGATGTGTGCAGGGATTCGAGGCGACAAAAGCAAAGGTGAAAACCAAACAAACCGAACCTTGTATTTTATTCCAAAAATAAAAAAATTACATCAAGTTCCGCCCTCTCTCTCTGCATTACTCGTCCCGCTACTCTCCGGGCAGAATGCTCTCAAGGGTGCTACCCAGCTACGAAAAGCGGTACTCCTACCGCTCTGTACTCCTCCTCCTCTTCCTACACCCCAACGTTGATCCGTGGGGGCAGCAAGAAAGCTACTAACACGAAAGCCACGCTCTCGTGCTCTTCGGTAGCGCTCCTCACCATCTCTCAGCCACTGTTCAGCAAGACCAAGGCTGGTTCGGAGTTCGAACAGCTGGGCCTCCATGGCCCTTCGTTCCTCCCTTTCAACCAATCTGTCGGCTCTTTCTCTCTCTGTGTCTCTTTCTCTCTCTGCCCGTTCTCTCTCACGGTCTTCCCTCTCCAACTGGAGAGTGATCCTCAGCTCCATGGCATCCCTAGAAGAGTCGTCATCTGGACGACGCCGCAGTTCCTCCTCCAGCTCTGCTATTCTGGCCTCCCTCTGCGCAGCATGGGCAAGTGACTCCTGCATCTCCTTTTCCTGCCAGATGTACCATCTCAGATATACGGCAAGACGTAAACAAGGAGAATTCAACACTGAGACTCTTACCTGTATAGAGAGCATTCCTTCTGCCTCCGCGGCACGCTGTGTGGCACGAGCGAGTTGCTCGTGAAGCAAATCAAGTTCTGAGGTAGGGATCCATAAGCTAGAGACGCCACCCACTCCCATCGCTGAGGAAGCCGCGTCAATCTGGGCGCGCTATGATCACACATGTGATAGTTAGTGGCCGGACACCATGAATCTAAAGTCTTGATTAGGAGTGTGCACTGTACACCTACCGAGGCACTCAGGGCTTCACGTGTGTCACCCAATTGTTGCTCCCTCTCTGCCAGGCGAGATCGCAAGTTCGCTATCATAGTGTCACGGACATCCTGCAGTCATAGGAGTCAGCATTTCCATGAATAAAACCAAAGGAGGGAAAGAAGAGAAAAGGGGAGACCTACCTCCACAAGTCTCCGGGGTTGGAGCCGCTCTGCGTACATTGTCTTATACAGACGCAGATAGTCTTCACTATCCTGTGCATGTGATTCCACGATTGTGCCACCCCGTTGCCAATCCTCATACTGTTCGGGGAACCGCACACGCCAATCAATGCAGGTTGCCGGTCCCCGCGTCTTTCTCCCGACACGAGGTGGCGCAGCCGTATCCACCCATTCCTGAGCCAGTCCTAGAGTCCTCATAACCAATCGTAGCCGGAGCGGCTCGATTTCATTCAGGCAGTGCATCCACAGTTCCCGTCCGAACCGGGCACGACTTGTTAGAACCCATGGTTGGTCGACGTCAACCATGCCTGAGTAGGGTCTCCAGTTTACCTAGGTTAGGTTGTACATACCCGTTTAGCTGGTCAAAACCAAAAGCCAAAAAAACAAAATGAAAATAATTCCAAAAAAAAAGTTCCCACCATTGCTGCAGGGAACTCCTGTATCTCCCGCCTTAGCACCATCAGTTGGTAGGTTAGGGGTGCCGCACTCATGATGGGTTGCCACCGCCTGGCTAGCGGCACCGTCACTGGTCGCCAATGTCGAGCTCTCCCCATCGGGAGGTAATAATAGCTCCACAGCTGCTTTAGCGCATGTCATTAGTACCTTAAGTGGGCTATCACAAAAATAAACAAAAAAATACAAAATAAAACACAAAAATACCTGGATGAATGGTGTGAAACCACTCACAGTCATCTCACGGTCCGCCTCTTGGAACAGACCTGTAAACAAATGCGCCAGCATGGCAGCTCCCCAGGCGTAGTGCCCCACTCTTTCAAGGTCTGATAGCAGCTCCAGGAAACGACAATGGATACCATCTCCCTTCGAGCTCAGTATCAATCTTCCCAGTAAGAAGAGGAGAAATCTCCTCAAATCCATGTTGGATCTCTCACGATTGCCAAAATCTGTGCAGTACACAGCACGACATCCTCTTTCCATCCTTTCCATGAATTCTTCTGAGGACTCATCGTCCCGTCGACGAGTATCAGTGAGCCCTAATGCCTCCATGATAGATGCCCTGGTTACTGACCTGTTCTTCCGACCATCTAAGTCCAAACCCAGTAGCTTCTGGGCACCTTCTCGGTAATCCGCATAGGTGACTCCAGTCACTGCCTCGCCATCTACCTTGAGGCTCGTGATTCGGACCACATCCTCCAGACTGGGCACCATGTGCCCCCATGGCATCAGGAATGCCCGACTTACTGGGTCCCATCTTTCGCACAAGGCTTGGATGAGGGCCAGGTCGAGCTGGATAGGCTCGATCCGAAGAAAGGCACCAAATCCCATCACGTCTAGCCTGGCCTTCTGAAAATCCGGGAGACCCCTGTATGCGGCCACTGCTAACTCCCATGAAATGTGTGATTTCATCACACTCTGTGCGTGCATAAGAAATGGAGAAGGGTGTTGTCAAGAGGAAGGAAGAAAGAATGAGAAAAGGGGGGGGAAAGCTCAGCTTACGAGTTGTGATTGGGCCCTTTCGCTGAAGTGCCCTTCGAGGTCCGAGAGCCTCCTGGAACTGCTACCACTGGACCTGCTTCTCTTCGAGGAGTGGGAAGATTCGCCCTCCATCCAACTCTCGAATTTTGAACTCCTCCTCTCCCGTGAGAACTTGTGCTCCTCGAGTTAGCTCTCGATATACCTGGGAGAATAAAAGAGACAGGAATTTATAGAAATGGAAGGAGTACGGGCCAAGATTGCCTCCATCACCTTTAACGATAGCCCTTGCGATGAGGCACCTGCCATGCACAGGGTGATTGATTGGACGGGTAATATGACGACCCGCCCCCTATGTTGTCTAGGGATACCCTATCATATTTTAGAAGTCATCTGCAAAGTTTGAAACATCGTCCGGAGAAGGGACTGGAGCCGTCTTTATTGACTTCCACTGTAGATTCCCGTGGAAAATGGTCACATCAAGACGCAATTCTCGGTAGACACATCACATGGGAACAGTGCAAAGGAGAAGAAGTGTGGGGAGGAAGGAATGCACAAGAGAACGAACAAGTAGCAGAAAATCAAATCACTCCATTCATAATTCTACATAAGCTGTCATAAACATCACAATCATAGAAATGAGGCGTATGCTAGCTCGCCAACTCTCGCCGTCACCTTCACATTCATCCCTCTAGGCGTCCCTCTCCTCTCCCCTGAGGTGAGGGTCCCTCAAGGGCCTTCTGGGGCTCCGTGAAACAGCAGTCCCCTCGCCTCGTGGCGCCTGCTCCACAGCGGCGGCTCGCTGCTGCTCCCCTGGCGTGGCAAAGAGGCCACCAACAGAAAAGTGGCTAGACTGGCGGAGTCACGCCCCGAACTCTCGCGCTCTCTCATAGCTTGCCTCCATGCTCTCTAGCCTCTGTCCCATAGCTCGAAGGCCTAGCTGGAGCTCCCTCACCTGGGCCTCCATGGCCCTTCTGTCCTCTCTCTCCTTCTCCCTCTCTAGCCTTTCTCTTTCCGCCTCTCTCTTGGCCACCTGGAGGAACACCCTCAACTCTAGGATGTCCGGATGTGGCCTCTCTTCACTGTGACGCCGCAGCTCCGCTACAGTCGCTACCCAGGCATCACGCTCCTCTTCCGCCCGGGCCGCACGGGCCACCGCACCGGCGAGTTGCTCCCGGAGGGAGGCAATCTCAAGAAAAGGGGCCGAAGAGCTGGAAGATGCGCCACCGGCCATTCCCACCATCACTGTCTGCTGGGCACGCTGGAACAAACAAACAACGGCCGTCAGCTAAGCTCCAAATTTAAAAAAAAAAGGGGAATGCAGTACTTAACTTACCAGGATCGACAGTTCCTGTTGAGTGACGGCCAGCTGCCGCCTGGCCTCTGCCAGTTGGGCACGCAAGCCGTTGATGTCGCGCGCATCCCCGGGTTGGAGAGGTCCCACATGACTCTCCCGCCGCTGCCGTAGGAAGTCGGCACTGTCCTGCACCAATACGCTCCCTTACTGTCCAGGGAGACGTATGCGCCAGTCCTCAAGCTTCGCCTTGCCGCGACTCTCCTTCCTGACACGGCTCGGCTCATCCGCGCTCGCCCATTCATCGGCCAAGCCCGGGGTCCGTGCCATGCCCTACATCAAGAAAGGGGGGTCTTACGTCAGACAACGAGAACGCGTCTCCTGTCAAGGACGCGTCCATCATTTGAGTGCAACACTCACCGAACCCTCTTCCCCCCTCGCGTGGCTCACTTCAAAACTCAAAATGGATCAAAGAGGAGGAGATCGAAGGACCTACCAGACCGTGTTCACCTCCCTCCGCGTCCTCGGGTTCCTCAGGTGCCCGAAGCGGCCCTTCCGCTTCCATGGACGCCTCTCTATGCTCTTGCGTGTCCCTCCTCGGGCGAGGAGTCCCTCGTCCCTCTCCACCTTCACCATGGTCCGGCCCACCAAACTCAATCAATCGAGAGAGGAAGAAGACGAAAAGGGGCGAGCAAATCTCGACAGGAGGCGGGCTCGTTTGCGGGTAAGGCACGAAGAAAGAAAGGCCGCCTGGCGCTTTAAATTTGAATTCGAAGGATAAGACGCGTCCTCGCGCCAGGACGCGCCCAAGAAGGAAGAAAAGAAAGAAGGATGATCTCTCCGTGCAAGGCGTAGTTCCCTGCTTTTCAGGGCAAGGTCTCGTGAAGCGTGCCTCGAAACAACTCGGTGCAAGAGAAGAAGCGTGGAAAAGGGAAAGTGCATACGACAAAAGGAACCATTTCATTGCACATAAGCAAATAGTCAGTTATACATCATAAAGTGAGGAAGGTGGAGTGTACAAGCAACTCTCTAACTCTCGCTACCACCCTCCTGATCATCTCTCTCCTCCCTCCTCTGACGGGGATCCCTAGGGGGCCTCCGCGAACTCTGAGAGGCGGTGCTCGCCTCGCCCTGTGGTGGCACGCCAGCCTCGAAGGCGCGGCGACGCTCCTCGGCCGAAGAAACCAGAAAGCTGCCCATGGAGAAAGAACCAGACTGACGAAGTCGCGCCCCGCGCTCCTTCGCCCTCTGATACCGCTCCTCGCTCTCCCGAAGCCTCCCCTCCGCCGTGCCGAGACTCAATCGGAGCTCCGTCAGCTGGGCCTCCAGAGCCCTCCTCTCGTCCCAGTCTCGCAATCGCTCCGCCCTCCTATCCTCCCCCCCTCTCTCTCTCTATCCTCCCTCTCTCTCTCTGTCCTCTCTCTCCCTCTCCTCTCTCTCTCGCGTCGCCTCTCTCCTCGACAGCTCGAGGGCAAAACGCAAATCCCGCACGTCGCGAGGGAGCTCCTCAGCCTCCCGTCGCCGCTCCTCCTCCAGCTCCGCAATCCGGGCGTCACGCTCTGCCGCCCAGGCGTCGCGCTCCTGCTCGGCACGAACAGCACGGGCCAGGGCCTCTCGAATCTCGGCCACCTGCCAAAGCACGCATGACCCATAAGAGAACAGTGAAGGAAGAAGAGCAAGTGGAAAGAGAGTTGGGGTCAGGCAGACACTCACACGAGTCTCGCGGTCACGCTCGGCCTCCTCAGCTTGGGCCACCGCGTACGCTAGCTGCTCCTGAAGGGCAGAAACCTCCGGAGGAGGGCCCCACGAATTAGAACCCGCTCCACCAGCCATCCCGGCTGCCGTTGCCTGGTGGGCCTGCTAAAACATAAGACAAACGATAGTCAGAGGCTAAGTATCAAAAATCCAGGTCACAAAAAATGCATTGCATAGACTCACCAGAATCTCCAACTCCTGTCGAGTGGCCACCAACTGTCGCCTGGCGTCTGCCAGCTGGGCCCGCTGGTCGGCAATCATGTTATCATGAGCATCCTACATTGCATATAAATTAGTGTCACATGCATATACATATAGAAGAAGGAAACATTTTTCATTTCATACTTATCCCTTCCGCACCACCAAGGAAGATACGCTCCCCGTACGTGGCTCGATACCGTCTCATGTAATCGGTGCTGTCCGGTACATGGGACACCACTGGGACCCCGCCCTGCTGCCAGTCCTGGTACTGTGCAGGGAAGCGCGTACGCCAGTCCACGATCTTTGCCTTCCCCTTGGTCTTCTGCCCGACGCGGACCAGCTCGTCTACGTCGACCCACTCCTGGGCTAACCCCAACGTCCTCATAACCAGCCTGAGCCGAAGCGGCTCGATCTCGTTCAGGCAATGGACCCACACGTCCCGCCCGAAACGAGGACGACCCGCTACGACCCAAGGCTGGCCAGCGTCGGCCATGCCCAGGTAGGGCCTCCACACCACCTGCATCACCATACATACGTCATGTCAGTTGCCATTAAGTCGCATGCATAAAAACACCAAAAATCATACGCATCATACCATAGCCTCGGGGTACTCGCTCAGCTCCGACGAAGCGACGCCAGCTGGTAGCCGTGGGGTGCCGCGACCATGACCGGCCTCCACTGTCGCGCCAGAGGCACGGCTCTCCTGTTCCCCTGTCTGGCTCTTCCCATCGGGAAGTAGTAGTAGCTCCACACCTGCATCCATCATACATCATTAGCCCGAATAATTGCATATTTAACTACGGTAAAATGCATAAATAAAGTGTTTACCTGGAGAAAAGGTGCGAAGCCGCTGACTGTCGTCTCCCTCTCTGAGGTCTGGGAGAGATCGGCGATCAAATGGGCAAGCAGAGCCGCTCCCCACGCATAGTCCCCACTCTGTCCAGATCCGCCAGGATCCTGAGGAAGCGGCAGTGGATGCCGTCACCCTTCGTCCCCAGCAGGAGGCGGCCCAGGAAGAAGAAGAGGAACCTCCGGAGGTCTAGATCCACCAGCTCCCGCTCGCTCGGGTCCTGGGTGAAAGCTGCACGAGCGTCTCCCTCCAGTCGTGCCAGGAACTCCGCTCCAGTCTCGCTAACCCGCTGGCGCGGGTCACCGAATCCGAGCGCCTCCATGATCTCCACTCGGCCGACTACCCTGCTGTCTCTGTCAGTCGCGCTCGTCTCTAGCCACAGCAGGTCCAAGGCACTCTCTCGGTAATCGGGTAAGTGACCCCGCTGACTGCCTCTCCGTCAACCCGTAGCCCGGTGATCCGAGCCACGTCCTCCAGTGTCGGCACCATGTGCCCCCAGGGCATCAGAAACGCCCGGCTCGGCGGGTGCCACCGCTCCCTCAACGCCTGGATAAGAGGAAGGTCAAGCCGGAAGGGCTCGATCCTGAGAAAAGCTCCAAAACCCATGGCATCCACCCGCGCCCTCTGAAAGTCCGGCAGCCCACGGTACGCTGCCACCACCAGGGACCAGCTGATCCGGCTCTTCATCACGCCCTACACACCACAAAAATAAAAACAAAAAGGAACACATCAGCATCATGGATAATAATAAACAACAACACTGTACATAATATTTACTTATTTTTTTATTTTATTTTAAAAATATATTTATATATATTTAAAGGCGTCCACCCCCCTGGACGCCTTCTTTTTATTTCCTTTATTTTATTTTAACAATACGAAAAAATAAATAAATAAATATAATAAAAAATAATATATATTATAATGAAGGCGTCCAACTTAATGGACGCCTCCTTAATTTTGATTTTATTTTATTTACGTAATAACCCAAAAAAATAATAATAACAAAATAAAATAAAAAAAAGGGATGGAGGCGTCCAGGCCACTGGACGCCTCCTTCCCTCACTCCTCGGCCTTCTCCACACCATCACTCGCCCGCCTATTTAGCCTATTAAACCAACAAATTGGAGTTCTAAGGGGCTTACCTGGTCGTGCTCATCCTCTCCCGCGTCGCCAGCACCCGCAGGACCCTCCATGGCCAAATGAGGCTCCTCCTCTTCCGCGGCAATCTCCTCTCCCACGGCAGCCTCCTCGGCATGATCCCTCGACCTCCTCGGACGACGAGCCCGTCGTTTCTGCCTCTCTCCACCCTGGCTCGGGCCTCCTTGCTCCATTGGGAACTGAGAATGGGTCGTTAGAATGAATAGTAGAAGAGAAAAGGGGGTGAGGCCCCCCTATATATAGAAAATCACCCATCTTTGGGGCGTCCAGGCGCCTGGACGCCCCCACTTTTTTTTATTTTTTTCAAAATTCATAAAAAAATAGGGGCGTCCAGGCGCCTGGACGCCCCCACATCAAAAAAATGAATAAAAATAAAAGAAAATATAGGGGCGTCCAGAGCCCTAGACGGCCCCACATCAAAAATTGAAAAAAAAATAAAAAATAAAAAGGAAATATAGGGGCGTCCAGGCCCCTGGACGCCCCACAAAAAAAATAAACAAAAATAAAAAAGAAAACATAGGGGCGTCCAGGCCCTGGACGCCCCCATAAAAAATAAACAAAAAATGTTTATACATATATATATAATCATATTGTAATAACAGAACACAAAAAGAGAGAAAACACAAAAAGCAAAAATAAAAATAAAAATCATAAAAAATAATAATTAAGGGAACAATGGTCCAAAATGTCAAATGCCAGATTTTATTCCATCAGAAAGCAGAGCGGGCTACATTAGGGGCTTAGGCGCCTTAGGCCTTAACTTCCCCAGTTCGATTACATAAGCTCTCCACAGCTCACATTCTTCCCCCACGTGTGCTAAGGACTTTCCCGCAACACTTGTCTTCCAGGGTACTTTAACGGCCTTCGCTTCCTTCGGACCCGCTTCCGTACCCAACTCCCTCTTCTTTAAAGGGACGATGCCAGTCAGTGGTGGAAACGAGTGGCGTGGAATGCCGATCTGGAGGCAGCACCGATGCGCGTTGTAAAGGACAAACTCAGTCGCGCCGATCAGTTGGAGTTCAACTTCGGGAGAAGACCTCATGAGGAGTTCGAGTGAGAGTAGACATGCCGGTGCGCAAGTGAAGAAGCTTTGTGTCATGGTTCGAAAGTGAGACCGCCAGTCTTCCCGTTTCTTCAGCCACGGAACACGGTTCGCCACAGTGCCACCGAAGCCTAACACATCGGCTATGTGATAAAGGGGGCTTTGTTGGAAAAGCTTTGAAGCAGTCGGCATCCCCTCACGGTGGTCGAATTTGAAGTGCAAATCGACCCAGCAACTCAGAACAAGTGCGCAACCAAAAGGAGGCCTACCCATGCTCGAGGCGGTAAGACCGCTGTAAAGGTAGGCAAGGACGGCGGGTCCCACCCTCTTTCCACTCCAGATCCCGCAGATAGCACTCAGTTGGGTTTCTTCCACTATGTTGTCGGTATGAGGGAACAAGAGAGCGCCCGCCAGACAAATGGTGAACCCTTTCATGATTCCTTCCAAATAGTCATCGTCTGGTGACCCTCTCAGGCATCCATAACCCACTCCGCGAGCCTTTGCAAATCAATTCCCTTTTGAGTACGGACCTTTCTGGCTGCGTCGGGCGGCATGAAGCTTCCAAGGACGCTCTCGGAAGTCCCCCGGGTCAGCATCCGCATAGCCTTCACCTTCCCGTCACTCTTGAATTTCTTCAATCCGAGCAGAAGTTCCACCTCCTCGAGGAGGATGGTCGCCTCGAAGGTCGCGAAGATGAAAGTGTGGGTCTGGGGATGCCAGATCTCCACTAGTGCGCCCATAGCCGCCCAGTCCATGCGAATCTTCTCATAGTGCTTGGCATGAATAAGGAGCCCCTGAAGATGCCACTTCGAGAGTATGGCCCTCATGCCGATGGAGATGTTGGAAGTTAGCTTTGAAAGCCATGGCAGTTTGAAAACTTCCTCGGGCCTGGAAAGAGTGGATACGGCTGGAAAGAAGAAAGAAAGGAAGAGAAGTGAGAAGAGAGTTCACACGGAGAATTTGAAATAAGTCAGCTTACCATATGCGACTGGATCGTCCCACTCAGATGACCCTCGAGGTCGGAGAGTCGCCTGATCTCGCTGCTAGGCCTGCTCCGCTTCATAAGGCGGGAAGACTCTCCTTCCATCCTGAAATCCCTAGATCCTCCTCTCCTTCTCCTCCTGAGCTTTCAAAACTCTCCTTAGTGCATTTGGTTGAACTAGCCTAAGGGAGGTACTTATAGGAAAGGAGAGGCGCTACAGGACGAAACACGTCACATCAGTGGTCAATCGTCAGGGTTTTGTCTGGATCCCCTTGTACTGTGGTGCGATTCTGTTATAATTCTGCTACTTCTGATGTTACTAATCTATGCTGGTCTGTGCAGGTTTTACTAACGGACGTCTTTGTCCTATCTCCTGTCCCACCTTTCGATGGTTGGTCCCACCATGTCATGCATCATAGTATATGATACCTACGCTACTAGAACATGTCAAGGACCTTGCGACCCGAACGAATCTGGGATTTGAGTTCCCCTTCAACAAAAACGGTGATGATTCCGGAAGAATTTGGGTTGTACGATAGGCCATTAACTTGTGGTGGCATGGGGACGACGGTTCCGTCCAGTGAGTTGGTGCGTGGATAAACGGGCCCCAGCCCAGTATCAGCTCACCGGATCAGTATCTTGACCCATTCTTAACGAGTTGACAATATTATCCTTGGCTATTTTCTATTTTAGTTTGTTTTAAATTTTTATTTTAAACCCAGCATGCATTCCCATAGGACTTTGATTTATTGCGGAAGATCATTCAAGTGATTCAATTGTGAAAGCCGTTTGTGCTTCAATTCTTATAAATATGAGATATTCCACTCGAATGAAATACTGAGTTTCCTTGAAACGGCCCTACGCTGCTCTTCCAAAGGAGACCCTTGTTTGGACAGACCCTCAGATATTCCTTTACTTTTTACCTTGTTTGACCCACCTTGGCCGCAGCACTTCCACACTGGCTGGTAACCGCTCCCCAAAGGTGAAACCTGCCGGTTTATGACCCAGGTACTTCCACACCGGGAAGTTGGTCTTCTTTATTTTCATGCCTAAGCGCACATCTCACCCTCCCTTATTTGATCTCCGTCCAAGCAATCGTCAAAATTTGAAAGACCTTCTTCAAGGTCGCCTCATTGAAACTACAAGAAAGATTCCAAACAGTAATGTCAAAAGCGTGTCTCATCACACCTTGGCATCAACTTATCAGTCCATTCCCACTCCATTTCACTCCACTTCGATACCATTCCATTACGTGTCACTCCCTTGCAAAGCAGACGCCAAGGCGGGGCAGCTGTAGACACGCTATTCCTGACGTCTCCTGAGAAAATCTCATATTACTATACGACGCCCCGCAGCGGCTTTCGCATTTTGAATCGCTTGAGTGCTTCCTATTCTTGAGTCTTCTTCCACCTTTTCGGCATCCGGAAATCGTCTCGTTACGGCATTCGGACGGCATCAACACCAATCGGACGCACCGGAAGGTTCCGGAACCAGGAAGAATGTCTGGCAGGCGGCTGCTGACACCTTTTCAGGGGACCCGGGGGGGTCTTCATGGAGGCGTCCAGTCATGATTTTAATATATATTTAAAGCCACAAAACACATAAAAATAATAAATTAATGGAGGCGTCCAGACCCCTGGACGCCTCCATGAAAACAAAATATAAAATATAAATAATATTAATAATGATAAAAGACAAAACAAAAAAATATAATATATTTATGGAGGCGTCCAGGCCCCTGGACGCCTCCATCAAAAAATCCAAAATGTGAAGGCGTCCAGGTGCCTGGACGCGCCCATACTCCATATACGGACAATCCCGACACGCCGGTCGGTTTGACTAATCGGAAAAATCCAAAACGTGGAGGTGTCCGGGAGACTGGACGCCTTCATTTCACCACATCCGGACAAGCCCGACGCGCCGCTCAATTTGACGTCTCAGAAAAGTCCAGAATATAAGGGCGTCCTGCCAGCCAGACGCGCCCACTTGTGAGTCACGGGCGCCGGTCAAAAACCACGTGTTTTGCCAAACCGCGTGCGGCTTTCGGCGGATTCCGGTGGGCTGTTATGGAGGCGTCCAGTTGCCTGGACGCCTCCATTAAAATATTCAAAATAAAAAAATAAAAATTAATAAAAAATTTCTAAGGCCTTGATGAAGGCGTCCTGGGTCCTGGACACCTCCAAAAGGAGGCGTCCAGGCCCCTGGACGCCTCCATCGTCCGGGACTCTATAAATAGCAGACCCCCCTCAGTCCGGAGGGAGACGGTTTTGAGAGGTCCGACAGGCTGCCGGAATCTCGAGGCTGCCGGATCCTTTTCTAACCCTTAGGTTCCTTTCAGGAGGAGGTTCTGCCGGCTTCTCGGGTGCCCACGCTCGCGAGAGGAATGTCATCTTCATCCACCGCACTTCCACGTCGTCCCTACGCTGCCGGAGCTTCGCCGGATTTCGCCATCAGCACATCCAATAAGCCAATCCTTTCCTTTTCTTCGTAGTTCTTTTGCATTCATCATCTCGCATCCTCTATCCCCATTCATAAGGGCGCCTCTTCTTATATACTTCTTGTATCCATCATCTCATTTTCCTCCTACTCGAGTCCGAGAGGGGTTTAAAACCACACCAACCAGGTGTGTCCTGCCGCGATTTCGTTATTTTCATCACAAGGGATTGATACTACACTGCCATTTTCTAATTCTGTTTATCTATTATCTGTTATTTTGCAAGGGTAACTGAAGAAAGCTCTCTCCGTCGGTCGGCCGAAGGGGGAGGAAGAAGCAACCCGCCACTTCCTGCTAGTGAGGTAGGCGCGATCATTTCCTTATTTTGGGGTCTTTGTCCCCTGGCGATCACATCATATTCTCGAGGTCGCGGTGAGTAACTTCCCCAATGGCTGTTTAAATTCCCATTTTTATATTCTCTTTATATTCTATTATATTCTTATCTGCTCATATTCTCGAGGCCGCGGCGAGTAACTTCCCCAATGGCCGTTTAAATTCCCATTTTTATATTCTCTTTATATTCTGTTATATTCTTATATGCTCATATTCTCGAGGCCGCGGCGAGTAACTTCCCCAATGGCCGTTTAAACTCCCGTTCTTCATATTCTCTTTATATCATGTTATATTCTTATCTGCTCATATTCTCGAGGCCGCGGCGAGTCATTTCCCGCAATGGCCGTTTGAATTCTATCCTTTCTCTTGTATATCATGAATTGCTGCTATATCTGCTATACTCTCTAGGCCGCGGTGAGTCACTTCCCGCAATGGCCGTTTCAATTCTTGCTATTTGATTTCTGCACCATTCTCGTCCCCCCCAAGACCGCGGTGAGTCACTTCCCGCTATGGCCGTTTAACCCCCATATCTTGCTATATTGCATTTGTCCCGCTCGCCCAGCCGGAGTAATCTCCCGTGGTGGCCCCTTCTC
The DNA here is from genome assembly GCA_022559845.1 of Amorphophallus konjac. NCBI lineage: Eukaryota > Viridiplantae > Streptophyta > Magnoliopsida > Alismatales > Araceae > Amorphophallus > Amorphophallus konjac. Next base: position 347,873,398 of record CM040123.1, on the reverse strand, counting down.
TTTTCTCTTATTTCTATGTTGCAGCAAACAAAACGAGCCCGCACGCTCTGCGTTTTCATTTCTTAAACCACGTGACGTCGCTCACAGGTTCAGGATCGAACTTTGTAGAAGCTGATAAACGGTCCAAGAAAGACCGTCCTAAGGGTAGGGCGGTCTATCGATAGACTGTGCAATTTCACACACTGGGAGTCCAATCAGGACTCTCTTGGAGAGTCCTAACCCATGGTAGGATGTTTCAACCTAACCCAAACTCTTGTCCAACCCAATCTAGACTTACCCTAGCTCAATTCTAGTGGGTTTGGGGTCCTAACCACGCTCTATAAGTAGGAGGAAGTCTAAATTCGTGACTCACACCTCAACCCTCTTCCAAACCCTTAAACGTTTGTTATTCTTCATCAAAACATCATGAAAAGGGCTTTCGAAGGGAGTTCCATGGAGAGAGCAGTCTTTGAAGGGCCCAAGCCGGCCAGAAAGGAGCGTGAAGTGCTCCAACGATTGACCGCGATCCCACGACATCTGAGCTCCAGCCCACTGAGAGACGTAAGTTGCCATAAGTTCATTTAATTCAATTCATTCCATTACTTACATGTTCTTCCTCTCTTTCTCCCTTTTCTTTTCTTTTTTTCTCTACTTCAGCTTCTCCTTGGCTCCAGGCGCTACTCCACCCTTAAGTGGATGGCTCCGATGATCCGTGAGTTGCCCCTAGCAGTGATATCCATCTAGGCAAAAATTACCCCAAATTGTCCTTAGACTGGCACAAAATCTCAGCCCTGGTAAAAATCTGGCATCCTCATACCCATACGTTCATTTTCCCTTCTTTTGAGGCCACTATCCTACTAGAGGAAGTAGATGCCTATTTATCCTTTCCTAGGTCCAAGGTGGGTGAGGAGGACTTAGTGTGTAATACTGTTACCCCTATAGACCCTAGCCTTATCTTGGGAGAGTTTATACCAAATAGCAAGACATCTGCACCTTCGTAGGCTCACATCAGATCCATCTTCTTCCCCTTCGCCAATGGGTGGTTGCTCATTGTAAGAATAAATATGGATGGTATGAGGCCATAGCTAAGGCCGTGTCTATTTGCCTGTGTGGGGCCATCCTTTTCCCCTCTGCCGACCATGTCCTAGATATTCCTATCCTTAGCACCATTAGCGGCCTCTGGCAGGGACTCTCTATCTCCCAGGCTGTCCTTGCCTATTTGTATGAGGGCCTGTCGACGCACTAAAATTCGTTCGTTTATTAAGCTCATCTATTCGGGAATGGTTGATTCGTCTATTAAGTGCGTGGGCATGCCAGTCACAAAGTGACAATTTTTTCGGGCTCCGAAGAGCCCATGGTGCGCTCGACCTGACTTCGTCAGACGATTGTGTGGTTCGTGTCGGGACCAAAACCCGCCGCGCCATAAAGGTCACGGCGTCATTTACATCCCCCATACGAGGGAACACCCTTGATTAATCGCCGGGATTCAGGGCCTCATGGCCAAGAAATTAATTGCAAGGAAGGTCTATTATGAGGTATTGAAATCCTCGGGCGAGGGCAAGAAGAAAACCATTCGCGGTCATGTCAGTCGTGGGCTGACCATTTAATGTTCGGACGAATGTCCGACTCGAGAAAATCACGGTCGTCGCGGGAAAACCAGATCGCATGTATGCCAGGATATGGCAATTTACTGTTCAGAAGAACGGAAAACGTTCGGCTAGACCTCGGCCAGAGCGGTCAGAAACCAGTAAATCTATTGGCCCGATGCAAGAGCAAGCTGCGACCATACTGCGGTGGGCCCCCCGCAGTCGAAACAAGACTTGCATGAGCGTCATTAATATTTCCGATGCCAAGGGGCAACGAGGGAATATCCCTTGAATTGGCTGAAAAGCCCTGCGCCTAGGGAAGCGGACGTACGAAACGTATCGGTCGCTCGGGAGACCATTTAATATTCAGAAGGGTACCCGGCTTGAGAATATCATAATCGTCACGGGAGGACCTGGGATGTATGTATGCCGGGATACAACAAATATATTATTCCGAGACGTTGGAAACATTCGGTTAAATCTCGATTAGTGTAGCAGGAAACCAGTGAGTTTATTGGCCCGGTGCGAGATTGAGTCAGGACCATACCGGGGGCGCCTCCCGTGGTCCAAACGGGGCTCGCGTGGGCAACGTCAATATTTCCGGTGCCGGAGGGCAACGGGGAAGAGTTCCGGGACTAGATTCCAAAACCAAAGCGTGCTCGAGGGGAACGAGCTATAAGCCAAAGATATGGGTCATACCATGACCATAATCGGGACAGGCCCGAGGTCTAAGCATGGCCCACGAAGGCCTCATTGATATTCCCATGCGTAGGGTCTAGGGATGACAAGAGTTGTCTCGTTTTGTTCAGATCTTGTTGGTCGCTCACGGACCATTTTATGTTCGGACAAAGGTCCGTATCGAAGGTGCGACGTAAACGGAGACAAAGCCGTTCAAATGTATGCCGAGTTCACGACAATCTCAATGAAAGAGCGGGAACGAATCCCAACGGGAAAGCGTCCGATTTGATGGGCTATCGGCCCAAAGCAATGTCGGGTTATGACCGTGTCGGGATGTCTCCCAAGGTCTGAATCCAACTTGGAGGGGCGACGTCAATATTCCCTTTACACCGGGTCTCGGGGAGAACGAGACTGCAAAGCGGATCTCATCGTTTTATTATTATTTAGAATTTTACCATTATTATTTGTTGATTTATGTATATCTTTGAATGAGTTCGTTATTACTATTTATTTATTTTCCTCGTGATTTATTCATTCATTATTGTTATTGTTAGGTTTGTTTTTATTGTTTGTTCGTTTTATTATCATTCATTTGCTTGTCGTGTTTCGTTAAGTTTGTTATTATTATTTATTTTAGTTATCATTTATTTATTTATCATTCTTATTGAGTTTGTTATTATTATTCATTCATTTTTGTTATCATTTATTTATCTATTTATTATTATTATTATTTTTAAGCTTATTATTATTATTACTTATTTCTTTATTATTCTTATTTACTTATTCATTTTTTTTGAATTTGTTATTATTTATTATTATTATTATCATTATTGTTTGTTATTATTTTTCCCTCTTCTTTTGAGTTTGATGTTATTATCATTATTTTATTTTTTTTGTATCATTATCTATTTATTTATTATGTTTTCTTTTAGCTTATTATCTTTATTATTATCATTATTTCTTGTGTACCGCTGGGTCAAGGGAGTGTGCCGCTGAGGGCCAGGGGAGCGTACCGCTGAGAGCCAAGGGAGTGTGCCGCTGAGGGCCAGGGGAGCGAGCCGCTGAGGGCCAAGGGAGTGTGCCGCTGAGGGCCAGGGGAGCGTGCCGCTGAGGGCCAAGGGCGTGTGCCGTTGAGGGCCAGGGTAGCATGCCGCTGAGGGCCAAGGGCGTGCCGCTGGAGGCAGGTGGGGGTGAGTGTGTGTCGCTGGAGGTGGAGAAAGGTGTACCGCTGGAGGTGGAGAAAGGTGTGTGTACCGCTAAAGAGGGGTGTGAAGGCGTACCGGTGGAGGCCCAAAGGAGGTGTACCGATGGAGGAGTATGGTGGTGGGAGTGTGCCGGTGAAGGCTGGAACAGGCGTGCCGCTGAAGGTTCACTCCTCTATTATTTGTTTTTAAGGCTTTTCTTTTCTTCCCTTTTTTTAATTTTCATGTAGTCTTATATAAATCTTTCATTTTCTTTATTCTGTTCAGCCCCCTTCTCACGAGTCAAACGTTCGGTCTGCCATGTTGTTAGTCGGTTTGGTCCTCATGTCACCGGCAGTGGGTTGCTTAGTTGGAAAATTTTATCATTGATTGTTCTGTTCGTTTGTTGCTTCCTTTTGCCTTTTAACGTCTTGTTATTTTCTGACAAAAATTCGGCAGCACCTCCGCTTGTCCCGAGCGTAAGGGAGATATAGGGAACGCGCCCACATGGAGTGGCGGAACCCGACAATTGGAGGTGGGCGCCCGAGGGCGGCAACACCTTTGATAAAACCTCGGAAAGGCTGAAAGCAACGGGGTAGAAGGCCACCCTATGACTCACTAGGGGGTGCCGGTGAAGGAGGGTCAAGGGTGTGCCGGGGAAGGCCGGTGGGGCCGTGCCGGCGAAGGCCCCCCCTGTGGCGTGCCGGTGAAGGCTGCCCAGGGCGTGCCGGGGAAGCGCCACAGGTGGGCTGTGCCGGTGAACGATGCCAAGGGGCGCACTTGCGAAGGGAAGTTGAGGGCGTACCGGTGAAGGCTCTTAAAGCCATACCGGGGATAGAGGGCCAAAGCGTGCCGGCAAAGGCGCCGTTTCGAGGGATGAAAACCAAGGGTGGGCTACTGGTAGCTGGGTGTTCAGGAAGAGAAGGATGGTTGAAGGCCAAAGGTGGGTTACTGGTAGCTGGGTGTTCAGGAGGAGATGGAGGGTCTCTCTCCCTTCAAGCAGATGGGCACAACTAATGGCCATAAAAAGGGGGGGAGGGCAAAGAGCCCATGAGGCCAAGGATCATACGGGAGGAATCACATCGCTACGGAGAATCCAAAGACGTCGGAGAAGTGGAGAAAATGAACAACACACCACATGCAGTGGGATAGATCGAGAGAGGCCAAAAGAGACCCAAAAGAAGGGCGAGAGACTTTCATTCATAAAGAGAAATGACCATGACCGGCCATACACATTGCGGTATACATCAAGGCCGAAGCCACAGAAGAGGGGAGAAGAAGAAAAGGAAGAACATGGAGAGGAAATAGGAGGGAAGCTGGGGTCGGGCAGAGGCGACGGCTCCTCTGCCCTTCCCCACTCCCACTGCTACCCAAACCCTCCCTCTCTCTCTCTTTCTCTTACTCTCTCTTCGCTGCTTGGTGGTCGTCGAAAGACTCCACGCCGGAGCCTTCTCCCTTCTCTTCTCTCTCTTTCTTCTTCTTCTCGTAGGTGGCGTCGTCTGGTCGTCTCCTTCTCCTACTCTCCTTCTCTTTTTTCTTTGCCGGAACGGGAGTGGTTTTATACTCCCAGCAGCGGGAGCGCTCGAGCACGACAGTCGGAGGCGGGAAGCGGTTGGTGATCATGGGGTTTGACTTCCCCCGTCCTGGCTATCAGGGGAATAGCCTGCGTGGCCCAATCTCTGATCGACACCTCGGACAGCTCACTGCGCGCCAAGGATACGTAGGGTATGGGCGTCACGTCGTTTGGCCGTTGAAAGCCTTCACGCTGTGCCGCTGGCGAGCTTAAGAAGTGTGTCGCTGTAAGACACTGTAAGCGTGCCGCTGAAGAGGGCAAATGGCATGTCGCTGGAGGTTGCCCAAGCGTGCCGCTGAAGGGGGCAAACAGCGTGCCATTGAAGACCCTGAGGAGCGTGCCGCTTAAGACCCCCCCTTGGGGGGTGTGCCGCTGAAGACCCCCCCTTGGGGGGGTGTACCGCTGAAGACCCCCCCTTGGGGGGCGTGCCGCTGAAGACCCCCCCTTGGAGGGGTGTACCGCTGAAGACCCCCCCTGGGGGGTGTGCCGCTGAAGACCCCCTGGGGGGGTGTACCTCTGGGGCTTGGGTGTGCCGCTGGGGCTGACTTGGGCCCGTCTTGAGCACGAGTTATGGCTCGTTTGGTTTTCTTCGGGGGCCACGGATTGTGAGCTTTCCGGGGGTTGGTTTCTCTTGGCTGTCGTGACTCCGGGGACGGCTTCGCGACAGTGTGCATATTTGGGGAGTCCGGATGACCGATCTCACCGGGGCTTCTTCACTTGGTGCCGTTGTTGGTGCTGGGCCGAGTAGGATATCTGGGTGTGTAATTTTTTTTTTGGTGTCCACAGGGCCTTAGTTCAGCTGTCATAGGAGGTCCACTCTTCGGCTCCATGATACTTCTAGAGTGCTGGATGGGTGTCATGATGAAATTCATTCATAGGGAGGATATCACTTCAACCAGTCGGATCTTCGGGAGCCATCCCCTTTTCTTCATAGGTAGCGCCTTCAGGTTCTCCCCCTAGGTAGAGTGCAGGACAGTAGAAAAGAAGACCAGGGACGAGTGGCGACTGTACATCAACAGATTGCCCCTGGATCGATTCGTGATGCGCCCTGACTTCCCCCACGACACCATTGTCAGGATACCTAGGAGGCCAGGCTTGGATCTGAGCCTCGTGAGCGACACTGCACTGGCGATGTACAACCCGCACCGGTGCTACCTACAGGTTGGACTACCCGGGGCCGTACTTCTAGCACTACCCCACCTTCCTACACTATAGGCGAGGAGGATCGGGATGGAGGAGGACGAGCAGGCGATCATGAGTGCCCTGATCATGTGGGAGGTGAGCAGGGTGTGCACCCTTCTAGCAGAGGTTGCAGAGGCTCCAGAGAGGCGCCAGGTTTATGTTAGAGGGCTGAGAGAGATACGTCCCCGCGGGGATGCCCAGCGGAGGATCGAGTGATTTTTCTTCTTTTTCATGATGTTCACTTATGCTGGAATTTTGAGATATGAATGAATGAATTGGTTTCAATGAATAAAGCTTGAGTTTTGGCCTTTTCTTGCACGTGATTGAATGAGCTTGAGGTAGGATCTCAGGATGAAAATGGCCATTAAGAGACCGTTCAATTGAATAATCGGCTAGAATCTAACCGCTCCATGAATTGAACGGCCAGATCATGGCCGTGTACCAGATCAACGGCATAGTTAAGAACAGGGACCTTATGAGAGATGAACGGCCTATCGAAGGACCGCGGAAGGAATAGAACGGTCATAAGTGCACCGTTGTGGCTTATGAACGGTCTTAGTGAAGACTGTTGATTCTTGGAGGTGCTAAAGATTGGAACGGTGTGAACGAGGCCGTTTGAGTTATAGAACAGTCTGATCGTGGCCGTTTAAATGAATAAAACGGTCTCTAGAGGACCGTTCCGTGATAGAAATCCTGAAGCCTTGTCTTCAACCTGCCCTTGCACACACATAGGCAAAGAAATAGATTAAATCTATTTTAGGCTTAACCCCTTGCCTGTAGCAAGTTAAGAAATGACCAATTTTTGATTTTTTGTCAAGGGAGTAAGCCTTATTAAATAGGTAAATAACACGAAAGAAATGAATGCAATACATGCCATGAAATGCAAATCATGATGATGAAAATATTTTTATGGTTTTGAAAATATTTGATTTTTGATTTTGAAATATTTGATTTTTTGGATTTTAAAATATTTAGTTTTTTTGGATTTTGAAATATTTGGTTTTTGAGGATTTTGAGGTATTTGATTTTTTTGGATTTTGAGGTATTTGATTTTTTAGATTTTTAAATATTTGATTTTTTTAGATTTTGAAATATTTGATTTTTTTAGATTTTGAGATATTTGATTTTTTTGGATTTTGAGGTATTTGATTTTTTTGGATTTTGAGGTATTTGATTTTTTTAGATTTTGAGATATTTGATTTTTTTAGATTTTGAAATATTTGATTTTTTTGGATTTTGAGGTATTTGATTTTTTTTTTAGATTTTGAGGTATTTGAAATTTTTGGATTTTGAGGCCAGCTCGAACTCGACGACGGGGGTCCTATCTTATTAGGGGTTTCCCGAGTTCAACGTGCATTGTGGGTGACTGCCCATAGCCGGGGTCCAATTCTGCTTAACGGTGCCTCTGCCGAGGCCATACCTGGGGGAGGATCCAATCCTTGGAAAATAAAAGAAAATTTGATAGGAAAGCCGATCAATAGGTATAGAGGTTTCTTTAGGACTTGAGTTCTTCTCACGACAACCCCCTTTTCAACGAATTTGGTCTGTTGCGCCGGGGCTTTGTGTCCGTCATCGAACCTACATCCGCTCTAGGCACGCGTACGACCGCGCTCATTACGTCCCGCAGGGAAACTGTACTGCCATTCTTGCCATGCCTAGCTTCATTCTTTTGGGGTATTTAGACTTTGAGCTTGAGCTTTCGAATGAGCTTTTAGCTTTTGCCCTTGATTTTGCCCCTTTTCTCTATTTCTTTTCTTTCTTTTGCTTTTCTGAATGCGGAATAAGGTCATAATGGACTGCCCCTATTTGAGAACTTCCTCTTATCGGGGTGTCTAGATCAGTTCTCGCCCCCTTATTCACCATTTGCCCCTGTGTTCAGCCGAAAGAAGGGAAGAAAACAAGGATTTTCACTTTCCCCTAAGCATGGCCAAGGGAGAAACGGTGTTGCGCCAAAAGGAAAACCGAACCACAGGGGTCATGTAGTGTGTGAATGTTGAACCGGGGATCTCCCTTCATGGTCAAGTGGAGGCACAACCCGCCACCGGGTCGTCGCTGGCTTGACTCTATGGATAGAAACATTTTAAATACAACCCATTCCACGGATTTGGCAATTCTTCACCCTCCGCATTAACTAGATGATACGCGTTCCCAGGATAGATTTCCTTAATTACAAACGGCCCTTCCCAATTGGGTTGCAGCTTAGACCTAGGACCTGCTGATCTGATAAATTTACGTTTCAAAACCATGTTACCCACTTGAAATTTTCTTTCGATAACCTTCTTTTGAAAATGTCGTGAGACACGTTTTTGATAAATCGAGACGTGATTGGCCGCGTTAAGCCTCTTTTCATCTAAGAGTTCCAGTTTGACTAATAACGCCTCTCGACGCTCGTCGAGATTAAGTTCTTTGTCTAGCTGCACTCTTAGGGAAGGGATCAAAATCTCATACGGGAGTACCGCCTCTATCCCATAAGTGAGAGCAAAAGGAGTTTGCCCCGTGGGAGTACGGACGGAGGTGCGATAAGCCCATAGAGCTTCTATCAATTTTTCGGCCCAATCAGCAAATTTGTGTGACTCACATGTTTTCTTAATGATTTTGAGAAGGGTTTTGTTCGTGGCCTCGTCTTGGCCGTTACCTTGAGGGTAGTATGGTGATGAATGATGCAATGAAATATTAAATTTCTTACAGAGGTCCTGAAGTTCTTGAGACACAAATTGAGGCCCGTTGTCAGTGACGATATCACTTGGCACTCCAAATCGTGAGATGATATTCTTGAGAATGAAGCGGCATACTGTGGTAGCTTTGATTTATGCATAAGCTTCAGCTTCCGCCCACTTGATGAAATACTCGGTTGCTATGAGGATGAAAGATTTTTATTTAACCTGAGCATTAGGGTCGCCAAGTGGTCCAACGATATCAAAGGCCCACATCGAGAATGGCCAAGGAGCAGAGAGAGGATGGAGAGAAGAAGAAGGAGCATGAATTTTATCGGCATGAAGCTGGCACTGAAGACACCTACGGTGATAGGTGGAACAATCTTCTTTTAGGGTTGGCCAGTAATAGCCCTGCCTAAGAATTTTCTTCGCCAACGCCTGTCCATTAACGTGCCCTCCACACTCACTTGCATGGGCTGCTTCTACTACCTTCTAAGCCTCATCGTCATCCAGACATCTCATGAGAACTCCATTAAGAGCTCACCTATATAACTCTCCCGCGATGATTGTGTATATGGAGGCGACTCTTCTAATGGCCTTGCGCTGCTCGGCATTGGTCGTCTCTAGGAGGGATCCATCCTTACAATATTGATCTATTTCATAATACCATGGTAATTCCTCCTCTTCTATGATTTCCTCGAGCTCAGTTAATGATACTTCCTTCAAATCTTCCTTTTCGGCTTTCCTCTTCACAGATTTTCTAAGGTTGTCAAACCAGGGATCCTGAAGAGAAGGAGCGTCTAACCGCTGGACCACAATGGTCTCAGTGGCGCGACTGAGGGGGAAGGATAGAGAAGAAGCAAGCGATGCAAGTGCATCGGCCAGAATGTTCTGAGAACTAGGAGCGTGAATGTAGATGAGATTACGAAATTGCCTAGCCAAGAGCGTGACCAAATCTTGATAGGGCTTGAGTTTAGGGTCACGGGTGCGGTAAGTGGAAAGAACTTGACGCAGCACCAATTGAGAGTCTCCTATGATGTTTAGGTATCGCTCGCCCATGATGTAGGCGTGCTTCAGTCCGGCAAGGAGAGCCTCATACTTGGCTATATTATTTGTGGCAGGAAAAGACAGCTGGTAAGCGATAGGGATGGTTACTCCTTATGGAGTGCGGAGAACGGCGCCTATTCCACGACCCTGAGAATTGAGAGCACCGTCGAAATGATGAGACCAAAAGGGAAGATGAGTAAGTACAGCCAAGTGTTCATCAGGGAATTCATCCTTAATTGAATCAGTGCCAGGGATAAGAGAATGAGCCAGATGTTCAGCAATCGCATATCCCTTGATGACTTTCTGAACAACGAAGGTGATATCAAATTGAGAAAGAAAGCTCTACCAACGAGCTAATCTGCTAGAAAGGATACGTTTTTCTAAAAGGTATCGGATTGGGTCCATTCTAGAGATCAGCTTAACCTCATGGGCCAAGAAATAGTGTTTGAGTTTCTAAGCTACCCATACTAGCGCTGCGTAGGTCTTCGCCATGGCAGTATACTTAGACTCAGCAAGATTAAACAATCTGGAGAGATAGTATGCTGCCCTTTCTCTTCCTTCATCGTCCACTTGAGCCAGGACAGCTCCTAGGGAGTCCTCAATAATAGAAATGTATAATATCAAGGGTTTCCCAGGGACAGGGGGTTGCAGAACAGGGGGATTAGATTGATAAACCTTAAGATCATCGTCGGTCTTTTGACACTGTTCATTCCATTCAAATTTGACCCCCGCCTTCAACAAATCATAGAATGGGCGGCATCTTTGCAAATGTTGAGATATGAATCTCCTGATGAATTGCAAACGCCCAATCAAATCTCGCAGTTCAGTGATATTCTTCGGCGGAGGCATGTCCATCACGGCCTTTGCCTTATTCGGATCGATCTGAATCCCCCGTTTACTAACTAGGAACCCCAACAATTTCGCCGATGCAACTCCGAACACGCATTTCTTTGGATTCATTTTTAATTTGTACTCCCTAGCCCTTTGCAACACCTTAGCTAAAATGGCGGGGTGTTCTTCTTTGGACCATGACTTCACCAAAATATCATCCACGTAGGCCTCCATATACATGTGCATCATGTCGTGGAAGCTAGCCATCATTGCCCGCTGATACGTGGCACCTGCATTCTTCAATCCAAATGGCATGACAACATAGCAGTATGTGTCCCAGGGCGTGGTGAATGAGGTCTTCTCTTGGTCCTTGGGAGCAAGATGAATTTTATTATAGCCTAAAAATCCAACCATAAATGAGAGGGCTTCGTACCCAGCCGTGTTATCTACTAACACATCAATGTGAGGAAGCGGGAAATCATCTTTGGTACATGCCTTATTTAAGTCCCTGAAATCAATACAAATCCGAATCTTTCCATCCTTTTTCATTACCGAGACTATATTTGCCACCCATTGCGGATATAAAACAACTCTAATAAACTTGGCCTTGTGTAGTTTGTCAACCTCTTCTTTTATCCTTAAGGCCATTTGAGGGTGGAATCTTCTTGATCTTTGTTTAACGGGTGTTGCCCCTGGTTTAAGGATAAGCCTATGTTCAACCAGAGCGGGGTCAAGACCCGACATGTCCTCGTAGGATCATGCAAAAGAATCGATGTACTCCCTCAAAACCTTGATTAGCTCCTCTTCAACCTGAGGAGGGAGATTGGCGGAAATGATTATGGGCCTAGGGTCCTCTTCCGTTCAAAGATTAATTTCTTTTGTGGGTTCATCCACTACCGTCGATGGTTCATCAAATATCTTTAAACCTTGCGCATACAGATCGACAGTGTCATCCATATTGCTTTCCTCATCATCGGCTGGGTCCTTCTCATCTATGATTTCATATACCCCTAATCCGTCATTGCTCCACACCCCTTCTACTTCCTCATCATCCTCTAGGACAATTGCGGTCTCTACAAACTCAGGACATTTGAGCACGGCAAGACACCTCTGAGCTAAGTCTTGCAGAAACCTATCTGTAACAGATTTGGAATGACGCATTACAAGGTGCACCGCGGACGTTGGCGGGCTGACAACACTAGAACTAGACTCTACCCCGACTGACTCTACCAACCTAGGAGACTCTGCGTACTGTACACCTAACCTAGGAGACAATAAATCTACAGGGAAAGGAGCAGGGGTCTCATGCCCCTGGGAAGATGGGCAGAACATAGCGTAATCCTTCATTGAAACCTCCTTTCTAAAATTGGCATTTTTTTTGGAAGTCGGAGGAGATCACGCAACAGGAAGAGGAGGAGGGAGGAGGAGGGAGCTGCATGGGAAACAGAGACGGAAAGAGAACATCAAAGAACAGGTCGGAGGAAGAAAACCACATTTCGTGGAGATTTGTGGTAGGGGTCCACATGGTGGACAAATCAATCGGTGGGCACTGCCCACAAGCACAAGGAACGTGTGGTGAGAGCCAAGGGAGTGTGTCGCTGAGGGCTAGGGGAGCGTGCCGCTGAGGGCCAAGGGAGTGTGCCGCTGCCAGGGGAGCGTGCCGCTGAGGGCCAAGGGCGTGTGCCGCTGAGGGCCAGGGGAGCATGCCGCTGAGGGCCAAGGGCGTGCCGCTGGAGGCAGGTGGGGGTGAGTGTGTGTCACTGGAGGTGGAGAAAGGTGTACCGCTGGAGGTGGAGAAAGGTGTGTGTACCGCTAACGAGGGGTGTGAAGGCGTACCGGTGGAGGCCCAAAGGAGGTGTACCGGTGGAGGAGTATGGTGGTGGGAGTGTGCAGGTGAAGGCTGGAACAAGCGTGCCGCTGAAGGTTCACTCCTCTATTATTTGTTTTTAAGGCTTTTCTTTTCTTCCCTTTTTTTAATTTTCATGTAGTCTTATATAAATCTTTCCTTTTCTTTATTCTGTTCAGCCCCTTCTCACGAGTCAAACGTTCGGTCTGCCATGTTGTTAGTCGGTTTGGTCCTCATGTCACCGGCAGTGGGTTGCTTAGTTGGAAAATTTTATCATTGATTGTTCTGTTCGTTTGTTGCTTCCTTTTGCCTTTTAACGTCTTGTTATTTTCTGACAAAAATTTGGCAGCACCTCCCCTTGTCCCGAGCGTAAGGGAGATACAGGGAACGCGCCCACATGGAGTGGCGGAACCCGACAACTGGAGGTGGGCGCCCGAGGGTGGCAACACCTTTGATAAAACCTCGGAAAGGCTGAAAGCAACGGGGTAGAAGGCCTCCCTATGACTCACTAGGGGGTGCCGGTGAAGGAGGGTCAAGGGTGTGCCGGGGAAGGCTGCTGGGGCCGTGCCGGCGAAGGCCCCCCCCCTGGGGCGTGCCGGCGAAGGCTGCCCAGGGCGTGCCGGGGAAGCGCCACAGGTGGGCTGTGCCGGTGAACGATGCCAAGGGGCGCACCGGCGAAGGGAAGTTGAGGGCGTACCGGTGAAGGCTCTTAAAGCCATACCGGGGACAGAGGGCCAAAGGCGTGCCGGCAAAGGCGCCGTGTCGAGGGATGAAAACCAAGGGTGGGCTATTGGTAGCTGGGTGTTCAGGAAGAGAAGGAGGGTTGAAGGCCAAAGGTGGGTTACTGGTAGCTGGGTGTTCAGGAGGAGATGGAGGGTCTCTCTCCCTTCAAGCAGATGGGCACAACTGATGGCCATAAAAGGGTGGGGGGGGGCAAAGAGCCCATGAGGCCAAGGATCATACGGGAGGAATCACATCACTACGGAGAATCCAAAGACGCCGGAGAAGTGGAGAAAATGAACAACACACCACATGCAGTGGGATAGATCGAGAGAGGCCAGAAGAGACCCAAAAGAAGGGCAAGAGACTTTCATTCATAAAGAGAAATGACCATGACCGGCCATACATATTGCGGTATACATCAAGGCCGAAGCCACAGAAGAGGGGAAAAGAAGAAAAGGAAGAACATGGAGAGGAAATAGGAGGGAAGCTGGGGTCGGGCAGAGGCGATGGCTCCTCTGCCCTTCCCCACTCCCACTGCTACCCAAACCCTCCCTCTCTCTCTCTTTCTCTTACTCTCTCTTCGCTGCTTGGTGGTCGTCGGAAGACTCCACGCCGGAGCCTTCTCCCTTCTCTTCTCTCTCTTTCTTCTTCTTCTCGTAGGTGGCGTCGTCTGGTCGTCTCCTTCTCCTCCTCTCCTTCTCTTTTTTCTTTGTCGGAACGGGAGTGGTTTTATACTCCCAGCAGCGGGAGCGCTCGAGCACGGCAGTCGGAGGCGGGAAGCGGCTGGTGATCATGGGGTTTGACTTCCCCCGTCCTGGCTGTCAGGGGAATAGCCTGCGTGGCCCAATCTCTGATCGACACCTCGGACAGCTCACTGCGCGCCAAGGATACGTAGGGTATGGGCGTCGCGTCGTTTGGCCATTGAAAGCCTTCACGATGTGCCGCTGGCGGGCTTAAGAAGTGTGTCGCTGTAAGACACTGTAAGCGTGCCGCTGAAGAGGGCAAAAGACGTGTCACTGGAGGTTGCCCAAGCGTGCCGCTGAAGGGGGAAAACAGCGTGCCGTTAAAGACCCTGAGGAGCGTGCCTCTGAAGACCCCCCCTTGGGGGGTGTGCCGCTGAAGACCCCCCCTGGGGGGGTGTACCGCTGAAGACCCCCCCTGGGGAGTGTGCCGCTGAAGACCCCCCCCTGGGGGGTGTGCCACTGAAGACCCCCCCAGGGGGGTGTGCCGCTGAAGGCCCCCCTGGGGGGTGTGCCGCTGAAGACCCCCCCTGGGGGTGTGTGCCGCTGAAGACCCCCTGGGGGGGGTGTACCGCTGGGGCTTGGGTGTGCCGCTGGGGCTGACTTGGGCCCCTCTTGAGCACGAGTTATGGCTCGTTTGGTTTTCTTCGGGGGCCACAGATTGTGAGCTTTCCGGGGGTCGGTTTCTCTTGGCTGTCGTGACTCCGGGGACGGCTTCGCGGCAGTGTGCATATTTGGGGAGTCCAGATGACCGGTCTCATCGGGGCTTCTTCACTTGGTGCCGTTGTCGGTGCTGGGCCGAGTAGGATATCTGGGTGTGTAATTTTTTTTTTGGTGTTCACAAATGCCCCCCACCCACGGGCAGCGCAGGCGAAGGATGAGCCGGGCAGTGCCAGCGGGTGTACTGGTCTCTTTTTTCTCTTCGTCGGTGCCGACGGGGTGTCGGGAGCTGACATGATTTGTTTGTCTCTTCTTCTCTTTGTCAGTGCCGACAGGATGTCGGGAATTGACATGGTTTGTCTGTCTCTTCTTCTCTTTGTCAGTGCTGACAGGGTGTCGGGAGGTGACGTGGTTTGTTTGTCTCTTCTTCTCTTCATCAGTGTCGACCAGAGAAGAAGAATGATGTGGTATGTTGGTCTCTTCTTCTCTTCGTTTGTGCCGACAGGTTGCCGGGCGCTGACGTGGTATGTTGGTCTCTTCTTCTCTTCGTCAGTGCCGACGGGGTGTCGGGGACTGACATGACATGTTGGTCTCTTTGTCTCTTCATCAGTGCCGACGGGGTGTCGGGAATTGAAGCAGTATGTTGGTCTCTTTGTCTCTTCGTCAGCGCCGACAGGGTGCCGGGAGCTGTCATGGTTTGTTGGTCTCTTGTCTCTTCATCAGTGCCGACGGGGTACCGGGAACTGACGTGCTTTGTTCGTCTCTTCTTCTCTTAATTTTCTTCTCTTCTCTTTTCTCCTCTTCTATATTCCCTTGCACGTAAATGTCCTCAAATCAGGAAAGCGGGCTGTGAAAGCCAAAACTTGGAGAGCAGGCTGCCAGAGCCAGACTTGGGAAAGCGGGCCATGGGGGCCGAGGTAAGCAGGCTACAAGAGCCAAAGTTGGGAAGCAGGCTATAAAAGCCAAAGGGAAGCAGGCCAGAAGAGCCAAAGTCGGGAAGCGGGCCGCGGAGGCCGAATTGGGGG
Source organism: Amorphophallus konjac (assembly GCA_022559845.1). Taxonomy (NCBI): domain Eukaryota; kingdom Viridiplantae; phylum Streptophyta; class Magnoliopsida; order Alismatales; family Araceae; genus Amorphophallus; species Amorphophallus konjac. The sequence goes on along the minus strand of CM040123.1, from coordinate 347,857,693 downwards.
AGCAGCTTATAAAGCCAAGAATGTTGGGAAGCGGGCTGCAAGAGCCGAAATTATGGGAAGTGAGCCGCAAAGGCCGAATTCTGGGAAGCAGGCTATGAGAGCCAAATTCTGGGAAGCAGGCTGCAAGAGCCAAAGATGTTGGGAAGCGGGCTGCAAGAGCCAAAATTATGGGAAGCCGGCCGTGAAGGTCGAGTTCTGGGAAGCAGGCTATGAGAGCCGAATTCCGGGAAGCAGGTTGCAAGAGCCAAAGATATTGGGAAGCGGGCTGCAAGAGCCAAAATTATGGGAAGCCGGCCGTGAAGGTTGAATTCTGGGAAGCAGGCTATGAGAGGCGAATTCTGGGAAACAGGCTACAAGAGCCAAAGATATTGGGAAGCGGGCTGTAAGAGCCGAAATTATGGGAAGCAGGCCGTGAAGACCGAATCAGGGATGTGGATTACAAAAGCCGGAGTTGGGAGATTAACGAGCCACGAGGGCAAGCGGTAGGCCATGGGGGGCCAAGATTGGGCTCTACGAGCTAGAGCTGGGAAAATAGGCTGCGATAGCCGAAATTGATTTTACTGCATACACACATTATTTTTTTATTTATATTTTTTGTTATTATTTTTTTATTCAAGCATGCAGGCATTCATTAGCAGACATAACATAAATATACGTATGTGATAGCTACTTCTATAGGGGATGGGATAGGGACATCACCCATAATTCGTAGATACGGTGCGGGTCATGAGGCACAATTGAGGGGTGGTGCACTCGTCAAGAGGATATCGCACGTCTTGCATGCATAGCCTTAATTCACGCATTTCACCCGAGGTAATTTTCTATGGCGTGGCGGTATGTGAACAAAGAGCCCTAACCATAGGGATATGCAGGTTTTCCTGGTGACACTCGAGGATCACTCTAACGCCTACACATTAGTTCCAGGCTTTCGACTTTCGGTAGTTTCACACAGCCCCCACTTGTTTATTTTGGTAGCGGATTTCACGGTTCGGCACGAGTCTCCTCATGTGTCTCAATGGGGATTCCCGGCTACTAAGATTCGTCCTTATTGTGATTCTATTGCGGATTCCACCGTTTGACGCGAGTTTCCTCATATGTCTCAATCGGGATTCCCGGCTAATAGGTTTCATCCTTATTGTAATTCACTTCACCATTTCGCGCCAGTCTCCTCATGTGTCTCAATGGGAATTCCCGGCTACTCGGATTCACGTTTCTCTCCTTTTTTTGCATCATTTTTTCTTTCTCTCTCTTTTTTTGTTTTTTTTTTGTGTTTTACAGTGGGGGTATGTAGCTTTTTCCTCACGATTACCTTTCACGCGAGTGCAGAAATTCAAGTCTCCGTAGAGTGCTAAGAAGGAATTTGGGCAATCCCTATGGTTGAAAGCTATTGAACACATTAAGTGCTAAGTGTGGGAGCGTTGCCTCATGTTTATTTTGTGAGTTGGGCTTAGCGATTCAGCCATGACTCTTCCCCTTGACGTGTGCACCTGCCATAATTGGGTTCCCTTCGAGTGCGTGCCGTAACGCCCGTGCATCTGGAATCGGGGCAGCATTATTTAGCAAGAAAATGCGGTCCTAGAAAATTCCAAGGAGGTGTATTATTCTATATTAAGCAAACATGTAAGTAGGGCAATCATAGATTCTCTTTTTTTGTTTTTTTTGTTTTGTGTGTGTGTGTCTGTTTTATTATTTTTTGTTGTTATTTTTTTTGTGTTTGTTTTTGCATAAGAAAATATTGTTGTTACGTATAAGTGTAGTGGTAGTAAATGTATTAGAGAAGCAAACCACGAACGGCTGAAAGGGTATTAGGGCAGCAGGCTATAGAACCCGAGGGACATTAGGGGAGCGGGCCATAAGGGTCGAAATTGGGAAGCGGGCTGCAAGAGCCGAAGTTATGGGAAGCGGGCCGCGAAGGTCGAATCCCGGGAAGTAGGCTACGAGAGCCAGACTTGGGAAGTAGGCCACGAAAGCCAAAGGGAAGCATGCTACGAGAGCCAGAGTTGGCGAGCAGGCCATAAAAGCCAAGGGGAAGCAGGCTACGAGAGCCAGAATTGGGAAGCAGGCTATAAAAGCCAAAGGGAAGTAGGCTGCAAGAGCTAAGGTTGGGAAGCAGGCCACAAGGGCCAAAGGTAAGCAGGCTGCGAGAGCCAAAGTTGAGGAGCAGGCCACAAAAGCCAAGGGCAAGTAGACTACGAGAGCCAGAAGTGAGAAGCAGGCTATAAAAGCCAAAGGGAAGCAGGATGCAAGAGCCAAGGTTGGGAAGCAGGCCATGAGGGCCAAGGGGAAGCAGGCTGCAAGAGCCAAGGTTGGGAGGCAGGCCACGAGGGCCAAAGGTAAGCAGGCTACGAGAGCCAAAGTTGGGAAGCGGGCTGCAAGAGCCGAATTCTGGGAAGCATGCCGTAAAGGCCGAATTCTGAGAAGCAGGTTGCAAGAGCCAAAGATATTGGGAAGCGAGCTGCAAGAGCCGAGATTGTGGGCAGCAGGCTACGGAAGCCAAATCAGGGGAGTAGGCTACAATAGCTAAAATTGGGGAGCGGGCTACAGGAGCCGCAATTATGGGAAGCGGGCCGCGAAGGCCGAATTCTGTGAAGCAGGCTGCAAGAGCCAAAGATATTTGGAAGCGGGCTGCAAGAGCCGAAATTGTGGAAAGTAGGCTACAGAAGCCAAATCGGGGGAGCAGGCTACAAGAGCCAAAATTGGGGAGCGAGCTGCAGGAGCCGCAATTGTGGGAAGCGGGCCGTGAAAGTCGAATCTGGGAAGCAGGCCGTAAAGGCTGAATTTTGAGAAGCAGGCTGCAAGAGCCAAAGATATTGGGAAGCGGGCTGTAAGAGCCGAAATTGTGGGAAGCAGGCTACGGAAGCCAAATCGGGGGAGCAGGCTACAAGAGCCAAAATTGGGGAGCGGGCCACAAGGGCCGAAATTGGGAAGCGAGCTGCAAGAGCCGAAGTTATGGGAAGCAGGCCGCGAAGGCCGAATCCTGGGAAGCAAGCTACGAGAGCCGGACTTGGGAAGCAGGCCACGAAGGCCAAAGGGAAGCATGTTACGAGAGCCAGAGTTGGCGAGCAGGCCATAAAAGCCAAGGGGAAGCAGGCTACGAGAGTCATAATTGGGAAGCAGGCTATAAAAGCCAAAGGGAAGCAGGCTACAAGAGCCAAGGTTGGGAAGCAGGCCACGAGGGCCAAAGGTAAGTAGGCTGCGAGAGCCAAAGTTGGGGAGAAGGCCACAAAAGCCAAGGGTAAGCAGGCTGCGAGAGCCAAAAGTGGGAAGCAGGCTGTAAAAGCCAAAGGGAAGCAGGATGCAAGAGCCAAGGTTGGGAAGCAGGCCACGAGGGCCAAGTGGAAGTAGGCTGTAAGAGCCAAGGTTGGGAAGCAGGCCACGAGGGCCAAAGGTAAGCAGGCTGTGAGAGCCAAGGTTGGGAAGCGGGTTGTAAGAGCCGAATTCTGGGAAGCAGGCCGTAAAGGCCGAATTCTGAGAAGCAGGCTGCAAGAGCCAAAGATATTGGAGAGCTTGGTGGGATGGGTGGATCAATCCTGATAGTGGGCGTTGGCCGACACGGTTGAGCCGAAGGGCGTCGAGTAGCAGGGTACGAGAGCCGAGGAAAAGGATTCATGAAGCGGCGGGTTCGAAGACCACGTCTGTCTCATGTCCCTTTTTTTTCTTCTTCTTTTGTGTGAGGCGACGGGTTCGAAGACCACGTCTACCTCGTGTCTCTTTTTTTTCTTCTTCTTTTGTGGAGAGGCAGGCGCGAAGACCATGTTTGCCTCGTGTCTCTTTTTTTCTCTTCTCTTCTTCTTTTGTAGAGAGGCAGGTGCAGAGCCCCGTGACTATTCTTTCTCTTCTTCTCTTCTTCTTTTATGGAGAGGCCGGTGCAAAGATCATGTTTACCTCGCGATCACTTCTTTCTTTTCTTCTCTTCTTCTTTTACGGAGAGGCAGGTGCAAGGACCATGTTCACCTCGGGACTTTTTTTTCTCTTCTTCTTTTGTGTGAAGAGGCGGGTTCAAGGACCACGTCTGCCTCGGGACTCTTTCTTTCTTTTCTTCTCTTTTTTTTGTGGAGAGGCGGGCTCGAAGACCACGTCTGCCTCGTGTGTCCTTCTCTTTTTTGTGGAGAGGCAGGTGCAAAGACCATGTTCGTCTCATGACTGCTCTTTCTTTTCTTCTTTTCTTTTGTGTGATAAGGTGGGCTCGAAGACCACGTCTGCCTCATGCGTGTCTTTTTCTTTATTCTGCTCTTCTTTTCTCGTTAATGCTTCCACGCTGGAGTGTATTTCTCTTAATGTGCCCCCAGGTTGGGGTGTAGCTTCATTTGGTATGCATCCCCCTGAGGGGTGTGTTTTGCCTCTTTGTCTCTGTGCCCCCAGGCGGGACGTATTTTTCAAGGCTTCTATGTCCCCAGACCAGGGTGTGTTTTTTTAATGCCCCCCGAGGCAGGGTGTAGCTCTCTTCAAAGGCCCCCATGGTGGGGTATACTCTTCGCAGCTTCTATGCCCCTAGGTGGGGTATGTTTCTTCTTCATATGCCCCTGGTACGGGGCGTAGCTCTCTTCAAATGCCCCCGGGACGGGGGTACATCTTTTGCTTCTTATGCCCCCCTGAGGCCGGGGTGTATCTTTTGCTTCTTACGCCCCCATGAGGCGGTGGTGTATCTCTTTACGGCTTCTGTGCCCCCCGAAGCAGGGTATGTTGTATCTTCAAATGCCGCTTTGGCGGAGTATATCTTTCTTCTTATGCTCCCAGATCGGGATGCATGTCTCTTTGTTTCTATGCCCCGGGTCGGGGTAGATGCTTCTGCTTCTTATGCGCCAAGGGCGGAGTGTATTTTTTTCTATGCCCCTAGGCTGGGGTACATTCTTCATGTTTCTCATACCCTTTTCGCAGGGCGTATTCTCTTGCTTCTCTTGTCCCTGGATCGGGGCGTATGTTTCTTCTTCTAACGCCCCTAGGTCAGGGTATATTCTTTCTTCATGTGCTCCCAGGTCGGGATGTATGCCTCTTTGCTTCGGTGCCCCGGGGTGGGGGTGTACTCTGTCTCTTTGCTTCTGCGTCCCCCAGGCGGGGTATGTTTCTTCTTCAAATGCCCCTGAGTCGGCGCATACTCTTTATGGCTTCTATGCCCCCTAGCGGGGTATATTTCTTCTTCAAACATCCCTAAGACGGGATGTATTCTTCTCTTTCTTGTGCTCCCGAGGCGGGATGTATCTTCTTCAAATACCCCTAAGCCGGGGGGTGTTCTTTATGGCTTCTATGCCCCCTGGCGGGGTATGTTTCTTCTTCAAATACCCCTAAACCAGGATGTATTCTTCTCTTTCTTATGCTCCCGAGGCGAGATGTATCTTCTTCAAATACCCCTAAGCCGGGGGGTGTTCTTTATGGCTTCTATGCCCCCTGGCGAGGTATGTATCTTCTTCAAATACCCCTAGGCCGGGGTGGACTTCTCTTTATATGCCCCTGAGTCGGGGCGTGCTCTTTATAGCTTCTAGGCCCTCGAGGTGAGGTATGCTTCTTCTTCAAATACCCCTAAGACGGGGGTGTGATTCCTGACTTCATATGCCCCCGACGTGGGGTATATCTTTTGTTTCTTATGCTCCCGAGCCGGGATGTAGCCTCTTGGCCTCATATGCTATCGAGGCGAGGGGTATGTTGCTTTATGTGCTCCTGGGGGGAATGCATTTTGCCTCTACTGCCCCGTGGTGGGGCGTATCTCTTGGCTTCTTACGCCCCCAAGGTGGGGTGTGTTTTCTTCTTGTGCCCCCGGGGTGGGGTATATATTTCGCTTCTTATGTCCCCCCCTTGAGGCGGGGTGAAGTCTTTGCTTCAAATGCCCCTAAATCGGGGTATAGTTTTGTCTCATATGCCCCTGGCGCAGGGGTGTATTTCTCTTCCTATGCCCCTCAGTCGGGGTGTATCTTTGTTGCTTGTTGTGCCCCCCAAAGGGAGGTGCCTTCCTTTTCATGTGCGCTGGGCACCGGGTGTATCTTTGCTTTTCTTTTTTTATATGCCCCCCCCCCCCCCCCCGGGGGGGGGGGGGGGATTCTTCTTCTTCTGCCCCGACACGCTGGGGAATGCTTGCTTCTTGTGCCCCCAAAGTGGGGTGTATTCTCGATGGCCCCTGTGCCCCCGTTGGTGGGGTGTATGCTTCTTCTTCAGACTCCCCTAAGGCGAGGTGTATTCTTTGTTGCTTCATGTACCCCTAGGTTGGGATGTATTCTATTTCTAGTGCCCCCAGAGTGGAGTGTATTGCTGCTTCCGATGCCCCCAAGACGGGGTGTAATTCTTGCTTCTTATGCCCCCGAGGCGGGGTGAACTCTTCTTCTTTGCTTATGTGCTCCCATATCGGGGTGTGTTCCTTTCTTCATATGCTCCCCTAAGCCGGGGAATGTTGTTTGTTCTGCTTCAGATGCCCCTGGGGGGGATATATGTTGCTTCACGGACCCCGGGACCGGGATGTATTCCTTCTTCAAATGCCCCTAAGTCGAGGTGTATTCTTCTCTCCTTACGCTCCCAAGACGGGATGTAGCTTCTTCAAATCCCCCTAAGCCGGGGCGTATTCTTTATGGCTTTTATGCCCCCAAGCGGGGTATGTTTCTTTTTCAATTGTCCCTAGGACAGGGTGTACTCTTCTCTTTCTTATGCTCCCGAAGCGGGATGTAGCTTCTTCAAATGCCCCTAAGCCGGGACGTGTTATTTATAGCTTCTAGGCCCTCGAGGTGAGGTATACTTCTTCTTCAAATACCCCCAAGACGGGGGTGTGATTCTCCCGCTTCCTCTGCCCCAGAGTGGGGTATACTTCTCTTTGTATTCCCCTAAGCCAGGGTGTATTCTTTTCACTTCATATGCCCCCAGGGTGGGATGCGCCTTCTGCTTCTCATGACCCCGAGATGGAGCGTATTCCCTTCATGTGCCCCCGGCACGAGGGTGTATCTTTGCTTTTTATGCCCCCGAGGGGTATTCTTCTTCTTTTGCCCCGACACGCTGGGGAATGTTTGCTTCTTGTGCCCCGAAAGTGGGGTGTGTTCTTGATGGCTCCTGTGCCCCCGTTGGTGGGGTGTATGCTTCTTCTTCAAATTCCCCTAAGGCGGGGTGTATTCTTTGTCGCTTCATGTACCCCCGAGTCGGGGTGAATTCTCTTCATGTGCCCCCCATGGCGGGGTGTACTCTCTTCATGTGTACCTAGGAGTGGGGTGTGGTTTACTTCCTGTGCGCCCTAGCAGGGTGTATCGCTGCTTGCAATGTCCCCCAAGGCGGGGTATCCTTCTTCTTCAAATACCCCTAAGCCGGGGCGTATTCTTTATGGCTTCTATGCCCCCATAGCGGGGTTTGTTTTTTCTTCAAATACCCCTAAGATGGGGTGGACTCTTTTCTTCTTATACTCCCAAGGCAGGATGTAGCTTCTTTAAATGCCCCTGAGCCGAGGCGTGTTCTTTACGGCTTCTATGCCCCCAGGCGAGGTATATTTCTTCTTCAAATACCACTAGGCCGGGGTGTATTCTTGTTGCTTCTCATGCTCCCGAGGCGGGATGTGACTTCTTCAAATGCCCTTAAGTCGGGGCATATTCTTCATTACTTCTATGCCCCCTGGCGGGGTATGTTTCTTCTTCAAATGCCCCTAAGCCAGGGTGTGTTCTTATACTTTTTACGCACCTCAGGGCGAGGTGCATTCCTCTCCATATGCTCCTAGCATGGGGTGTGCTTTTGTTTCTCATGCCCCCAGGCCGGGGTACGTTCCTTCGTCATATACTCCTAAGCCAGGGTGAGTTTCTCTTTTTGTGTGTCCTCAGGCCGGGGTGAATTCTTTTCTTCTTATGCCCCCATGGCGGGGTATGTCTTTTGCTTCAGGTGCCCCCATATCGGGGTGTATTTCCCCTTCAAATGCCCCTAAGTCGGGGTGCAGCTCTATTTCTTCTTACGTCCCCAGGTCGGGACGAATTCTTCTTCAAATGCCCCGAAGCAGGGATGTAGCTTTTGCTTTGTGTGCCCCTCAGTCGGGGCGGATTCTCTAGATGTGTCCCTGGGAATGGGGTGTATCTCTTTTTTTGCCTCTTATGCCCCCGTAGCAAGGTATATATCTTCTTCTTATCCCCCATGGCGGGGTATATGCATGCTCTATTCGAGAGTGGTGGCCGTGCTTGGCTTCATTGCTATAAAGCATTCCCCACAGCGGGCAGCAATTCACCAAGCTACAATTGTGGCTCGCTGGGTCTTTTAACAGCCACTCGAGGGGTCGTCTTATGCCGGATGGAGGCAGTAGGGAGGAGGAACGAGCGGGGTCATTGCACTGCAGACTCGGAGCCTCCTAGAGTCGGGCGGGATGCCGGGTTTCTTCTTGCTCTTTTAGTCAGCGATGCTCACCAACTTTTCTTCCTTTCTTCTCTCTTTCTCTCTCTCTCTTTTTATCTTTTTTTTTTCTATTCTTCTTGTATGATTGACCAGGGTGGAGGTGCAGGAGAGCGCTCACCCCCTCAGGGAGGGGATGAGTGGTTCGCTCCACCGCATCAACCCCACAATGGTAATCTTTGTTCAGCACGGGTCTCGACGGACGTGGCCGTACAACCCTCTCTTGCCAATTCTTTCTCTTTTCTTTTGCTTCTTTCTTTTCTCTTTTTCTTCTTTTCTTTTTTTCTTCTCTTCTTCTCTTCTTCTCTTCTTGTTTTCTTGTTTTCTTCTTTTCTTCTTTTCTTCTCTTTCTTTTTGAGGAAAAGGGGGGTTTGATTTCCCCTCCCTTCTCTTCTCTTTCTCTTCTCCCCCTTTTTTTTATAACAGTCCCCATGATTCTTGGAAGCTGCATATGCTTCGAAGCAGCCTCCTCGAGGCCACGAAGGCAGCTGCATCGAGTCTGGATTTTCTCCCCATAGGGCTGGCGAAGACAGCACCTGGAATTCATCAAAGCAGGCAAACATCGTTTATTAAGGGGCCATGAGGCCCTGAATCCCGGCGAAGAGATGAAGGTTAGTTTCGGTCCCACCGGGCGTGCCAGAATTGTGGACGCACTAAAATTCGTTCGTTTATTAAGCTCGTCTATTCGGGAAGGGTTGATTGGTCAATTAAGTGCGTGGGCGTGCCAGTCACAAAGTGACAATTTGTTCGGGCTCCGAAGAGCCCATGGTGCGCTCGACCTGACTTCGTCAGACGATTGTGTGGTTCGTGTCGGGACCAAAACCCGTCGCGCCATAAAGGTCATGGCGTCATTTACATCTCCCATACGAGGGAACACCCTTGATTAATCGCCGGTATTCAGGGCCTCATGGCCAAGAAATCAATTGCATGGAAGGTCTATTACGAGGTATTGAAATCCTCGCACAAGGGCGGCGTCAATATTCCCTTTATACCGGGTCTCGGGGAGAACGAGGTTGCAAAGCGGATCTCATTATTTTATTATTATTTAGAATTTTGCCATTATTATTTGTTGATTTATGTAATCTTAGAATGAGTTCGTTATTACTATTTATTTATTTTCCTCATGATTTATTCATTCATTATTGTTATTGTTAGGTTTGTTTTTATTGTTTGTTCGTTTTATTATCATTCATTTGCTTATCGTTTTTCGTTAAGTTTGTTATTATTATTTATTTTGGTTATCATTTATTTATTTATCATTCTTATTGAGTTTGTTAATATTATTCATTCATTTTTGTTATCGTTTATTTGTCTATTTATTATTATTATTATTATTTTAAGCTTATTATTATTATTACTTATTTCTTTATTATTCTTATTTACTTATTCATTTTTTTGAATTTGTTATTATTTATTATTATTATTATCATTATTGTTTGTTATTATTTCTCCCTCTTCTTTTGAGTTTGCTGTTATTATCATTATTTTATTTTTTTGTATCATTATTTGTTTATTTATTATGTTTTCTTTTAGCTTATTATCTTTATTATTATTATTATTTCTGGTGTACCGCTGGGTCAAGGGAGTGTGCCACTGAGGGCCAGGGGAGCGTACCGCTGAGAGCCAAGGGAGTGTGCCGCTGAGGGCCAGGGGAGTGTGCCGCTGAGGGCCAGGGGAGCGTGCCGCTGAGGGCCACAGGCGTGTGCCGTTGAGGGCCAGGGGAGCATGCCGCTGAGGGCCAAGGGCGTGCCGCTGGAGGCAGGTGGGGGTGAGTGTGTGTCGCTGGAGGTGGAGAAAGGTGTACCGCTGGAGGTGGAGAAAGGTGTGTGTACCGCTAAAGAGGGGTGTGAAGGCGTACCGGTGGAGGCCCAAAGGAGGTGTACCGATGGAGGAGTATGGTGGTGGGAGTGTGCCGGTGAAGGCTGGAACAGGCGTGCCGCTGAAGGTTCACTCCTCTATTATTTGTTTTTAAGGCTTTTCTTTTCTTCCCTTTTTTTAATTTTCATGTAGTCTTATATAAATCTTTCCTTTTCTTTATTCTGTTCAGCCCCCTTCTCGCGAGTCAAATGTTCGGTCTGCCATGTTGTTAGTCGGTTTGGTCCTCATGTCATCGGCAGTGGGTTGCTTAGTTGGAAAATTTTATCATTGATTGTTCTGTTCGTTTGTTGCTTCCTTTTACCTTGTAACGTCTTGTTATTTTCTGACAAAAATTCGGCAGCACCTCCCCTTGTCCCGAGCGTAAGGGAGATATAGGGAACGCGCCCACATGGAGTGGCGGAACCCGACAACTAGAGGTGGGCGCCCGAGGGCGGCAACACCTTTGATAAAACATCGGAAAGGCTGAAAGCAACGGGGTAGAAGGCCTCCCTATGACTCACTAGGGGGTGCCGGTGAAGGAGGGTCAAGGGTGTGCCGGGGAAGGCCGGTGGGGCCGTGCCGGCGAAGGCCCCCCCTGGGGCGTGCTGGCGAAGGCTGCCCAGGGCGTGCCGGGGAAGCGCCACAGGTGGGCTGTGCCGGTGAACGATGCCAAGGGGCGCACCGGCGAAGGGAAGTTGAGGGCGTACCGGTGAAGGCTCTTAAAGCCATACCGGGGACAGAGGGCCAAAGGCGTGCCGGCAAAGGCGCCGTGTCGAGGGATGAAAACCAAGGGTGGGCTACTGGTAGCTGGGTGTTCAGGAAGAGAAGGAGGGTTGAAGGCCAAAGGTGGGTTACTGGTAGCTGGGTGTTCAGGAGGAGATGGAGGGTCTCTCTCCCTTCAAGCAGATGGGCACAACTGATGGCCATAAAAAGGGGGGGGGGGCAAAGAGCCCATGAGGCCAAGGATCATACGGAAGGAATCACATCGCTACGGAGAATCCAAAGTCGCCGGAGAAGTGGAGAAAATGAACAACACACCACATGCAGTGGGATAGATCGAGAGAGGCCAAAAGAGACCCAAAAGAAGGGCGAGAGACTTTCATTCATAAAGAGAAATGACCGTGACCGGCCATATATAATGCGGTATACATCAAGGCTGAAGCCACAGAAGAGGGGAGAAGAAGAAAAGGAAGAACATGGAGAGGAAATAGGAGGGAAGCTGGGGTCGAGCAGAGGCGACGGCTCCTCTGCCCTTCCCTACTCCCACTGCTACCCAAACCCTCCCTCTCTCTCTCTTTCTCTTACTCTCTCTTCGCTACTTGGTGGTCGTCGGAAGACTCCACGCCGGAGCCTTCTCCCTTCTCTTCTCTCTCTTTCTTCTTCTTCTCGTAGGTGGCGTCGTCTAGTCGTCTCCTTCTCCTCCTCTCCTTCTCTTTTTTCTTTGCCGGAGCGGGAGTGGTTTTATACTCCCAGCAGCGGGAGAGCTCGAGCACGACAGTCGGAGGCGGGAAGCGGCTGGTGATCATGGGGTTTGACTTCCCCCGTCCTGGCTGTCAAGGGAATAGCCTGCGTGGCCCAATCTCTGATCGACACCTCGGACAGCTCACTGCGCGCCAAGGATACGTAGGGTATGTGCGTCACATCGTTTGGCCGTTGAAAGCCTTCACGCTGTGCCGCTGGCGAGCTTAAGAAGTGTGTCGCTGTAAGACACTGTAAGCGTGCCGCTGAAGAGTGCAAAAGGCGTGTCGCTGGAGGTTGCCCAAGCATGCCGCTGAAGGGGGCAAACAGCGTGTCGTTGAAGACCCTGAGGAGCGTGTCGCTGAAGACCCCCCCTTAGGGGGTGTGCTGCTGAAGACCCCCCCCTTGGGGGGGTGTACCGCTGAAGACCCCCCCTGGGGGGTGTGCCGCTGAAGACCCCCCCCCCCACTGGGGGGTGTGCCGCTAAAGACCCCCCCTCGGGGGTGTGCCGCTGAAGACCCCCCCCCCCCCCCCGGGGGGGGGGGGGGGTGCCGCTGAAGACCCCCTGGGGGGGTGTACCGCTGGGGCTTGGGTGTGCCGCTGGGGCTGACTTGGGCCCGTCTTGAGCACGAGTTATGGCTCGTTTGGTTTTCTTCGGGGGCCACAGATTGTGAGCTTTCCGGGGGTTGGTTTCTCTTAGCTGTCGTGACTCTGGGGACGGCTTCGCGGCAGTGTGCATATTTGGGGAGTCCGGATGACCGGTCTCACCGGGGCTTCTTCACTTGGTGCCGTTGTCGGTGCTGGGCCGAGTAGGATATATGGGTGTGTAATTTTTTTTTGGTGTCCACAGGGCCTTAGTTCAGCTGTCATAGGAGGTCCACTCTTCAGCTCCATGATACTTCTAGAGTGCTGGATGGGTGTCATGATGAAATTCATTCATAGGGAGGATATCACTTCAACCAGTCGGATCTTCGGGAGCCATCCCCTTTTCTTCATAGGTAGCGCCTTCAGGTTCTCCCCATAGATAGAGTGCAGGATAGCAGAAAAGAAGACCAGGGACGAGTGGTGACTGTACATCAACAGATTGCCCCTGGATCGATTCGTGATGCGCCCTGACTTCCCCCACGACACCACTGTCAGGCTACCTAGGAGGCTAGGCTTGGATCTGAGGCTCGTGAGCAACACTGCACTGGTGATGTACAGCCCGCACCGGTGCTACCTACAGGTTGGACTACCTGGGACCGTACTTCTAGCACTACCCCACCTTCCCACACTATAGGCGAGGAGTATTGGGATAGTGGAGGACGAGCAGGCGATCATGAGTGCCCTGATCATGTGGGAGGTGAGCAGGGTGTGCACCCTTCTAGCAGAGGTTGCAGAGGCTCCAGAGAGGCGCCAGGTTTATGTTAGAGGGCTGAGAGAGATACGTCCCCGCGGGGATGTCCAGCGGAGGATCGAGTGATTTTTCTTCTTTTTCATGATGTTCACTTATGCTGGAATTTTGAGATATGAATGAATGAATTGGTTTCAATGAATAAAGCTTGAGTTTTGGCCTTTTCTTGCACGTGATTGAATGAGCTTGAGGTAGGATCTCAGGATGAAAATGGCCATTAAGAGACCGTTCAATTGAATAATCGGCTAGAATCTAACCGCTCCATGAATTGAACGGCCAGACCATGGCCGTGTACCAGATCAATGGCAAAGTTAAGAACAGGGACCTTATGAGAGATGAACGGCCTATCGAAGGACCGCGGAAGGAATAGAACGGTCATAAGTGCACCGTTGTGGCTTATGAACGGTCTTAGTGAATACTGTTGATTCTTGGAGGTGCTAAAGATTGGAACGGTGTGAACGAGGCCGTTTGAGTTATAGAACGGTCTGATCGTGGCCGTTTAAATGAATAAAACGATCTCTGGAGGACCGTTCCGTGATAGAAATGCTGAAGCCTTGTCTTCAACCTGCCCTTGCACACACATAGGCAAAGAAACAGATTAAATCTATTTTAGGCTTTAACCCCTTGCCTGTAGCAAGTTAAGAAATGACCAGTTTTTGATTTTTGGTCAAGGGGGTAAGCCTTATTAAATAGGTAAATAACACGAAAGAAATGAATGCAATACATGCCATGAAATGCAAATCATGATGATGAAAATATTTTTATGGTTTTGAAAATATTTGATTTTTTGGATTTTAAAATATTTAGTTCTTTTGGATTTTGAAATATTTGGTTTTTGAGGATTTTAAGGTATTTGATTTTTTTGGATTTTGAGGTATTTGATTTTTTAGATTTTGAAATATTTAATTTTTTTGGATTTTGAAATATTTGATTTTTTTAGATTTTGAGATATTTGATTTTTTTTGGATTTTGAGGTATTTGATTTTTTTGGATTTTGAGGTATTTGATTTTTTTAGATTTTGAGATATTTGATTTTTTTAGATTTTGAATTATTTGATTTTTTTGGATTTTGAGGTATTTGATTTTTTTTAGATTTTGAGGTATTTGAAATTTTTGGATTTTGAGGCCAGCTCGAACTCGACGACGGGGGACCTTCCTATCTTATTAGGGGTTTCCCGAGTTCAACGTGCATTGTGGGTGACTGCCCATAGCCGGGGTCCAATTCTGCTTAACGGTGCCTCTGCCGAGGCCATACCTGGGGGAGGATCCAATCCTTGGAAAATAAAAGCAAAATTTGATAGGAAAGCCGATCAATAGGTATAGAGGTTTCTTTAGGACTTGAGTTCTTCTCACGACAACCCCCTTTTCAAAGAATTTGGTCTGTTGCGCCGGGGCTTTGTGTCCGTCATCGAACCTACATCCGCTCTAGGCACGCGTACGACCAGGCTCATTACGTCCCGCGGGGAAACTGTACTGCCATTCTTGCCGTGCCTAGCTTCATTCTTTTGGGGTATTTAGACTTTGAGCTTGAGCTTTCGAATGAGCTTTTAGCTTTTGCCTTTGATTTTGCCCCTTTTCTCTATTTCTTTTCTTTCTTTTGCTTTTCTGAATGCGGAATAAGGTCATAATGGACTGCCCCTATTTGAGACCTTCCTCTTTTCGGGGTGTCTAGATCAGTTCTCGCCCCCTTATTCACCATTTGCCCCTGTGTTCAGCCGAAAGAAGGGAAGAAAACAAGGATTTTCACTTTCCCCTAAGCATGGCCAAGGGAGAAACGGTGTTGCGCCAAAAGGAAAATCGAACCGCAGGGGTCGTGTAGTGTGTGAATGTTGAACCGGGGATCTCCCTTCATGGTCAAGTGGAGGCACACCCCGCCACCGGGCCATCACTGGCTTGACTCTATGGATAGAAACATTTTAAATACAACCCATTCCACGGATTTGGCAATTCTTCACCCTCCGCATTAACTAGATGATACGCGTTCCCATGATAGATTTCCTTAATTACAAACGGCCCTTCCCAATTGGGTTGCAGCTTAGACCTAGGACCTGCTGATCTAATAAATTTATGTTTCAAAACCATGTTACCCACTTGAAATTTTCTTTCGATAACCTTCTTTTGAAAATGTCGTGAGACACGTTTTTGATAAATCGAGACGTGATTGGCCGCGTTAAGCCTCTTTTCATCTAAGAGTTCCAGTTTGACTAATAACGCCTCTCGACGCTCGTTGAGATTAAGTTCTTTGTCTAGCTGCACTCTTAGGGAAGGGATCAAAATCTCGTACGGGAGTACCGCCACCATCCCATAAGTGAGAGCAAAAGGAGTTTGCCCCGTGGGAGTACGGACGGAGGTGCGATAAGCCCATAGAGCTTCTATCAATTTTTCGGCCCAATCAGCAAATTTGTGTGACTCGCATGTTTTCTTAATGATTTTGAGAAGGGTTTTGTTCGTGGCCTCGTCTTGGCCGTTACCTTGAGGGTAGTATGGTGATGAATGATGCAATGAAATATTAAATTTCTTACAGAGGTCCTGAAGTTCTTGAGACACAAATTGAGGCCCGTTGTTAGTGACGATATCACTTGGCACTCCAAATCGCGAGATGATATTCTTGAGAATGAAGCGGCATACTGTGGTAGCTTTGATTTATGCATAAGCTTCAGCTTCCGCCCACTTGGTGAAATACTTGGTTGCTATGAGGATGAATGATTTTTATTTAACCTGAGCATTAGGGTCGCCAAGTGGTCCAACGATATCAAAGTCCCACATCGAGAATGGCCAAGGAGCAGAGAGAGGATAGAGAGAAGAAGAAGGAGCATGAATTTTATCGGCATGAAGCTCGCACTGACGACACCTACGGACATAGGTGGAACAATCTTCTTCTAGGGATGGCCAGTAATAGCCCTGCCTAAGAATTTTCTTCGCCAATGCCTGTCCATTAACGTGCCCTCCACACTCACTTGCATGGGCTGCTTCTACTACCTTCCAAGCCTCATCGTCATCCAGACATCTCATGAGAACTCCATTAAGAGCTCACCTATATAACTCTGCCGCGATGATTGTGTATATGGAGGCGACTCTTCTAATGGTCTTGCGCTGCTCGGCATTGGTCGTCTCTAGGAAGGATCCATCCTTACAATATTGATCTATTTCATAATACCATGGCAATTCCTTCTCTTCTATGATTTCCTCGAGCTCAGTCAATGATACTTCCTTCAAATCTTCCTTTTCGGCTTTCCTCTTCACAGATTTTCTAAGGTTGTCAAACCAGGGATCCTGAAGAGAAGGAGCGTCTAACCGCTGGACCACAATGGTCTCAGTGGCGCGACTGAGGGGGAAGGATAGAGAAGAAGCAAGCGATGCAAGTGCATCGGCCAGAATGTTCTGAGAACTAGGAGCATGAATGTAGATGAGATTACGAAATTGCCTAGCCAAGAGCGTGACCAAAGCTTGATAGGGCTTGAGTTTAGGGTCACGGGTGCAGTAAGTGGAAAGAACTTGACGCAACACCAATTGAGAGTCTCCTATGATGTTTAGGTATCGCTCGCCCATGATGTAGGCGTGCTTCAATCCGGCAAGGAGAGCCTCATACTTGGCTATATTATTTGTGGCAGGAAAAGACAGTTGGTAAGCGATAGGGATGGTTACTCCTTCTGGAGTGAGGAGAACGGCACCTATTCCACGACCCTGAGAATTGAGAGCACCGTCGAAATGATGAGACCAAAAGGGAAGATGAGTAAGTACAGCCAAGTGTTCATCAGGGAATTCGTCCTTAATTGAATCAGTGCGAGGGATAAGAGAATGAGCCAGATGTTCAGCAATCGCATATCCCTTGATCACTTTCTGAACAACGAAGGTGATATCAAATTGAGAAAGAAAGCTCTGCCAGCGAGCTAATTTGCTAGAAAGGATTGGTTTTTCTAAAAGGTATCGGATTGGGTCCATTCTAGAGATCAGCTTAACCTCATGGGCCAAGAAATAGTGTTTGAGTTTCTGAGCTACCCATACTAGCGCTGCGTAGGTCTTCTCCATGGCAGTATACTTAGATTCAGCAGGATTAAACAATCTGGAGAGATAGTATGCTGCCCTTTCTCTTCCTTCGTCGTCCACTTGAGCCAGGACAGCTCCTAGGGAGTCCTCAATAATAGAAATGTATAATATCAAGGGTTTCCCAGGGACAGGGGGTTGCAGAACAGGGGGATTAGATAGATAAACCTTAAGATCATTGTAGGTCTTTTGACACTGTTCATTGCATTCAAATTTGGCCCCCGCCTTCAACAAATCATAGAATGGGCGGCATCTTTGCAAATGTTGAGATATGAATCTCCTGATGAATTGCAAATGCCCAATCAAACCTCGCAGTTCAGTGATATTCTTCGGCGGAGGCATGTCCATTACGGCCTTTGCCTTATTCGGATCGATCTGAATCCCCCGTTTACTAACTAGGAACCCTAGCAATTTCCCCGATGCAACTCCGAACACGCATTTCTTTGGATTCATTTTTAATTTGTACTCCCTAGCCCTTTGCAACGCCTTAGCTAAAATGGCGGGGTGTTCTTCTTTGGACCATGACTTCACCAAAATATCATCCACGTAGGCCTCCATATACACGTGCATCATGTCGTGGAAGATAGCCATCATTGCCCGCTGATACGTGGCACCTGCATTCTTCAATCCAAATGGCATGACAACATAGCAGTATGTGTCCCAGGGCGTGGTGAATGAGGTCTTCTCTTGGTCCTCGGGAGCAAGACGAATTTTATTATAGCCTAAAAATCCAACCATAAATGAGAGGGCTTCGTACCCAGCCGTGTTATCTACTAACACATCAATGTGAGGAAGCGGGAAATCATCTTTCGTACATGCCTTATTTAAGTCCCTGAACTCAATACAAATCCAAATCTTTCCATCCTTTTTCATTACCAAGACTATATTTGCCACCCATTGCGGATATAAAACAACTCTAATAAACTTGGCCTTGTGTAGTTTGTCAACCTCTTCTTTTATCCTTAAGGCCATTTAAGGGTGGAATCTTCTTGATCTTTGTTTAACGGGTGTTGCCCCTGGTTTAAGGATAAGCCTATGTTCAACCAGAGCGGGGTCAAGACCCGACATGTCCTCATAGGATCACGCAAAAGAATCGATGTACTCCCTCAAAACCTTGATTAGCTCCTCTTCAACCTGAGGAGGGAGATTGGCGGAAATGATTATGGGCCTAGGGTCCTCTTCCGTTCAAAGATTAATTTCTTTTGTGGGTTCATCCACTACCGTCGATGGTTCATCAAATCTCTTTAAACCTTGCGCATACAGATCGATAGTGTCATCCATATTGCTTTCCTCATCATCGGCTGGGTCCTTCTCATCTATGATTTCATATACCCCTAATCCGTCATTGCTCCACACCCCTTCTACTTCCTCATCATCCTCTAGGACAATTGCAGTCTCTACAAACTCAGGACATTTGAGAAGGGCAAGACACCTCTGAGCTAAGTCTTGCAGAAACCTATCTGGAACAGATTTGGAATGACGCATCACAAGGTGCGCCGCGGACGTGGGCGGGCTGACAACACTAGAACTAGACTCTACCTCGACTGACTCTACCAACCTAGGAGACTCTCCGTACTGTACACCTAACCTAGGAGACAATAAATCTACAGGGAAAGGAGCAGGGGTCTCATGCCCCTGGGAAGATGGGCAGAACATAGCGTAATCCTCCATTGAAACCTCCGTTTTAAAATTGGCATTTTTTTTGGAAGTCGGAGGAGATCACGCAACAGGAAGAGGAGGATGGAGGAGGAGGGAGCTGCATGGGAAACAGAGACAGAAAGAGAACATCAAAGAACAGGTCGGAGAAAGAAAACCACATTTCGTGGAGATTTGTGGTGGGGGTCCACATGGTGGACAAATCAATCGGTGGGCACTGCCCACAAGCACAAGGAACGTGTGGTGAGAGCCAAGGGAGTGTGTCGCTGAGGGCTAGGGGAGCGTGCCGCTGAGGGCCAAGGGAGTGTGCTGCTGAGAACCAGGGGAGCGTGCCGCTGAGGGCCAAGGGCATGTGCCGCTGAGGGCCAGGGGAGCATGTCGCTGAGGGCCAAGGGCATGCCGCTGGAGGCAGGTGGGGGTGAGTGTGTGTCGCTGGAGGTGGAGAAAGGTGTGTGTACCGCTAAAGAGGGGTGTGAAGGCGTACCGGTGGAGGCCCAAAGGAGGTGTACCGGTGAAGGAGTATGGTGGTGGGAGTGTGCCGGTGAAGGCTGGAACAAGCGTGCCGCTGAAGGTTCACTCCTCTATTATTTGTTTTTAAGGCTTTTCTTTTCTTCCCTTTTTTTAATTTTCATGTAGTCTTATATAAATCTTTCCTTTTCTTTATTCTGTTCAGCCCCCTTCTCACGAGTCAAACGTTCGGTCTGCCATGTTGTTAGTCGGTTTGGTCCTCATGTCACCGGCAGTGAGTTGCTTAGTTGGAAAATTTTATCATTGATTGTTCTATTCGTTTGTTGCTTCCTTTTGCCTTTTAACGTCTTGTTATTTTCTGACAAAAATTCGGCAGCACCTCCCCTTGTCCCGAGCGTAAGGGAGATACAGGGAATGCGCCCACATGGAGTGGCGGAACCTGACAACTGGAGGTGGGTGCCCGAGGGCGGCAACACCTTTGATAAAACCTCGGAAAGGCTGAAAGCAACGGGGTAGAAGGCCTCCCTATGACTCACTAGGGGGTGCCGGTGAAGGAGGGTCAAGGGTGTGCCGGGGAAGGCCGCTGGGGCCGTGCCGGCGAAGCCCCCCCCCCTGGGGCGTGCCAGCGAAGGCTGCCCAGGCCGTGCCGGGGAAGCGCCACTGGTGGGCTGTGCCTGTGAACGATGCCAAGGGGCGCACCGGCGAAGGGAAGTTGAGGGCGTACCGGTGAAGGCTCTTAAAGCCATACCGAGGACAGAGGGCCAAAGGCGTGCCGGGAAAGGCGCCGTGTCGAGGGATGAAAACCAAGGGTGGGCTGCTGGTAGCTGGGTGTTCAGGAAGAGAAGGAGGGTTGAAGGCCAAAGGTGGGTTACTGGTAGCTGGGTGTTCAGGAGGAGATGGAGGGTCTCTCTCCCTTCAAGCAGATGGGCACAACTGATGGCCATAAAAAGGGGGGGGGGAGAGCCCATGAGGCCAAGGATCATACGGGAGGAATCACATCGCTACGGAGAATCCAAAGACGCCGGAGAAGTGGAGAAAATGAACAACACACCACATGCAGTGGGATAGATCGAGAGAGGCCAGAAGAGACCCAAAAGAAGGGCGAGAGACTTTCATTCATAAAGAGAAATGACCATGACCGGCCATACACATTGCGGTATACATCAAGGCCGAAGCCACAGAAGAGGGGAGAAGAAGAAAAGGAAGAACATGGAGAGGAAATAGGAGGGAAGCTGGGGTCGGGCAGAGGCGACGGCTCCTCTGCCCTTCCCCACTCCCACTGCTACCCAAACCCTCCCTCTCTCTCTCTTTCTCTTACTCTCTCTTCGCTACTTGGTGGTCGTCGGAAGACTCCACGCCGGAGGCTTCTCCCTTCTCTTCTCTCTCTTTCTTCTTCTTCTCGTAGGTGGCGTCGTCTGGTCGTCTCCTTCTCCTCCTCTCCTTCTCTTTTTTCTTTGTTGGAACGGGAGTGGTTTTATACTCCCAGCAGCGGGAGCGCTCGAGCACGGCAGTCCATTACTGACAACACCGGCTTGTTGCTCGGCCATAGTGTAGGTAGAATCTTATCACCGATTGCATCAACAGTCTGGACGGTGGAAACACTTTTCACCTTGACTACCCGGCCCTGAAATGGGAACTTGAGGCATTGGTGGGCAGTCGAGGGTACTGCATTCAAGCTATCAATCCATGGATGACCCAGAACAGCCTTGAACATCGAGTCTATGTCCAGCACATAGAATTCCACGTCCATTTGCAAAGGCCCTAGCTCGGCCTGAACCGTCACGACCCCGTGACAAGCTCTCCTGGAGTTATCGTATGTTGTAATAGTTGTCGGTGTCAGGCGCAGCATGTCTTCGGATATGTTGCAGGCACGCAACGTGCTCAAGGGACACACGTTAATAGAAGCTCCCGTGTCTACTAGAGCCGCATCAACAACCACCTTATTCAAAGAAATTGTAATGCATAGTGGAATCTGACGTGCCTCTGGGGGTGGTAGCTCTGATTCAGAAAATGAAATAGATGGCCCCTTTGTGATAGTGGCCAACATCGACGGCAAACTGTCTACCGCCACTTCCTCGCTAACCATAACTTTTTGCAGGAAAGCCCTCACGGCATCTTGGTGTAGCGTGGACCTTTTAATTAACTCCAGGACTAAAATCTTTGCCGGCATCCGGTCCAAGTGCTGTAGTAAATCATACTTCGTGCCAGGCACGGGGTCTACTTCTTCTGCTTCAACTGTTGAGGAAGGAACTTGAGGGTTGGGTGCAGGTGCACCAGTGGAGGGGTAACTTCTATGAAATAAACGCCCGCTCCGGAGGGTGCATTGTCGTGCCGGCACGGCATCAGATGGACTCCTGATTGGCCCGATGGGGTAAGTGGGAGGGACAAAAATGGGGGTGAGGATGGCCGAGGCTAGCCTGACGGGCCCTGGGAGAGTGGTGATTGGTGAAGGGCTAAGTGGAGGGGTGATGATGGAGGGTATGGCGGGTGATGGTGGAAGGATTGGCGGAATGGTAGGAACGTGGCGGGTGCAATAGGTGATCGGGAGGGGATAGTGGGTGGAGCGGTAGTCAGGGCGGTGGGCCGGAGGATGGAAGGAACAGAAGGTGCGGGGGAGTTGGTGTGGTGGAAGGCCAAGAGATGAGCGGGTGTCTCATCGTCAAAAGACCACCCAGCATTGGGAGCTGGGCGGTGAGCAACATTTACTTGAGCCGGTGCCGACGGCTGTTGTTGTGGAGCGAGCGGGTGATCTGGCATGGAATTTTGGTAAATCCCGAGTTCAGGTGGTTGCTGCTGCTGTTGAGGTTGCGGTTGGGGTTGCTGATACTATTGCTGCTGCTGCTGTGGCTCCGCCTGCTACGGCCTTACTTGTCTTCTCTTCTCCTTAATGTCCTCTATCAATTTGTGCATCTGGGCCCAGTCAATCCATTGCCCTTCATGCAAATCATACACTAAGTCTCTAAACTAGAAGCATCTGTCTATAGTGTGCCTGGGCTATCGATGATATATGCAATATCTTGATTGGTCGGTGGTCAGGTTCCAGTTCTGACGTTCTGGCGGGAGCTGTATGTCACCAGTGTACATCAAGGCCGAGAAAATGTCCAGCAAAGTTTCTGAAAGTGGAGGATAATGGGCTCTCTTCGGACCCGGTCGAGCAGGCCCATAACCAGCAGGAGGAGGGGCGTTGTGGTACTGGGGTGGCTGCTGAGGCTATTGTAGTGGTGGTGGTGGCTGTTGTGGATGCTAAGGAGCTTGGAAGGGGGGTCGAGGAGCTTGTGGAGTGGAGAACTGGGGGTTGCATGGAGGTTGGTGGAAACGGGGTGGAGCGGACTGGTTAGAGAACTGAACAGCCTAGACCTGCTCATTGGTTTGAACTCCCTCAGTAACTGGGCCCTGGGACTTTCTGGTGGTTTTGGATTTCTGGGCCTCGAATACGGAATGGATGGGGGAGTCTTTGAACTTAGTCTGGATAAACCAGGCCCGACTGTACAACTGGTGCATATTTGATATGTCATTCATTGCCAGAATGTTCCGGAATGTTGGTGTAGCATTTGAAATTAACAACTTTACTTTTTCTTCTTCTGGGATCTGTCCGGGCACACGTGAGGCCATCTGCCTCCACCGGTCTGCATAAGTAGCGAAGTCTTCGTCTGCCTTCATCTTCTCTACTACCAAGTCTGTAAATGAGTACTCCGGGCCTACCCGGTCTTGGAATCTTTGAATGAATTTCTCTTTCACGGTCTTGAAACTTTTTGCCTCCTCTAAAGGCAAGGAATAAAACCATTCAAGTGCCACCCCGTCTAAGGATCAGCGGAAAAGATACGCCATAAGGCGATCATCATGTTGAAATTGCACCGATTCATAAAGGAACTCCCTGACATGAATGAATGGGTTGCCATTCCCGTCGTATTTGCAGTATATGGGGAGCTCAGACTGAGGAGGAAAATGAATGTCCCGAAAATTAGGAACGGGGACATCAGCAAGGGATTGTGGGCCGACCCTTTTATGAAGGAGATCGATTTGCTGCTGCATGGCAGCCTACTTTTCAAGAATTTCCCGTTCCCGGGATGGAGGAGACGGAGTAGGAAGAGCAGAACCTGTGTATGGAGCGGATGGATAGACCGATGGAGGGGGAAGCCCATAAGAAGGATAATGGGCCAGGGAAGGGCCCATATCCGAGTAAGTAAGCTGGGCAGCCCCTGGCTGGAGGCGAACAAAATGGGTCAGGGCCACAAGGGCCAGCGGCGCTGGAGAGATGGTAGTGAAGGGATCAAAATAGGAGGGCACGGGGATCTGGGTCTTCCCATTGTCCAGAGACTGATGGGCCGAGGTAGAAGCCTGGCTCGCTTCCATATTGGGGAATCGGAGAATCTAAGGACGAATTGAAGTAAGGTCAATGGGGGCCACAGAGGTGGTTCCTAATCCATCAATCAGAGATGTAGAAGTGGCAGCAGTAGACACGCCAGAAGAAAGCACTGAAGGAGGGGTATCTGCCCCTTATAAAGCTTGTTTAAGGAGATGGAGTTGAGTAGGGTCCAACTGGGCCATCATGTGAAGAACATGACTGGCCGAGTTGTGAGTGGATGAATCAGAGAGGGAGGGTCGGGCACCCTCAATAGTGGCAGATGGAAGAGGAGGGGCGGACCCTTCTCTCCCCTGGAGAGAAACGACCCTAGGTGGGTCCTCCAAGAGCCCTTGAGGAAGGGAGTCCTCATGGGTGTAAGAGAAGTTGTAAGATGACATGACTAGAGGAGAATCGAACAGGGGATTGAAATAAGAGATGAAATGGGAGTTGCCCCTAGGAGACAATCCTATGGGGAAGAAGCAACTCCACATGCACTAACACTTGGGGAGGGGAAAACAATCAACCCTAACAAAGGCCTAAAACAAACAATCCAATCAAACAAAAAATGCACACAAGAGAGGGGAGAGATGAGAGGAGAGACAACCAGTTAACCACTCAAGTAATGAATGATGCACAAAATGTTTTATAGATTTCCTTTTAGGACCTTAGTGGATTAATTAAGATGACAATTCACTCAACCACAAGGGCACCTAACCAGGGTAGGATGGGAAACTGGGTTGACTCTAAGGGACACTCCCTCTCTCGGATGCAAACCCTAGACTAGTGTGGTACGGTACAACCTGCCTGGCGTCCATGTGGGAATCCACGGCTCACGGAGACTTATGGAGGTCCTCGGCAAGGTCACCTAGTCGGCTCCAATGAATATGGAGACTAGAGGATCCCCCACCTAGGTAGGAATGCAACTAATATGAAAAGTATGGATGGCCCTAAGTGCACCGGAGTGCATGCAAAGTCTAGCCTAGATCTATCAATCGATGATCAATAAATATGAAAAGAATAAAGGCAATCATGCAAAAGTATGATGACAGTAAGGGGAGATCAATAGCAACACCAAGTAGATGTGAAATAATATGAAATGTCAACCAAGAAGAAGGTCTCAGGTGCACTAAAGCAGAAATAAATGGTCTGTGGGAGACCGTGCAGGGAGGTCAACGGTCCTGTGAGGGCCGTTCAATAGCAGGGAATAATAAAGCAAAACTAACAATTAGATAGAAACTGGAACGGACTAAAGGAATGGGAACAGAGGCGTACCTGATAGAGTGGTCTATCGATAGACCGTTCAAACTCTTGGACAGACCTGAAAAGACCACCGAATGTCAACAGAAATCACCAGTGTAAAGAACAGAAGCGTACCTGAGCAAGCAGAAGTGGATGGCCTAAAGAAGGCCGTGGAAGCAATGAACGGTCTGCGTGGGACCGCTGAAGGTAGCAGGTTTGTAGAATGATCAGTACTGGAGGTTGTGGGAATGGTTTTATTCTTTATTTGGTTGGTTTATTAGGCCTGCCAGTCACCGGAGTGACGATTTATTATGCGCTCGGTCTGACTTAGTCAGTCGATTGTGAAGTCCGTGTCGGGACCGGAAGTCCGTCATACCATAAAGGCTATGGCGTTAATTACGCCCTTCCAAAGAAGGACAACCCTTGATTAATCGCCAAAGTAGAAGAGTGCCAGGGGAAAAACCAATATGATAGGTATGCTCATTCATTTGCAGGATAGGAGATGCATGCGGATGATCATGCGATGCAAGATATGATATATTAATATACGGAGTAAATCCGGCAGCATATCCCCTTGTCTTGGTCTATGCCAAGTGGGAATATAGGACATCCATCCACGGAATGTCGAGATGGACGCCAAAAGAAAGATAGGTGTAGCCCGAGATCCAAGAGGATCTAGATGCAGCGGGACAATGTCCATTATCATGGTATTTATTGATATCCCCTTAAGAAACCATTGGAGGACATGCAGTGGTAGAACTCCAATAGTCAGCAGGGTTAAAAGGAAACATCGCGGTCAAACGATATAATGTGGGGGTAAAACCCCATTAATTTAGCTCCCTTAGACTTGGATGAAGAACTATGATTCCCCATGATATGATGAAGATTGGCATGAAGGCTAATGAGGTTGGGACATTGGGTTTAGACTGAGTTTAGGGCTCATAAAGGTTGCTGGGAAGTTGAGTGTTTGAATAGTATATGGTATTGAGATGAACTGGCATGGAGGGGAGCCGGCGCGAAGATGAACTGGCGCAGTATGTGCCCGGCGCGACCTGCGTCTCGGCGCACCCTTCATCCGGCGCGGAACCCGCGCCGGGGGAGGGAATCGGTATGGTGAGATGGTCGGCGCGCCTAGTGCTGGCTGGCACTCGGTGCGCCCATCACTCGGCGCGGAATTGTCGCCGAGAGGGGGCCGCGCCGAGAGGCTATCTGGCGCCGGTAGGAGCGGCTGCTTTAGGGACTTTGAGGGCTTTGTGAGATTGTGGGTTTTGAGGGGGGTTCTATTGAGGAGGTCTCTTGTGTTTAATCAGGGCCTCATTGGATCTGGCGATGATGTTTAGGTAAGCTGAAAGGGAAGGATAAATTCATCCACAGAACGCCTAGGGAGACCATGTGACGATCAATAATGATTATATTCCCCTTATAGTGGGCAAAGGGCCATGAGATAGTCTGTGTCAGGCCTCTGCCAAACAGTAGGGGGTTAATTCATCAAGCTTAACGAAAAATATCACACGATATAATAAAGCAAGGATCGTGAATGAATTTCGGCAGCATCTCCCCTTATTTTGGACTATGCCAAAGGGGGAGTATAGGACATCCATCCACGGAGTGCCGAGATGGAAGCCAAATGAAAGATGGGCGTAGCCCGAGATCCAAGAGGATCATAATCCAACGGGACATTGTCCACTCATCGTGGCAACTCATTAATATTCCCCAAAAGGGACCAGCGGAGAACATGCAGTGGTAGAACTCCGTGACCTGATGGGGTGAAAGAAGGAA
Organism: Amorphophallus konjac; assembly: GCA_022559845.1. Classification (NCBI taxonomy): domain Eukaryota; kingdom Viridiplantae; phylum Streptophyta; class Magnoliopsida; order Alismatales; family Araceae; genus Amorphophallus; species Amorphophallus konjac. The sequence goes on along the minus strand of CM040123.1, from coordinate 347,831,120 downwards.
ATCGGAAACCCGAATTGAAATAAATGTAGGGGTAAAACCCCGCTATGTACACACACATACACACGTAATAGCTCTTATACATATGAATATGTGGCAGTGGGATTGATTTTAGAATAATATGCACAGAGGTGAATATATGGGATAGATAAATGGGTTTAACATATATTATGATGTACATTTATACAGTGAATGGGGGATTGGGTGGTTTAGGGATAAATATTGCACATATTTATAAGCATTGATGCACCAAGGGACATTCACACTATATGCATGAGATTAGCAAAGGAATGCTTACGTGAATGGAGTGGGGGGTTGAGGTATTAATGCAAGCATACATAGTTAATGGGATTAATGAATAGCTAATCATTATTTATGTATGCATTAGGTGAGTGGGGGGTTTATTTATTCGAAAGGGCTCTCCCTGAGATCAATGCATCACGTGGGATGGGTATACACAGACAGCTAATGCCATGAGTATTTAATGATTGTACATGCAGGCAGCAGGTGGGGCCAGGCGTTAATGAAAATCATCACATATGCCATGAATATTTGACGTCCGTTGCATGCATAGAAATGAAACGGCGGGTGGCCTTATCTCGGCGAAACTCAAGCATTCGGTGGCTGAAGAGACAATCGGCGTGAAAATAAAAGGGGGGTCTCGGCACGGATGATAATCGGCGCCGGAAGTAATTGGCACCGGTTTGGCGCCGAGAACTATTGGTACCGAGGCTAGTTGAAAGGGGGCTGCTGGGCTTGGGCTCTTCCGAATGAACAGAAAATTATTCGAAAAACACAAGCACCAGATCAGAGTCGGGCAGAATTATTATTATTTTTTTCTTTTTATGATTTGGGGGACAGGAAAAACCATGAGATAGGCTGTCTCGGGCTCCCATCTCGTATCAGAGGTAAATACTTCGACTACTCGCGGTAGAACTCAAGGAGTAAGCACCAGAACTCAGTGTTCCCGGAGCGTGGCAGTGCCTTCGCGAATGTCATTGACAGATGAGATCACACTCCCACTGTCTCTGCGAAGTCGTAGTAGCCATAAGGCCGTCGCCCCGGGTTGAACGAAAGAAACGTAAAATCGGAACTACGGCAATTCTAGATATAATAAAGGGAGCACACAGATGACATCAAGGGGATTTAGTTATAGCAACACATCTATATAAAGAAAGAATTCTTATCATAAACAGATGCATCGATATATATCTTTCATTCATATAAAATCAGGCATAGCTGGATACAGACAGAAGAAAGCTTCAAGAGGCCATTGCATTACAGAGCTCGTCGGCAGAAATATAGCGGCAGAGGAACGTATAAAACAGAAGAGAAAAGAAGCATGGGGAGGGGGAGATTGTAGCCCCGAGGGGCGTCGGACGGCAGCAGTAACGGTGCCCCCTACCTCTGCCCGTAGATGGCTCCCCCTTCTCTTCTTCCTCTTTGCCGACTGGCACTCTCTCTCTCTCTCTCTTTTCTTTTCTTTCCTCTCTCGCAAGTCTCTCTCTTTTGCTTGCCCAGCAGGCCCGCCGCAAACTCTGCCTTGTCGAGAGAGGTTTTTTTCTTCGTCGAACCTCAGCTTTTATAATGGGCTCTCGAACCATTGAAGCGTCGACGTGGTTTCATCTTGGATCTCGGCCTTAGCACAATCGGTGCGCCTCCTTCTTGTCTGGTGCTCTCGACGCGCCCCGTCTTCAGTATGGGCTTCGACGTCCTTTTAAGCTTTGATATGGTCTGGGTGCCTTTGTGGGCTTAATGGGCCCTTACAGCCTCTCCGCCGCTTCCTCTATCCCTAGAAGATAAGGAATATAAGATGATTTAGTAGGAAAAAATATGTTGCCATTATTTATATATATACGTATATATTGTTATTATTTTATCATTTTTCATGTGTCAACAGAGGTCAGAACAGAATGGCTGAATGCCGGCCGCGCAGGTACGTGAACGGCTCTGAAGGAACCGTATAAACTCCAGAAGACAGAGATGCAAGATGACGAGATAACGACCTGAAATCACTTAAAAGACAAACCTAACAAAGACAAAAGGTGGTATGGACAACATCAACATGATGGGCACTAGGTGTCCCACCGTGATCTCCAAAAAATGGGGTGTTGACATGTTTTCCTACCCCTTTGCTCTTTCTTACCTTCCTCTTCCAAATGTATCAAAGCATAAGACACGCGATGTAAAGGAAGAAAGAAAGAGTGGAGAAGAGTGTGTGATCGTGATCGCCACCAAGATACCAAAATGCAAAAGGATGCACCCGTACCTTGGAAAAGAGAGACACTCGCCTCACAACAGCACTACAGGAATACACGGTCCTGGAGGAACCGCCCTGTGAACCGCACGGCCACTCGATAGACCGCTCACCAGTGCTGGGAAGAACGCGGGAGGAAGAATAGCTCGACGACAGCATAGTTCGGAGTCAGCCGCGGGAAGGAGCATAACGAATCGGATATGACCGCGTAATCCTTCGAACGGATGGAACAAGGTCGTGCAGTACCACCAGTCTTAAAGTCGTGAGATCCGAACCTCCACCCCTTCCGGCCGGCCAGAGGGGATGGGCCTCGTGCTAGTACGATGCTGACCTGCAACACACAATGGAAAACACAAAAGAAAACCTAAGATCAGAAATGTGAAGTGTAGTAACTATAAAAATGAACGGAAATAAACATGATAAATCGGAATGGGGGATACCTGGGAGTTTTTAAACCCCTAGGGGAGTGGAAAAACAATAGGAGGATGTGTATATGATGTGCAAGAGTGAAAAACATGGGAAAATGAGATGAATAAATGAAGCATGCAATGAATGAAGGCAACAGTGGGACTATTAGACGAAAACTCAAAATCAACACTACTCCCTGAACCGGAGGCTTATGTGGACGTAGAAAGCCTCCCGCCCTGACTGAAGGTCATCCTGGAATTCGACAGGGCTTCACCGTCGACCTTAGATCTCCCCCCTTTTCAAAGCTTGGACTAAGGGTCCTATTTATAGAGCCTTGAAAGTCCAATCCCGAAATTAGGTTTTCCAATGAAAATTAATCCGAGATGATAATACAAAAATCCTAGATAAACCTTTTATCTTTCCCCGGGATCAAACAACATCCAATTTGGTTGAGAAACCGCGGAGAAAATGGTGGGATAAGTCAAGGATTTAACCATGGGCTAGAGAGAGAAAATTCATTAAAGTCTCAGGAATCGAGCCATTAAGCGGTCGCGCGATAGGCCGCCCAGCCTCTTGCACGGTCTGTTGCCAGACCGTTCAAGTCTGTCGGTGGAAATTAAATAAATAGGAAAACAATCCAAATATCCATCGAACTGACCGACGATTTCACTGTTGGACTCTTATGGATTGAACGGTCTACTGCTAGACCACTCAACAAATAGGGCGGCCCAGGTCCAACTGTTCAGGGCCTGACGATGATAAATTCAAATAAAATAGATAAATAGATAATTATCTGAAAAATTAATGCCCTGGGGACTCTGGGAACTGGATGGCCATATGACTACCGCTCCAATAATTTGGACGGCTAGATGAGGGCCGTTCAACATCATGTCGGTGGAAATTCAAAAAATCACATAAATATCCTATAAATAGATAAACGGCCCAAATCTAGCCGCTAATTGACTAAACGGCCAGGCGATTGACTGTGCAAAGGCTGGACGCTTGAAATTGATAAAATTTTATAAATTACGTAAAATCAAGGCCCGTTAAGCCCTGAATCAAAGCGGACCCCGCTAGGGAGGGAGGTACCCATAAAAGAGGCCCAAAGACGTGCCTGGAACTAGCCCAACGAGTAATGGACAACTCGAGACATCAACAAATGGTGGCAAGGGAAATGACTCAACTTATTGGCAAAAAACGGGTGTCAACACCAACAAGCTGCACTCACCCAGATGCGATTAAAGACCCGCCGCGTTTACACTGACGTGGTTCCAGGCAAACCGCCTCAGGCCTATGAACAGAAAACACCTAAAAGAGGAGAAGAAGCTAGAGTCGACGCTTCACGAAGCAGAGTCGATGCAAGATAGACGCGGTTCCAGGATAGCCACGTTAGTCCAGATGCAGTTACGCGTTGACCGCGACAATCCTAGACACAGTATGCCCCAAACTGTGTCAAGAAGGAGACAGGGCATGTGGAGATGAAGATAGGTAAACGTAGTTTTATCCCAACCGCTTCAGTCAGACACGGTTGAATGCCGACCACATTCTCCCACCGCCATACACTCGAACCGACAAAGCCAGAAAAGTAGATGCGGTTCACGACTGACCGCTACAGAGGTCGAGAATCAAACACGATTACTGGTGGACCGCGACTCGTCCTCCGATCCGAAAATCGTAGAATCACACAAAAACCCAGTTTCCAAGCCCCAATCGCTCCTAAACGACGGGGAAACAATCCTGGACTCGATATCCACCTTCCACAAGCCGGAAGGGATCAAACCAACCTCAAAACGGCTAAAAACGGGCAATTCCTACAAATCGACCCAAAATGACTCACATGGTGAAACGGGCTCATACCGGCCCCAAATCACATCCAAACGGATTCAAACTAGTGGGAAACGAATCTGAACATGCCCGGGGTTTATATTTTACCATTTAATGTGAAAACCATCACCTGGAACGGCGAAGACGGATCACACCTCCCGAACATGGTTTCGCCCTTAAAGCTAGAAAACCCGCTCAAACTCACACCCTTCGGCTCCAAATCGTGAGGAAATGCAGGAAAAGAGTAGGGTATCCATCCCCCTACCTCCACCGAAGATCTCACGCGCTGAAACGGCCAAACCACGCCGAAAACAATCACACGAACAACCCACATCGGCTTTGAATCCATGAACAGGATCGCACCAATGCCACGCTCCGATACTCGTCCCATCACACCTCAACTTAGCTCCACGCCGTCACCACCTAACCTAGCTCCACGCCGAGCGCACGCCCGGGGGAGAGGAGAAGAGAGGAGAGAGAATGGAGGGAGAGAAATGAGAGATCGTGAGGGAATAGAGAGGAGAGAGAAAGGGTTAAGAAGAAAATAATAATAGGAAAATTAACAATTTTTCCTAAAATCTAATTTTTTGTACGAAATTCCATAAACTTAGAAAAATACAAAAAAAATAGTCTTCGCGATCCTTGGAAAGAGTACAATGCACCGATAGCGTCCCGGAGTCGCAAAACGTAATGGTTCACTCTTCACAGGGTTCCGTGAGTTATACAAGGGAAAAACCCGAGTGGATCGTAAAACACATATCAGGACCCACGAAAGCGCTCCGAAAGCTCTCCGATTCCGATCCGAAGAATCCAAGATATTACAGTCCTCCCCCTTTAAGGAATTTTGTCCTCGAAATTTAAGGAGTCAACAGGGAAAAGGGAAGAACAAACCCAAACGTTGGCTATGCTCTCCAAGTATCAGCCAAACCTCAAACACAAAACATGATTCTCGAAAAACACAATTCAGAGGGACACTGTCAGACCACAATCATAGGCACACGCTCCGGATCTCAAGGCACATCGATCCACAGAATGAGCATGGCACAGAAGGGAACACAAGTCCGTTACCTCCGAAACATGGCATCATCGCTATCATCTCACAGAGAAAGAAGACACGACCCATGCCACAAAATAACCACTGATAAAACATATACTCGGCCGATGCAATGAGCATCAGCTTAGATAAGGAAACACATTCCTCTCAGTTGACTGCTCCACATCATCGGCTTTCGGGCCATAATAACAACAAAACTAGCACGCAGAACGCCAATGACAGCAGTGGACCACCAGGCACAATCAAGTTAGTCCTCACTCAGACATTACATCCGATTCAAGTTTCATGCTAACTCTACCATGGCGGAAGGGTACAGCAGAACCAACCGACAAGATCTTGGTCCACACAATGCCAAATCAGACTCACAGGGAACTCCTCCGAAGCTGAACACAACCACAAACCAACAAACAACAATACCTGCAGAATCAGGCTCTGTTCTCAACACAAAACCACATGACACAACTACAAGTTGGCTCACAACAAGGCACGATTACAGCTGAACACACGGCTAAAATATACCAGCCGCTCGCATCTTACCAATAAGGACCCACAACAACAATCTCGGAGAATGCATCTCTAGGACCACGATCTGTCATGAGAACACAACTCCCAAGAAATACAGAGAAGAAAGGGTACTCAACCAGCATATTTACTGAAAAATTTCCCCAATCCTCAAACCTGCCAGTGCCAACAACCACAAAGCCTCAAGCAATGGCATAACAACCAACAACATCAAGGCATACATAGCCAAGATGATGTTACACCGAGGAAACAAACCTCTCGGCCAGTTAGAATCTTACAACCAAACGATCCTCGACCTATGGGTTATAAGCCCACATGCTTCCGCTATGCACTCAACGCTACGCACTCAACGCAACACACAAAAGCATCAGAAATAACTTGGCATCTGCATCTCAGCACACACTCGACGCCATCGTAATTCACGAAACTGTAATGTACCACGCCTTGAGTACCGATCCTGCTAACAGCCGATCACAAGTCGCCAAAGTGCAATCAACGTGCCAAGAGCCACAAAAAAGCAGCAAAGAATGCTAATCACAGCTTATCCTCTCGTACTGAAGCAATTACTGAACCTTCACAGCACAACGGCCGTCAAACAGGGCATGTCCAACACGGTGCACAACGGCCCCCAATTCACAAATTGGTCCAAAGCCAAGCAACCAACGAAACAAGAGCAGATCAGGTTCAGAACTAACACAGTCCACACATAAGCAGACACAGGACAAAGGCTTTACAGAGACATCACTTCCAAAGCTTACCTCAAAAAGACGCCACAAGACAAGATGAGAAGAATCAAGCTCGACTAACAGTAGCTCACCAGGAAGAAAATCCTAGGTTTGCCTAAGCATTCTCTCAAACAAGGCATCCAATCGACCACCTTAACACAACCTTAACACCTCAGCACCTCAGGGGCTGAACAAACCTCAAGTAGGGACGACCAAAGTGACATTAATCTCCACCGGAGAACATGCACGGCCATTACAATTCCCATCAGCCACCAAAATCATGCCACATAAAATCTCGAACACCGCACCACAGATTCACGCCTGCCGACGAACTATGTCAAGTACAGCATAACTGAGACAATCACCATGACGAAAGAAGAACACTCCATTAGATCCTGACGAGAGCAAAACCACAACGCACAGCGCCAACACAGCGCACACAAGCTCGATCTTACGTGAGAAACAAGCGGCAAAGAAACATAAAACCTATGCCAGCTGCGGACTATACTAGACCTTATGGACTCTGAGCACTGCGATATCTTGAATTCCCATGTACTTACACAAACACACGCTCAGACAGCTTAGAAAAACTCTGATCAACTCTGAACTCTGCTCTGATACCACCTGTGACGACCCAGTCTCCGGATACCGAGTAAACCTGATACCACTTGGATTCCGAGAGGCCTCCCAAGAGCGAAAAATCTCCGAAGGGATAGAAAGGTATCTGAGAGTACATTGAACTTCCAGATAAAGCAGTAAGCAATTAAATTTCAATGATCATGATTACTAAAATTGTAGAAATAAAATTATATTTTCTATAACAATTAAAACTAATAGAGCTAGCAGAGTCTAGTCCAACCAAAGTACAGTACAACAGGAAAGAGAACGTACTCTCGAGTCAGGGGAAGCCCGACACTGGCAAACGCTGGCAACTAAGAACCACGCACTACGCCTCCAAAGCATGAGGAAGAACAACTACACCTGAAAAGTCAGGGTGAGCCTTGTCTCACTAGCTTAGTAGGGATCTCGCAGAACCCTACTGCAAACCAACACAGTAACAATAGGAGTAACAACAGTAAAAGTAAAGAGGAAAGCCGTACCACGAAAACACGATAGCCGAAGAACCTCGGCCCTCTAAACTACTCCTAACAGCAACATAAATCGAACCCTGATCTCACAAAGTCGGGCGTTACCGATCTGTTGTCAAATCACGAAACCCATATCACGAAGGCCTATAGAAACAGACGAAAAGGCCCTACCGAAGACCTACATTGTCAAAGGCACAAGACATACACGATCTCACGGTCGTGTACGCTACACTGACCTCAGGTGAAGCCAAGCACAGGCTACCCGGACAAGTCACGAAAGCATAAGTTATGCATCAAGTTACAGAAGCATCTCCTCACTAGAAGAACAGCCAGATGCATCCACTGGCGTCTTACACTGCGCCACAAGTATCTCCCACTCGCCCAGAACGGTAGTAACTGAGACGCTCAACAAGAACTAAGTACCAATTAACGAGTGACTAGTTAGGGTCACGCCTGTTGGCGCTCGTCCAAACGCACATGTCCACGTGTGCGCACAGAAGCTGAATGTCTTGAGCCAGGCCTCTACCTGGTTTTTCCCTCCCGTAGGACTCTCACGGCAAGACAAAGAGGCCCACGACAGCCAGCCTACAAACCATCTCAACCAGGAACACGCCCCGCCACCACTCCCAGGTGGGCCGACACACATGAAAGTGTCGTCAGGCTACGACTAGTAGAGGCTCACTGGACACAGAGACTCAAAATAGCGAACACCGAAGTATAGACAGGGTAAGCACTGATGTGGGACGACAACAAGACTAGACTCCAATTAGGTGTGAACCTTGGACTCTACAAGATGACGTGACTAAGGAGACGACGCGACCAGCAACAACACTACGACGCGGCACCTAAAGAGCTCTAGAAGAGGCGCACATGCCCCAAACAAGAAGCGCTAACTCACAGTCATCCCCGGCGATGGAAACACGATGATCTGCACAGTTGAGTAACCGGCTTCGAGTCTCAGGTGGTCGGCTCACTCTCGTGCTCGGAACGAGTCACGGGACAAGTCTCGTACACACAACTCACAGCGGTGATTAAGTATGAACTAGCTAGTAAAATAACCTACTCACATCCAGCGGCATCTAGAACGCATACTAAACAAGCAAATACGACAAAGAGGATGGCGAATGTACCTCCACGCCCGGGGTGTGGGGAAGACGTCCCGGCCAAGTTCCATGACTCCCGGTACAGTAAATAAAGTTAATTACATTAGTGATTTTCTTACCCACAACACGCAGGGAGGTAAAGGGCTACACAAAAATACCGGGAGCACCAAATTGGGTTGACGGGCAGCAAGGCGGCGGGTTCTAGGCGGCGGCGGGCAGCGGTTTCGGTTCTACGGCTTGCTAGCCGGCAGGACAGCGAACACGGCCGTCCAAAGGGACGTCGGCCTCCTGGGATCTTCTGAAGGCGGTGGTGCACTAGGACGGTGGCGGAGGGTCTCTGGTCGACCCTCAAGAGTGACAGTTGCTGAAGCTATACCGAAGTATTTGTTCTGGAATTATCCGGTGACCCCTTGTTGCTGGCCAGTCTCGGAGCAGAAATGCGCGTCTCCACAAAAATGGCCGGCACGACTAGATCCGAAGTCGGATCGGAGCGTGGTTAGCACCGTTGGAAAGAGAACTCAGAGATATTCACCATAGTGGAATTTCAGTTCCATCCAACGGCTGGATTGGAATGAAAATGACTGTGCCACACTGACAGATGCTGGCTCGGAATACAGACCAGACAGGGTAGAGCGGGATCTGCCCGCTCAAGGGGTTTGACCGAAAATCAAATGATAGATTTAGGACCTAGGATTTTTGTGGTGGAGAGGGGGGAGGGTGTTGGTCACGCACATAATTTGTTTTCATTTTTCTAACAACATTTGAGGGGGTGGAAAATTCGGCTACCACAGACTATCTCGCAGATCTGCACACAGGTAGACTGTGAGAGGGAAAAACAAATTGCTGGGAAGGGGCTTAAACGGACTCTGATTTGCATGAACATTAAACTGGGAATGGTGGACAATAAGAGGAACCTACCCTCAAAACTTCATCACGATCAGACGGTTGGATCTCCTGTACCAGCCTCTTTACCGAGCGGTTGTCCAGGAATTCTGAGTTTTAGGGCAGCATGTGGAAGTCGGATTGTGGTGGCTTGACGGCGGCACGAACGGCGGTGGCGGAGGCGGTGGTGGTCATTTGCAGCAGCAAGGGGAAGAGAATGAGAGGAAGGTCTATCAGAAACTTAGGGTTTCAGCCCTAGATCTGAAGAAACTTGGAGGAAGAAGAAGGGGAAGAACAAGAGGGGGAGAGGGGGGTGCGCCCAAGGCCATATTTCTCACAATAATTCTGCATTAATTTGATTAAAATGCAACAAGAGACATTAAATACTAAACCCTAGACCTAGGACAAATGACCTCTAATGCCCTTGGTCAAAGGGGCATAAAGGGGAAGGAAGAATAAAAAGACTAAACAATTCCCCACATGGGGACAAACAAGGGGGCGCCCCCCTCCTTGGTCAACAATGGCAACCCATGGTAAATATTCCATCCTTGACCATGGGCCATCATATTGGTCCCTCTATGAAGGAAGGCCCACAAGGGAGGGAAGGCCCAATTGGGCTTCTAAAGGACTTGAGGCCCATTTTGAAAATTGGACCCCTTACATGAACTTTAGCCCATATTACACTCTTGACCCATATTAAAGCTGAAAATATAAATACACACCAATACACTCAAAATACATATAGAAATATCAAAACTCCAATGGAGGCTCCATACTATCACCCAACCACAAGGATGTCGGCGTGCTGCGCGTCTGGTATCGACGGCTAGCTCTGGTGTCCCCACCAATTCTCCCCGGCTACGGGAAGCTTGACCCCGTCAAGTATGGGTCAGGGCCACTCTGATATCGCTTCAGCAGATCAGGATCTATCCTTTTAGCTCCACCCGGGTGATCCACGTGTCATCGGACTTGGGCCGTCCCCTCCAATGCACCAAATAGCGTGGTACACTCCGCCTCGAGTCGTCGTTACCTGCTCATCCAGTATACATTCTATCTACTCTCGTTGCTGAGGTAACAAGGCTAGAGGTGGACACTCTAGGGTGGTGTCGCTCACAATGGGTGGAGACGGCTCAAAGGGGTCACTGGGTAACACCGCTGGGTCCCTATAAGTGACTAGATCTGAAATGTTGAAAGTGGAGCTGATCCCGTAATCCTCTGGCAAGTCCACAACATATGCATTTGATCCGACTCGCCTCACTACCCGAAAGGGACCGGCATCGCGAGCATGCAACTTCTTCACTGCTCCCGAGGGAAACCGTTCAGTTCTGACCCTGATCATGACATAATCACCCTCCTGAAACTCACGGTGGTGCCTATGGGCGTCAGCCAATTCTTTGTATCGTGCGTTGCTGGACTCAATGTGACGACGTACATGCTCATGCAACTGTCTAATATGATCGGCAAAGGACTCGGCTGACTCGGACACACGGGACTGGATGGGAGATGGGACTAGGTCTATGGGCTTCCTAGGTCTACGGCCAGTGACAATCTCAAAGGGGCTCATGCCTATAGACCTATTGACTGAATCGTTGTAGGCAAACTCTGATAAGGGTAAGACCAAATCCCAATCCCTGACTCGATCTCGAACCAAACCTAAGAAGATCCCCCAAACTTCTATTAACAACCTCAGTTTGCCCATCGGTCTGGGGGTGGTATGTAATGGAGAATTTCAGTTGGGTGCCCATCATGTGCCATAGGATTTTCCAAAAATAGCTAATGAACCGTACATCCCTATCAGACACTATGGTGCGTGGGAGTCCGAACTTGAAGACACAGTGTGAAAAGAATAGACGGGCAACTCTAGAGGCATTCGACGTTTTGGAGCAAGGAATGAATAATGCCATCTTTGAGAACCTATCTACAACCATAAAGATGGAGTCGTGCTTTCGAAGGGTGAAGGGTAATCCCAACACAAAGTCCATGCTAATGTCCTGCCATGGACTATCCGGGACGGGGAGGGGAGTATAGCGGCCGGTATTCTGCTTCCTTTGCTTGGCCATAGTGCAAGTGCGGCACTAGGCCACGATGCGAGCGACATCCCTCTTCAAGCTAGGCCAATAGAATCTGTGCTCAATCGCCTCTATGGTCTTGTTCTGGCCGAAGTGGCTAGTAAGAGCTCCCACGTGCATCTTCCAAGTAAGAAAGTCACGAACAGAAGTCCATGGGATGCACAACTTGTCACTCCGAAATAGGTGACCCTCCTGTAGCACAAACTCGCTATAATCACATGAGGGACCGACCTGAAGGGATGCATAGATTGGACCAAAATCCAGACAATCAACATAGGCATCTTTCAGCCTTTCTAAACCTACCACCTCTATAGTCATGGTGGTCAACATCATCATCCGCCGACTCAGCGCATCGGCAACCTTGTTCTCCGCCCCTGCCTTGTGCTTGAGCACAAAGGTGTACTCTTGGAGATACTCCACCCAACGACTGTGGCGAGCGTTCAGCTTCTTCTGGGTATGGAGGAATCATAAGGCCTCATGATTAGAAAAGAGGATAACCTCTTGGTGCAAAAAATAGTGCCTCTAATACCTCAATGCCTGGACGACTGCATAAAATTCTTTATCATATGTGGAGTAACGCAGTTTGGCATCATTAAGCTTCTCGCTAAAGAATGCAATGGGGTGGGACTCCTGACTCAACACTCCACCAATACCCACTCCAGAAGCGTCACATGTGACCTCAAACACCTTAGAAAAAATCTTTTAATGCAAGGACAGGTGCTTGGGTCATACGCTCCTTGATGTCCTAGAAGGCTATAGCTGCAGCCTTAGTCCATACGAATGCCCCCTTCTGTTGAGTCTCTCCAGATGATTTTGATGATAACAAAACCCCGACATTACAACCTAAATAATAACTTGCTTAAACCACTCTCAAAGCCATCCTTAATCAAGCAAATGTCTAAATCTACCATGCTTCAAGAAATGCCCAGGTTAAGCTCAACCAACTCATATTGATTAGAACAAGATATGGTCATGAAATGATTCATTCACAAATTATGATTTATTGGCTAACTCTGTTAAAAATGTAGGTTTTTCAGCTAGCGATCGACCGCCGATCAGGGGCCGGTCGACCGGTTTTCCCAGCGTTGAAAGCCTCATTTCTATAAAATTCTGGTCGACCACCCCATGTCGTCCAGTCGACCGCAAGCTTCTAGGCAGCAATTGTTGACTTGTGTTCTTCAACGTAGGAAGCCCCTTTCCTTTGGTTTGTTAATCCCAAAGCCACCAGACATGCCATGATTTGTGGATCTGCTTCCTGGCTTGTCTCTTGACCATCCAAGATCTATAAAAATATCACTTTGGGGTTAAAAACCCTAACCACTCAAGCAAGCTAAGGAGGCTATCAAGGGGAGAAAGAGGAGTGCTACTGTAGCTTCATGAACAGTGATACGTTGAAGAGTTCTTCATTCAAGAGCAAAGTTCTCAAGACAATCTACAGGCCATTCAAGTACAGATCAAGTTGGGGAGATGGCTTCATCCAAGATCACCTTCATCCACTAAGGGGGAGCTTGAATCTAGATTTTATTTCCTACTTTCTCCCTCTATTCTTGTTGGGCTTTAATCTTGTGTTCTTGTAATATCAAACACCTGTGTTTGTGTGGATCTACGCAGATCCGTGTGTGTGTGTATGTGATCTCTTCGTTTCCTCACATCTCTCTGTGATTCGGTGCCTGTGCACCTTCGTAAGAGTCCCGAACTCCTCACGTGTGTGTGTGTGTTTAATCTTGTAATCTCTTACAAGATAGTGTGAGAATCCTCACAGATCGTGAGGGGTGGACGTAGGTTGCTATTGTTGCATCCGAACCACTTAAAAATCGCTATCTATTGTGTGGTTTGTTCCTTTTCTTCTATCCCCATTCTGTGCAGCACAAGCGTAGATTATTTTGGTTGCATTGTTTGAGTTAGATCTAATGTAATTTATCGTTCTCATATTAGATCTTGGGTATATTAAAAGGTGGGTTCGGATCGGCAAGGCAAACTTTGTCACGAAGATAACATCTTGCGTAAGTAGAATCTTCAGATTCCCACCTCCGCCATTGTACCTAAGATCGGTTGAGTACGATAGATTCTATTAGATCTAAGAGTTTTCATACAGATCTGAAATTCATTACGACTATTATTCACACTTGTTTGAATTGGGCAAGATTTTATTAAAAGTTTGTAAACATCCAATTCACCCCCCTCTTGGGTGTCATTGATCACGTGACTTCAATTGGTATCAGAGCTAAGGCTCTATTTCTTTCAGATCTAATGATCTAGAGTAAGATCTAGATCAAAGGCAAACAATGGTATGATGCCTGAGGGTCATTCCATCCATCGTCCTCCATACTTTGATGGCTCGAATTACTCCTATTGAAAAAATAGAATGCACGTCTTTCTAAGAGCCCAAGAGTATGAGATCTGTAGGGTTGTCGATAAGGGTCCGTATAAACTCTCGGATGATGAAGAAAAATGGACACCCGAGGAAATTAAGAAATGCACTGTAAATTTTAATGCTATGAATATTATCCAATGTGCTATACATCCTAATGAGTTTTCTCGTGTATCCATGTGCAGTTCAGTAAAGGAGATGTGGGACAAATTATGGGTTATCTATGATGGAACTTCCATGATGTGACACACTCTTGGATTTTAGCAAGCAAGCACAATTCGTAATCGAAACGGACCGATAACAGCAGCCACACACCCGACACTCACCCAAGACCCGGGATAACTCGGGGATGCCGAGTGGAGGTTGTGAGGGCTGGGCCCTTGCTGGTATAGGGCCAGCAAGGCCAAGGGTTCTCCCGAGGGTATGGGGGCCCAATTCAATGGAGCCGACGTTGTGCCATGGGCACGGGTTGCACTCTCCCGCGGCGGTCACTCAAAGCAATGGGGCTTGAAGATCGGGCGCTCACTCTCACGGACCAGCGGAGCTTATGAACTAATATTGAAGGAACAAGGCATCCAAAGGAGAGCAAGGGTAGAGAACTTACTCGACCGGCTTGAAGAAACCGGTCCTGCTCGGAGACGTGGGCGAGCAGGGAAGCGTGGGTTCCCCACACGCCGCGCCGGTGTAGCTTGAACCCGTTCCAAGTTTTACACCACTACACCCCATGCAAGGCGGTTGAACTTGGGGAAGGGAAGCCAAAATTACATTCAAAGACTACCTCCTGTAGGGAGGGGCTTTAAGCTGGCTGGGTGGGGAGGGGAAAACTGAAATAGAAGCCAAACGGATGGACGACGTCGATTCTGACCGTCCTCTGGAATAGGGGACAGACAGTTGAAGTTGACGTTGCTGTGGCCACTCCCAAATTTTATTATTGATGAGACCAGTGGAAAAATCTTCAAGGTTGGATCAGGTTGACTTCTAATTTTTATGGAATTTCTTGGTTGACGGTGCTGGTCGGGGAAGGGCTGCGAACAGGGACCCTGAGTTCTAGTCTGGACTGCTACGGTACCACAGCAGCTGAAAGGAGAGGCCACCACGAGCGCTTCCGATCTCTGAATCAAGCGTGGCCGGATTCGTAGGAATCGTTGTAGAGTCTTATTTGAGATGAGTCCTTCGGGAATGCCAGATGATTTTGGAGAAGATTGGGAGAGCCCAAACAGTGGACAAGGGTTGGTTCAGTCCTAGAGGGGACAGAACTGTGCACGTGGGGGAGAAAAATGAGAAATCACAGCTCCGGATGCCGAACGGGGTTCCGCTTCTTGATACTGGAAGTAGACTTGTTGTAGATGATCTCAGCCAAGCACCACATCCAGATCTTCAAGGTGATGGCCATGGGAGCCTCTGTAAGCCGCCTCAGGTTGACTGTCTGGTAGCAGATGCGCAGTCCTACGGTGATGACTCCTCTGGGCAGCCACGAACTCAGAACGGGACAAGACCACCACTGTCGTGAAGAAGACAGAGAGACGCTTTTGATAGTACCACTTGGGCATCCAGGGATGCTAGGATGAAGCCGGGGTCACCTCTGAAAGCTGCTGGTACACTGCTACCTGCGAACTGGCCTGTGCAGAGTGGTGATAGGTGATGGGAAATGGGGGTAGATGGGAAAGGAAATGTGGTGGATGTGTGTGGGGGCAACCCCTGGCTATGAGGGGGTGTGGGAGGGGGTGTTCCAAGGTGTGGGAGTGGCAGAATGGGGGCTGGAAGGAGGTCTAGGAGGTGGAGGGAGGGAGAGCTGCGATTTTGGTTTGAAGGGAGAGAGGGAAAGGGTATTTGAAAATGGGTTTAAGGGTGGGATTAATTTCTGATCTTGGGGATGGGAAGAGGTGTGTGGGGAAGGTAAAGGGAGGGCTTGGGGAGTGGGGAATTCTCCCTTGGGAGATGAGAGGGTGCTTGGGGAAGGGGAGTGGGTGGTTGGTGGTTGGAGGGTGGAGTGGGGAGTGATGGAATCTCCCTTGGGGCTGGGGTGGAGTTAAGGTGGGGTGGTGGGGAGTTGGAGATGAGTTATTGGAGGGGGGGAAGAGAGAGAAAGGTGGTTGGGAGGGGAGGAGAGAGAAAGGGATGCAGGTTTTAGAGAGAGAAAGTGGAGGTGAGAGAAAATGGCTTCCTAGAGAGAGAGGTAGAGAGAGAGGGGGGATAGGGGCTTCTCACCCACTCAATTGGCTTCTCACCAAAAGAAGAAGATTTAAGATGGACACTAGAAAATTCAAATATTCATTCATTCATTAACTTCAAATGGAAGGAATGGGGTCCTATATATAGGCAACCCACTGACGGGATCGTCACGGGATCGACAAGCGGCAACGGTCGATCGTCAAAGCTACACCGGCAACTATCAAACTATATTTGCTATTTTAAGAATTTTGTGTTAATGGGCCATGTTAGTGGGCCTAGATGTGTGTTTTCTTTTGTAGAAGAAATAGAATATCCACATCATGTGATAGTCTTTATTAAGTGTCTTTTAGTCTTCCCACTAGAGATATAATGAGTCTTAGGTGTTAGGTGTTAGTTGAAGTTTAATGAGTGTCTTTTGATTTTCTTTGTGGAGTCTATAAATGTGTTATGTAACCTCTCTTTAGAAAATAATGAAGTGATTAGAATTTTTGGAAACCATCCACTTGAGGTGTGAAGCCTTGTTTGTGTTCTCCGAGAAGGAGATGGGGTGCGATGCCCCACCCTGTGGGTGAGAAGCCCACGTTACCTGGTCGTGAGAAGCGGCTCCTATCCTTTCCCCCTCCCACTGCCACGGTTTCACCGTCTTCTCCTTCCACCTTCTCGATAGTGCCTCTTCACCATCACCCACCTCCGGTTGGGCCTCCGCTTACCGCCACAATCTCTTCTCCCTCTAGCCCTCTCTCAATCTATCTTACCCTCACTTCCCCAGTTTCTCACCTCCCACTCTTCCTTTCTCTCCACACACACAGTCGCCCCGCCGGTGGCCACTTCCAACCAACCTCCCACTCCGTCTTCACGTCACAACCCCACCACCTGTTCCCCCCTCTCATCTACGAGCACACACACCCACACCGGCGGCCTCTCTCTCTCTCTAATGCTCTCATCCGCACCTTCCCACTGGCTGTCCTTCTTCACGCACCAGCAGGCCGGACCCCCTCCTTGCCGTTCTCTCTTGTCACACACAGTTCGCCCCTTTGCCATCATCTCTCTCTCTCGTCCACCAACACACCATCAGTCGCAACCGTCTCCACCCCCCCTCTAGTTCTCTCTCTCCCTCTCACTGGTTCTCACCCACGGCCGACACCTCCCCTCTCCTCCAACACCCCAGCCCGCTCTATTACCCTCCCTCTTTCTCTCACCTTATCCCGCCGCGGAGTCCCTGTTCTGAACAGGGGATCCGGACACCCCTCCATCCCCACTCCCTACTCCCTCTCTACTCCCTCCCTATCCCCATGCTTCGTCCAACTCCTACCAACCAACTACCAGTACACCATCCATCGCCTTTCTCCCCCTTCCCTATTCTCCCACTTTGCTCCTAACTGCCGCGAGCCTGCCGCTGCCACCGCCCTACCAACCATGATGCCACCCTTCCCAGCTCCCCTGGACGCGAGCATGTGGGCGACAACCCCGGCATGCATGCCCACCATCGAATAGACCAGCAGGCCATCCCCCCCACTCACACACTGCCGGTGCCCTGCTCCATCTCTCCCGACACTACCCCCATCTCCCTCACTTCCCCTCACCTTTTCTCTTGGCCCATACCCTCGAAGGGAGCTCAGTCCTGTGCCCCTGTTTGGGACAGGGGCTCCGTAACCAATTCTTCCCCCCTGCCCTTCACTCCGCCCGTCCGTCGTTAACCCCAAGGCCAATAAGCAGCTCCCACATCATTGCACTCAGACCTCCATCCACCCCTGTGCTCCTCAACCATCGCAACCACCCCACCCCACCCGTCAAACCTCTGCTCATCACCGCTCGCAACACAAACTGCTCCTATGCCTTCCACTCTGTCGGAACTGCCACGGCGTCCTCCAATCCACCTCCCCTGCAAGCGAGCACCACGGCTACGTCCCCAGCTGCCTCGAGTAGACTCCTCGCCACCACGTGTGCGAGGCCGCTACCGTTCCGAGCTTGCGAAGCAAAGCAGCTTCACCTCCGTCCGAGTACGGCACCGAGCACGTCGACATCCCAAGCGCGCGTGGGCGAGCCCTGCACCCCCCTCCTCCAAGCACGGCCTCCTTCCCGAGCACAACGGCCTCCACGTGCACTCTCCCTCCCGAGCACCCCAGGCAGAGCACGACGGTGGGCTTGAGCCAACGTCCGAGCGTGGCACCAATCACGTCGGCCTCACAGTGCCCCACCCCTGCCGAGCGTCGATTGGATCCTAACCCTCACGTCCGAGCACGCAACGATCTCCACCGCCGTGCACTATGCTCGCCCTCACTCGAGCACGCGGCGAACACCCAGACCCTTGGCGAGTATGGCATCCCACCATGCAGCCCACGTCTGATACCTACCCCGCCAGCATCGCCATCGGCCCTGTCGAGCACGCCAATGGTCGGAGCACGAGGGTCGCCCGACTGCACCGACCTCTCCGCTTCCGAGCACACCGCAACCCCACCTCCCAACCAAGAACCGTGCTCGCCTCACCTCACCAACGATTCGCCACCCACCTCCCCTCCTCGCTCTCTCGTTCTCTCTCTCGTGGATGATTTCTGTTGCATGATACTATGCTGAACAGTAGAGAGAAGAAACTATATATATATATAACATAACTTCTTCCTCATCTCTCTCATTTCGTTACTCCCTCCCTCTCCCTTAATTTCTCTCTCACGTAACTTCTCTCTTAACCCTCTTATCTTTGTTATATTTTGTGAGAAAAAAAGAATATAGAGAAAAAAAGAGAGAGAAATAAAGAGTGACAAAAAAAGGAAGATATTTTGTGATATTGTAGCAAAAAAAAGGGGTGGGGAGAAGTTATTTTTGAAAAGAAAAAAAAAAGAAGGGAGAAAATGAAGAGAAAAGAAAATCACATGATCTGAATTTTTGTCTCACATCAAATGGTATCAGAGCTTAGGGAATCGGGATGTTTCATCAAACCGGGATCCTGAGCTACGAGGTTCGAGGTCGAACCTCCTCCAAGCGGAGGGGTTTGACGGGATCGTCACGGGATCGACAAGCGGCAACGGTCGATCGTCAAAGCTGCACCGAAAACTATCAAACTATATTTGCTATTTTAAGAGTTTTGTGTTAATGGGCCATGTTAGTGGGCCTAGATGTGTGTTTTCTTTTGTAGAAGAAATAGAATATCCACATCATGTGATAGTCTTTATTAAGTGTCTTTTAGTCTTCCCACTAGAGATATAATGAGTCTTAGGTGTTAGGTGTTAGTTGAAGTTTAATGAGTGTCTTTTGATTTTCTTTGTGGAGTCTATAAATGTGTTATGTAACCTCTCTTTAGAAAATAATGAAGTGATTAGAATTTTTGGAAACCATCCACTTGAGGTGTGAAGCCTTGTTTGTGTTCTCCGAGAAGGAGATGGGGTGCGATGCCCCACCCTGTGGGTGAGAAGCCCACGTTACCTGGTCGTGAGAAGCGGCTCCTATCCTTTCCCCCTCCCACTGCCACGGTTTCACCGTCTTCTCCTTCCACCTTCTCGATAGTGCCTCTTCACCATCACCCACCTCCGGTTGGGCCTCCGCTAACCGCCACAATCTCTTCTCCCTCTAGCCCTCTCTCAATCTATCTTACCCTCTCTTCCCCGGTTTCTCACCTCCCACTCTTCCTTTCTCTCCACACACGCAGTCGCCCCGCCGGTGGCCACTTCCGGCCAACCTCCCACTCCGTCTTCACGTCACAACCCCACCACCCGTTCCCCCCCTCTCATCTGCGAGCACACACACCCACACCGGTGGCCTCTCTCTCTATCTAACGCTCTCATCCACACCTTCCCGCTGGCTGTCCTTCTTCACGCACCAGTAGGCCGGACCCCCTCCTTGCCGTTCTCTCTTGTCACACACAGGTCGCCCCTTTGCCATCACCTCTCTCTCTCGTCCACCAAAACACCATCAGTCGTAACCATCTCCACCCCCCCTCCAGTTCTCTCTCTCCCTCTCACTGGTTCTCACCCGCGGCCGACACCTCCCCTCTCCTCCAACACCCCAGCCCGCTCTATTACCCTCCCTCTTTCTCTCACCTTATCCCGCCGCGGAGTCCCTGTTCTGAATAGGGGATCCGAACACCCCTTCATCCCTACTCCCTACTCCCTCCATATCCCCCTGCTTCGTCCAACTCCTACCAACCAACTACCAGTACACCCTCCATCGCCTTTCCCCCCCTTCCCTATTCTCCCACTTCGCTCCTAACTGCCGTGAGCCTGCCGCTGCCACCGCCATACCAACTACGATGCCACCCTTCCCAGCTCCCCTGGACGCGAGCATGTGGGCGACAACCCCGGCATGCATGCCCACCATCGAATAGACTAGCAGGCCATCCCCCCCACTCACACACTGCCGGTGCCCTGCTCCATCTCTCCCGACACTACCCCCATCTCCCTCACTTCCCCTCACCTTTTCTCCTGGCCCATACCCTCGAAGGGAGCTCAATCCGGTGCCCCTGTTTGGGATAGTGGCTCCGTAACCAATTCTTCCCCCCCTACCCTTCACTCCGTCCGTCCGCCGTTAACCCCAAGGCCAATAAGCAGCTCCCACATCGTTGCACTTAGACCTCCATCCACCCCTGTGCTCCTCAACCATCGCAACCACCCCTCCCCACCCATCAAACCTCTGCTCATCACCGGTCGTAGCACGAACTGCTCCTACGCCTTCCACTCTGCCGGAACTGCCACGGCGTCCTCCAATCCACCTCCCCTGCAAGCGAGCACCACGGCTACGTCCCCAGCCGCCTCGAGTAGACTCCTCGCCACCACGTGTGTGAGGCCGCTACCGTTCCGAGCTTGCGAAGAAAAGCAGCTTCGCCTCCGTCCGAGTACGGCACCGAGCACGTCGACATCCCAAGCGCGCGTGGGCGAGCCCTGCACCCCCCTCCTCCAAGCACGGCCTCCTTCCCGAGCACAACGGCCTCCACGTGCACTCTCCCTTCCGAGCACCCCAGGCAGAGCACGACGGTGGGCTTGAGCCAACGTCCGAGCGTGGCACTGATCACGTCGGCCTCACAGTGACCCACCCCTGCCGAGCGTCGATTGGATCCTAACCCTCACGTCCGAGCACGCAACGATCTCCACCGCTGTGCACTATGCTCGCCCTCACTCGAGCACGCGGCGAACACCCAGACCCTTGGCGAGTATGGCATCCCACCATGCAGCCCACGTCTGATACCTACCTCGCCAGCATCGCCGTCGGCCCTGTCGAGCACACCAATGGTCGGAGCACGAGGGTCGCCCGACTGCACCGACCTCTCCGCTTCCAAGCACACCGCAACCCCACCTCCCAACCAAGAACCGTGCTCGCCTCACCTCACCAACGATTCGCCACCCACCTCCCCTCCTCGCTCTCTCGTTCTCTCTCTCGTGGATGATTTCTGTTGCATGATACTATGCTGAACAGTAGAGAAAAGAAACTATATATATATATATATATATATATATATATATATATATATATATATATATATATAACATAACTTCTCCCTCATCTCTCTCATTTCGTTACTCCCTCCCTCTCCCTTAATTTCTCTCTCACGTAACTTCTCTCTTAACCCACTTATCTTTGTTATATTTTGTGAGAAAAAAAGAATATAGAGAAAAAAAAGAGAGAAATAAAGAGTGACAAAAAAAGGAAGATATTTTGTGATATTGTAGCAAAAAAAAGGGGTGGGGAGAAGTTATTTTTGAAAAGAAAAAAAAAGAAGGGAGAAAATGAAGAGAAAAGAAAATCACATGATCCGAATTTTTGTCTCACATCACCCACATTTTACAAAAAGTCCTTGACTCTTGCTACAATGACAAATAACCAAGGCGGTAGGGGGCGCCCCTGGGCCTAACCCAATGAATTGGGCCCATTAACTAATCTAATCAATCCTATGACACTCAACTTAGGTAGATGACTCATTAACCTAGGTACATGACTCAAATAAAAGGAAAATTACAATGGTATGACTCAAATAAAAAATGAGAAAATACAACATATGACTCAAGATAAATGACTAGACCATGTCGGACGCTTCCGGGGCGAGGAGACGAGCTGTGAGTGTGGGCACTGGAGGTGATGTCCCCATCACTCCGAGGTCAAGGAAAGCAAGGCCAACCTACTCGTCAGAGACTACGAGCTACTCAAGATGAAGCCTGAAGAATCCATCTCTGAGATGTTCGCAAGGTTAACTGAGATCACTAATGGTCTCAAGAGTCTCGAAAAAGAATACACAAACTCCGAGCTCGTGAGGAAAGTGTTGAGATCTCTCCCATCCACGTGGCACACCAAAGCTACTATCATTGAAGATTCAAAGAATCTGTCCACACTCTCTCTAGACGAGCTCATAGGGTCGCTCATGACCTATGAGATAAACATCAAAAGAACTGTTGAGGAGGAAACCAAGAAGAAGAAAACGGTGGCACTGAGAGCCCACCAATCTGATGATGATTCCCAAGAAGAGGAATCCAGCGAAGGGAGCAATGAAGAAGAAGACCTCGCCATGCTGACCCGTCAAGTGAAGAGATTTTTGAGAAGAAAGAACAACTTCCAAGGAAACTTCAGAAAAGGGCAAAGAAAGCCTGTTCAAACCAAGGGCGAGCCAAGCAAGCCCAACAACGTCATTTGCTATGAATGCAAGAAGCCCAGACACATGAGAGGAGAGTGTCCAGATCTGAAGAAGAAGTTCAAGAAGGAAAATTTCAGGAAGCCAAAAGTAATGGTCGCTACATGGAGTGATGAAGAAGAAGAGCTATCCGAAGAAGAGCTCGGAGAGCTCATGGAAAGCCTGTGCCTTATGGCATACGAAGATAATGCAACAGAGGTAAATTCTGATCCTGATTTTATTTTCAATGAACAATGGGAGTCAGAATATGAAAAGCTGTATACAAAATATGGAAAAATCAGATCTGAAAATAAAACTCTCAAAAAGAAAATTGATGATTTATCACATGAGGATATTTTTGTTAAATTTGTGAAACTGGAACAAAAATGGGGATTTTTGGGGCTACCGGTTGACAGCCGCGCCTGCACCGCTCGACCGGTGGCGACGAGCGGTCCGGCTGAACCATCAACTGAACCATTTTCTAAAGGGTTATAAAACCCCATTCTCTTATTCTATCACCTCCACTCTTCCTCCAACACTTTTCCCTAACCCTAGAACCACATATCTCCACCTCCTAAGCCCCTAAACCACATCATTCCTCCACCCACACAAGATCCAACGTGTTCGTCACGCTTTCGGGACAAACTCCATTCGGTCGTTCGTGCATTCGTGGAGCTATTTCCTAGGTTCCAAGGTGTGGAGAAGGCTATTGCAAGCCCTTGGAGTGTCTTTTGATCTATCTTCATCCCCCAGGATGAGAGTCATCTTTTCAAGGGTTTCCACTGGGTTTTCTAGTTCGGGATGCCGCCTAGATAAAGCTCTCGGCGTTCTGCCCAAGGGGAAGCTAGTGGTCAGAGACGAGAAGCCCAGGCTCCTCCACCACAACAGGCATCTGCACCTCTTCGTGCACCTAGGCGGCCTCCATGGCCCATTATCGACCCTCGGTTGGTCGACTTCAATGAGGTGAACGAGATTTTGCCCGATTTATGTGCTGTGTTTAAGATTCAACCCGGTTGGATTGATTTTGTCACTAGATATACCCGATATTACCCCAATCTAGTGCATCAGTTCTATGGAAATTTGGTCAAAAGAAATGAGGAATTATATACAGTTGTTCAAGGTGTTGAGTTTCATATCACTCCGGATTTGTTTGAGCGGGCCTTAGGAGTTTCAGCTAGAGGAGCCGACATGGTTTTTGGTCATGGTGCTATTGAGGAAACATTTCTTGCTATGACCAGTTGTGATTACGTGTGGAGAGGGAAATTTTTGTAGCCCATCTAAGAGCAGCCGAACTAGGTCCATCAGGACCAAACGAGGCTCAGCTCATCTAAGTGACAGCCCTGCAGGGCCCACTCAGACTAAAAAGCCCAATAAGATCACTCGGGATCAAACCATTCCTTGGCGGCCCTTAGGCTCGGAAGGCCCGAGCATCGGTCAGGTCAGAGGAAGACCCATACCCAACCTATCCCCTTGTCGAGATAAAGGCTAGCGCTCAGGGCCCACTCCGACCGATGCTCATCCGAGCTATGCCTATCGCCCGGACAGGGTTGGCACCCTACATGCTTGGGTTGACTGACGATTGCTTATCCACGCTGGCGTTGAGAGCCCTTTATAAGCAGCAGTTTACAGGGATAAGGGACCCATGACCCCTCAAGGCTATAAAGATCCCACGATGAGGATGTAAAGAGCCCACATTGAGGACGTAACTCCTGTCTAAAACTCCTCATCTTACGGGACTCATGAGGCCGGCGCACTATTTAAACCTGAGACTCCCTCCAACAAAAGGTAAGGCCAAGACACTCCTAAAACTCCCTGAGCAGGAACCACTTCACCACCTTGGTGTATAGGGATCTCGCCCCTCTCTTTCCTCCTCTCTTCATAGCTTCCACCATTGCTCTACTGACTTAGGCATCGGAGGGTTTACCCCAGGGAACCATCCCTGGGTCCCCTGATCCGTTTCCCTTCCTTGCAATTCACTCTTCGGTGATCATCCCCCCACCTCAGGTCCAACGTGAGATCATGCCTCTTCATCTGGCGCCGTCTGTAGGCAACGACCAAAGAGCCAGTATGGTGCGAAGAAGTTTAGGGACAAGGTCCGTCGGCGACAGGGGAAAGGCCATGGTGGCGTCGGGAGAAGGCCCCTCTCAGGCCTCACAAAACCCTCCCTCCAACGCCAACACCCCAACCGACGGACCACCCCCCCTCCCGCGGCGGTGGGGCTACCACTCAACGGTGGCGCTGACGCTTTCCAAGCCCTCAACGTAAAACTGGACATCCTTATGGAACTCATGAGGACCCAGGCAGCCATGGAAGGAAGGTCACGCGCCCCTCCGGAGAGCCCTCCCCGCGAGAATGCATCCCAGCACACTATCGGAGGCCGCTACACCCTCCGAGGCCGGTAGATTATCCGTAACAGGTCAGGAGGACCTTCACAAGCCCCTCCCCCGGGGCAAGAGGCCTCCTCCACGCCGAAGAGGGGAAGACCTAGGGGACGCCGTCGGAACCCAAAGACCGAAGCCCTCGGGAAGCACCTGGGAAGCCCCCCCAGCCCCACGGCGCAACGACAGCCGTAGTTATCCCTCCAACTGCGAGAGTTCAAGAGGCGTTTCGCAGAACAGGAGCGCACCCTACGCGCCTTGCAGAAGGCCTCTCCGGTGGAGGACGAGGAGAAATCCCCGTTCTTCGATTACATCTTAAAGGCAGAGGTATCTCCCAAACCCTCCATTCTGACCTTCAAGTCCTACGACGGCCAAGGCGACTCGGCCGACCACTTCGACAGCTTCGATGCCCTGATGACCCTTCACAGAGCGTCCGACGCCATCAAGTGCCGAGCCTTTGTGACCACCCTGGTCCTAGGCGCCCAAGCATGGTTCCGGGACCTCGCCCTCGGATCCATCCGGGATTTCAAGCAATTCGGGCGAATATTTAAGGAGAGTTTCACCGGTAGCGGGGCTATTGACTCTCAAACAGGCGCAAGGGGAGAAACTCCGGGCTTACATCAACCGATTCAAGTTGGAAGTCCTAAGAATCCCCCGCCTGGATGTGGCCTCGGCCATAACCGCGCTGACCGGGGGCACCCGGGACGAGAACCTCTGCCGCGAACTTGTCCTCCACCCTCCCTCAACCCTTGCCGAGCTAGTGACTCTGGCTTTACGCCACGCCGAGTGCGAAGAAGTACTCAGCGCATGCCGAGGCACAACTGGCTCGGGTTGGGAGGGGGACAAGAAGCGGACACTCGAGTCAAGCTCGGGCCAAGGGAAAAGGTAGAACCGAGATGGAGAACACAAGGAACCGTCCCAGAGGTACGAGCGGTACACTACCTTAACCACTCCGGTGTACGAGATATATGAAGACATCAAAGGCTCGGACCTCCTCCGCCAACCAGAGCCAATGAGGTCAAAAAATCGTAATCGCAGCAAGCATTGCCTGTTGATGCGGGACGGACACGGGGGACCGACTCTAAGTAATGCGGACCTCGGACTCTAAGTGCAGACGCGGCCAACAACATACGAACAATAGAGACACTTTGGTCCGACACTAAGAGTTCCTATGGGCTATACGTCGCTAATAGAAACACAAGCTCACTCATCGTCCCAAGCGAGGGAAAGCGTGGATCCGTGCGGTTGAGAAACCGACAGAGTCAAGGGTGGTCGACTCACTTCCATGCTCGGATCGAGCCACGAGACGGGTCACTCTCTCGCTCACAGCGGTGACTTGAACTCACGGGCTAGGTCCCTAACGCACTCACAGTGGCATATGACCATATACTAGCTAAGCAAATGTAATGCCAAGAAGTTAAGACCGTACCTCCACGCTCCCAGCGTGGGGAAGGCAACCCCGGCCAAATCCATACTCCCGGTTAACAAATATTACAGCGGTACAAAGTTTCGACCCACTCCACGCAGGGAGGTAACAGGTCACATGTGGGGTCCATGAGCATCGGGAATTGGGTTGATGGGCAGCATCTTGATGTCGCCCTGAAGGTGCCGAAACTCACGTTTTGGTGCTTTTCGGACGGCGCGATCTGCGGGTTCATGGGGCCCACGTGCTGTTCAGTCCTCCGGATCTGACGGGGATAATCCCGCTATGATGGTGAAACCTGGTGGCCCGCTCCCGTGGATGGAGGCCAGGCTGGAACGCCGGTCGGAGGCCGGGTGGCTCCGATCTTCACTTGCCAGAGTTGCTGCCCACGGATCTGAAACTCAATTTTAGACCTGCACGCTCTGGCGACAGAAGCTGCTCCGACCAACACGAACGTCGGATCAGTACGAAACCAGTGCCATTGGAACGCTGACTCGAAATCCTTCGACTCTCTGTGGATCTAGGAATTTCGTCGGGGCTGTATTTCTGATGGCAGAATTTAGAACCAGACTGATCTCTGCCTCAGATCTGGCTGGGCAGAAGTGAAATTTATTGAGAGTTGGCGTTGACCGTGATGTAGACCTCTGATCTGGGGGTTGAGTTCTTCTTTAAAGTTGTGGAGGGGAGAGTGAGGACGACGGGGATAATTTTTGTGAAAAGGTTGGTGGATTTTTGGTTGGGGAAAAGTATTTTATACTGCTGGATGATCGGATCTGGATAGTGGCAGACAGACTGAGTTAGGATCTGAAAGTGATTTTTTTGAAAATATAAACGAGATCTTAAATTCACAAGAAAATTTGTGGAGGAGGTATTAGATGGACAAAACTCCCAATAAAAATTACAACTAGTTCAGACATGGGGAAGGTGGGTTCATGGATGAACTATCAGGTTGCTATGACAGAAGATAGACTGCAGGCAGATCTGGAAGGAGGGGAAGAACGAAAATGGAAAAATGGAAAATAAAGGTTAGAATTTTCACCAATTTTTCTGGGATGTGGGTTGAACATCTAATACTCACCCTGAAATTTTGGAACCCAAAAGATTTCTAGGTTGTGAGAAAACATTCTGGGAATAGTGGGCTGTCCTGAGTTGACAGAACTCTGACAACGTTGGCGGTGGTACGATGGCGGCACGATGGCGGTGGCGACAGCGATGGCGATCTCACAAACCGATATAGGAGGCGTCTCACCTCAGAAACACAGCCTTCCCAGCTGCAGAAGGGGGAGAGAGGAGAGAGATAGGGGGCGGCCCTTGCCTTTGGAACAAAATATCTGAATTTCTTTGCATTAATTCTACTCAAAATGAAAATACAAGGTTCTTAGAGAAAATACAAAAAGACTAGTTCTATCCCTAGATCTATGATTGGTGGGGGGTAAAAGAGGGAGTCCACAATTTATTTCTCCCATGTGATTTGGAACAAATAAAATAAGATTTCAATCCTAATACACTATATTATACATGGGGCACCCCCTTGACATATGTGTTCCAAATTTTGAATTTTGTTACCCTTTGTCCCCCCTTGGTCCAACCCTTCTAGAAGCCCACCTTGGAGGGTTGACTGACCCCACATTGGTCCAAGAGCTGAGGTGGATCAATGGGAGAGGGGATGGGGGGGGCCGCGGGACCCAGGTGGTCCCAAATTACAAATAAACCCCTTTTACAATCTGAATAAAGCCAAATAAACACACATTACACACAAATAAAATTACAGTAAATATGATAAATACTAAGACTCAAGGGGGAGTCTCCAGACTATCTCCGAGCCAGATGGAAGCCGATGTAGCTCGAGTGGTGCTCCGCGTACGGTACCGACGGCTCGCAGGTTCGTGCTTCTCGATCGCTCTGATGTCCGCACCAATTCTCCCCGGGTGGGAGAAACTCGACCCTGTTGAGTAAGGGTCTGCATCGCTCTGGTAGCGCTCTAGTAGATCTGGATCTAGCCTCTGCAACTCTCCACGGGTGATCCAAGTACCCTCGGTGGCGGGTCGCCCTCTCCATCGCACTAGGTAGCGCGGGTAGGATCCACTCCTGGTAACAGTCACCTGCTCATCCAGTATATAATCTATATGCTCTCGCTGCCGTGGAAATGGGGCTGGTGGTGGACACTCAGGTGTGGGATCACTCTCAATGGGAGGAGATGGCTCGAAAGGTTCACTAGGGATCACCGCTGGGTCCCTATATGCAACTAGATCCAACACATTGAAAGTTGAGCTTATACCATATTCCTCGGGCAGGTCCCCAACATACGCATTGGATTCAATGCGTTTCAACACTCTAAATGGACCGTCTCCGTGAGCTTGAAATTTCTTTACAGTTCTAGAGAGAAACCGTTCAGGTCTTACCATGATCATGACATATTCACCCTCTTGGAACTCACGGTAGTGTCTATGGGCATCGGCTAGCTCCTTATACCATGCATTGCTGGCCTTAATGTGACGGCGGACGTCGTCATGTAGACTCCTAACATGCTTAGCAAAAAGAAAAACACACGGATGCACACACGACCCTAAACAACCCTACGGTTAGTCCGACCCAATCACACGCAAGGTGGTCCAGGATATCCGAATGTGTGTCATGCATACCCTAGGTGTGACCAAATGTCGGTATAATCATAAGATGGTCCTTTGGATTTGGGAGGTTTGGGTGGGCCAGGAGGGTTGGGTGTCTCTCGCCCATGAATGGACTCGGTGGGTGTCGATGGCCTGGCCCGTGGGGAAGGGATATAATGGTGGACTCCCCTAAAGAGGTGGAATGGAGATTGTGGACCAAGGGGCCCACTAAGAAAGGGATCGAAGGGATCAAAGAATGTGTGACCCCTCGATATGGATTCCCTCATCTCAAGGTCCCATGTGTGGAAGTCTAGAAGGTGGTGTTGATCTCCTTCATCCATTAAGGGAGATGGGACGGTGTATAGGATATAGGATTCCTCCCTTGGTACAAATGGACTAAAGTGAGGCTCGGGCGGTAGGGGAAGGAACAAAAGAACCTCCGTGGTGATATGGCCCATGGTGTACACGGAGGTAATGGACCCCAAAGCGGAATGGGTGAAGCTACGACCTGTCGGTCGGTCGAAGCCTGGGGCCAACATATGCGTCAACTTCCATTGGCAGTCTAATCCCTGGAGAGGTCTTCCAATGTATCTATGTGGTGACTAGACTGAAACGTTGTGTGGAAGGAGTTGACGGGCACTACTTGTAGTGCGGGGTCCATGGATGGGTAGTAAGATGGGGCAGGGACCAAACCTGTCCTAAGCCAGCTAAAGAGTGGCTTGGCTATGAGTAGCTTTCCCGTTAGAAACACGGGTAGCTCTGGCTGAGATGACTCCAAATGAAATGGCTCCGGGTGAGGATCGAAAATGGGTGGCAAAGAAGCACTAGGAGATGGGCTGTCCACTAGGAGGGGAAGAGGCCCTTGGGACCCTGTAGGTGGGGCCGGGTTGGGACTACCGGCCATGACCTCCCTAGGCTCGAGTATGACTATGTCCGGACTCAGAGGTGGTCAAGGAAAGACCAGCGACTCAAAATAAGCACATCTCCTATCCACCCGATCCGAAATCATTTGCACAAGTTTGGCAACGGTGTGGGTTGGAGTAGGGGTATCGCGGTGGACTCGCCCGTAATCAACCGGCCTAGGCTTGGGTACCTGAGGGGCTTCTTGCCTCCGGATATGACCCACTTGGTTGGAAGTGAGTTGGTGGGGTCGGCTGGAGGTGTGACCCACATGGTTGGAAGTAAATGGGTGGGACGGGATGGAAGGGACTGGATGGGGAAGGTAGACCCTTCTAAGCTCTCTCTTCATGTCCCACCATGACTCGATGGGCCATTGCCTCCTAACCTCTCTCAAGCACTCAATGTGGTCCCACTTTTCAGCGGCCTCGTGTAGAAGCCTCTCCTTGGCGAAATAGAATTGACCGGCTTCGGACATGGTATAACAATCAAAGTATGTGTCCATGGCGGCCTCCCACTTGAGGTAGTCGCCCGGGTCATTGGAGCCATAAAAATCCGAGGCTTCGGGCCTACAGAAGTGGAGAGGGTGGTTGCCAAGCCCATGGGTGTGCCAATGGTCATATCGCCTGGGCGATCGAGATTCCATTGGAAATGAAGACGCACATGCTGACACTTGGACAAGACACTAGACACGACTATGCAAGGTTGGAATGCATTAACTAATGCACACTAAGGACTCTAGTCTTAAACCAAGATCTGGCACCTGGCGGAGGTTTGATCCGAAGATCTCCTCACGCAAGTGTGCGGCCTTCCCGATAGGCGATCCTAACGTTCGGACAACACCTTTTGATATACCGAGTAATGGTATGCAAATACGACGACCGACTTAGACTTAGACTCCTAGACTTAAATGACTCTTTTTTGTGTTTTTGTTAAGTAAATACTAATGACTACCCTAGACTCAACTGGTGCTCTGATACCAAACTGATGCGGGACGGACACGGGGGACCGACTCTAAGTAATGCGGACCTCAGACTCTAAGTGCAGACGCGGCTAGCAACATACGAACAATAGAGACACTTTGGCCCGACACTAAGAGTTCCTATGGGCTATACGTTGCTAACAGAAACGTAAGCTCACTCGTCATCCCAAGTGAGGGAAGGCGTGGATCCACGAGGGTTGAGAAACCGATAGAGTCAAGGGTGGTCGACTCACTTCTGTGCTCGGATCGAGCCACGGGACGGGTCACTCTCTCGCTCACAACGGTGACATGAACTCACGGGCTAGGTTCCTAACAAACTCACAGTGGCATATGACCATATACTAGCTAAGCAAATGTAATGCCAAGAAGTTAAGACCGTACCTCCACGCTCCCGACGTGGGGATGGCAACCCCGGCCAAATCCATACTCCCAGTTAACAAATATTACAGTGGTACAAAGTTTCGACCCACTCCATGCAGGGAGGTAATAGGTTACATGTGGGGCCCGGCAGCATCGGGAATTGGGTTGACGGATAGCATCTTAATGTCACCCTGACGGTGCCGAAACCCGCGTTTTGGTGCTGTCCGGACGGCACGATCTGCGGGTTCGTGGGGCCCACATGCTGCTCAGTCCTCCGGATCTGACGGGGTGAGTCCCTCTGTGATGGCGACACCTGGTGGCGCGCTCCCCTGGATGACGGCCTGGCTGGAACGTCAGTCGGAGGCCGGGTGGCTTCGATCTTCACTTGTCGGAGTTCCTGCCCACGGATCTGAAACTCGGTTTCAGACCTGTGCGCTCCGGTGACAGAAGTTGCTCCGACCAACATAAACGTCGGATCGGCGCGAAACCAACGCCGTTGGAACGCTGAATTGAAATCCTTCGACCCACTGTGGATCTAGGAATTTCTTCGGGGCTGTATTTCTGATGGTAGAATTTAGAACCTAACTGATCTCTGCCTCAAATCTGACTCGGCAGAAGTGAAATTTCCTGAGAGTTGGCATTGACCGTGATGTAGACCTCCGATCTGGGGGTTGAGTTCTTCATAAAATTTGTGGAGGGGAGAGTGAGGACGACGGGGATAATTTTTATGAAAAGTTTGGTGGAGGTTTGGTTGGGGAATTATACTACTGGATGGTCGGATCTGGACAGTGGCAGACAGACTGAGTTGGGATCTGAAAGTGATTTTTTTGAAAATATAAACGAGATCTTAAATTAACAAGAAAATTTGTGGAAGAGGTATTAGATGGACATAACTCCCAATAAAAATTACAACTAGTTCAGACATGGGGAAGGTGGGTTCATGGATGAACTATCAGGTTGCTATGACAGAAGATAGACTGCAGGCAGATCTGGAAGGAGGGGAAGAACGAAAATGGAAAAATGGAAAATAAAGGTTAGAATTTTCACCAATTTTTATGGGATGTGGGTTGAACATCTAATACTCACCCTGAAATTTTGGAACCCAAAAGATTTTGAGGTTGTGAGAAAACATTCCGGGAACAGTGGGCTGTCCTGAGTGGACAGAACTTTGACAACGTTGGCGGTGGTACGATGGCGGCACGATGGTGGTGGTGGCGGCGATGGTGATCTCACGAATCGATATAGGAGGCGTCTCACCTCAGAAACATAGCCTTACCAGCTGCAGAAGGGGGAGAGAGGATAGAGATGGGGGGCGGCCCTTGCCTTTGGAACAAAATATCTGAATTCCTTTGCATTAATTCTGCCCAAAATGAAAATACAAGGTTCTTATAGAAAATACAAAAAGACTAGTTCTATCCCTAGATCTAGCATTGGTGGGGGGTAAAAGAGGGAGTCCACAATTTATTTCTCCCATGTGATTTGGAGCAAATAAAATAAGATTTCAATCTTAATAAACTATATTATACATGGGGCACCCCCATGACTTATGTGTTCCAAATTTTAAATTTTGTTACCCTTTATCTCCCCTTGGTCTAACCCTTCTAGAAGCCCACCTTGGAGGGTTGACTGACCCCACATGGGCCCAAGAGCTAAGGTGGATCAATGGGAGAAGGGATGGGGGGACCGTGGTACCCAGGTGGTCCCAAATTATAAATAAACCCCTTTTACAATCTGAATAAAGCCAAATAAACACACATTACACACAAATAAAATTACAGTAAATATGATAAATACTAAGACTCAAGGGGGAGTCTCCAGACTGTCTCCGAGCCAGATGAAAGCTGATGTAGCTCGAGTGGTGCTCCGCGTATGGTACCGACGACTCACCGGTTCGTGCTTCTCGATCGCTCTGGTGTCCGCACCACCTGTTCCACAACGACTACGGGCATCACACCGGCGATTGCCACCAGCTCTAGGATGATATCGAGCGCCTTGTCCGCCAGGGACACCTATCCCGGTTTTCCTAGGTTTCTTAGTCACCCAGCGTGGTATCGAGGCCAACCCCGACAAGGTCCAGGCCATCCTGGACATGCGCCCACCCACCTGCATCAAAGATGTTCAACGCCTTACTGGGCGCGTTGCCGCGCTCAGCTGATTCCTTTCCCGTGCGGCCGAACGATGGCTACCCTTCTTCAAACTGTTGAGGGATCCCAAAATGGCATCTACTATGTTCGTGTGGGACGAGGAATGCCAAAGGGCGTTCGCCGAGCTTAAGGAGTTCCTGGCTTCGCCCCTGGTGCTTTCAAAGCCTGTCTCAGGTGAAGCCTTGCATCTCTATCTCTCGGCAACTCCATCTACAGTTAGCTCGGTCCTGGTCAGAAATGACTCGGGAGTCAAGAGACCGGTCTACTACACCAGCAGGGTGCTCAACGAGGCTGAAAGAAGGTACCCCACAATCGAGAAATTCGTGCTAGCGTTGGTGACCTCAGCCAAGCGCCTCCGACCCTATTTCCATGGGCACTCCATCACCGTGCTGACCGGCGAACCTTTGAAGAGGATCCCCGCTCACCCTGAAGCCTCTGGACACCTCGTCAAGTAGGCCATCATGCTCGGGGGTTATGATATATCGTACCGACCTCACTCGGCTATTAAAGGACAGGTGCTCGCCGACTTCATCGCCGAGAGCACCATCCCGACCGAAGAAAGATCTCCGTCCTCACCCGGGCCGACCTGGGAATTGTTCATCGACGGATCCTCCAACTCGGCCTAAAGCGGCACTGGAATCCTTCTGAAGTCCCCCGAAGGAGCAGAGCTGCAATATGCCTTGAAGTTCAACTTCCTGGCATCCAACAATGCCTCCGAGTACGAAGCCCTTATCTCGGGAGCCCGCATGGCCCGACGACTGGGGGCTGAGCTAGTCATAATTCACACTGACTCCCAGCTAGTCGCTAGCCAGGTCAACGGTGATTACGAAGCTCGAGAAGCACCAATGGTCAAATACCTCCGGCTAGTCAGAGCCGTGGCACAACAGTTCGAGAGTTTTGAGGTAGTCCAAATAGCTCGGGAAGAAAACTCTTGAGTGGACGCCCTCTATTGGCTGGCCTCCTCTCTTGACCCCGAGGGTACTCGATTGGTCCTTCTCGAAGAGATAGAGCAACCGAGCATCGATTCGGAGCTCCTGGCTGTTGACCCAGCATCCCAAGCGACTGGCGCACCCCCTACCTGTCATGGCTCCAAGACTCTCAGGAGCCTCCCGACCCCCGGGAAGCCTGGAGATTGAAGTACCAGGCTCGGTGATTCGTCGTTCTGGACAGCACTCTCTACCAAAGATCCTTCTCCGGTCCTCTCTTGAAGTGCCTCAGTACTGACGAAGCCAACCGAGCGATTCAAGAAGTTCACGAAGGCCTGTGCGGAGCACATTTAGGAGGAAGGTTGCTCGCCAGGATCTTGCTACGGCAAGGTTATTGGTGGCCCACTCTGCAGTGCAACTGCTCAACCTACGTACAGCACTGTGACCGATGCCAGCGATTTGACCACTTGGTCCATCAGCCGGAAACAGAGCTCATCACCCTAGCCGAGCCATACCCTTTCGCTCGCTGTGGAATTGACATCCTTGGGCCTTTCCCTATAGCTCAAGCCCAGAAGAAGTTCGTCATCGTCACCATAGACTATTTCACCAAATGGATCGAGGCCGAAGCTACAGCAAGAAAAACCGAGACAGTCGTCTGGAGTCTCGTCTGGAAGTCGATCATTTGTCGCTACGGCATCCCCCGGGTGATAGTGAGCGATAATGGTCGGCAATTTGATTCTCGTTATTTCCGAGACAGATGCACCGACCTAAACATTTGCAATCACTTCACCTCGGTCGCCCACCCTTAGGCTAACGGGCTGGTTGAAAATGCCAATAAGACTATCTTAAAAGGCATCAAGACCAGGCTCGGCAAAGCCAAGGGCAGCTGGCTTGAGGAATTACCAAACGTACTTTGGTCACACAGAATGACTCCCAGAACGGAAACCAGTGAAAGTCCCTTTCAGTTGGTGTACGGGGCCGAGGTCGTTATCCCTTTGGAGATTGCCAATCCCTCCCTCCGAGTCATCTATTTCTCGCCCGAGGTAAACGACCAGAAATTGCTCGAAAATCTCGACCTAGCGGATGAACTCCGAGAGATTGCCGGCATCCGAGCAACGGAATATCAACGCCGCCTTACTCGATACTACAATGCCAAAGTCTGAGATTGACACTTTCAATCGAGAGATTTCATCCTCAGGAAAGCCGAAGCCTCTCGACCACTTGAGGCGGCGGGCAAGCTATCCCCTAATTGGGAAGGCCCCTACCGAGTGGTCGAGACGCTCGAGAAAGGAGCATACCGGCTATCTACGATGGAAGGAGAGCCCATCCCTTGGACCTGGAATGCGACTACACTATGCAAGTTCTACTTCTGAATACTGAGCATTGTGTAAGCGACATGAAATAAAACAAAAGCTTCCTTTCCTTTATTCAAACAACTCACTCGTACATCAGAAATGCCGAAGCCATGAAAATACATGTCAAAAAAGTAAAAAATCCATCTAGCGTCGCCGTATAGCCCATCGCCCGGCTGACTCGGTTAACCTTCCTGCGTCTAGCCACTGACTCTGCCTCGTGCAGAAATTGGCTCGGATAAAGGGTAGTCGACCCCGTTGGCTCGGGTAGCTCGGAACAAAGGTGACAGAGGGACTCGAAAGAAGAAGGCAACCTTCCCAGTTGCACAAGGAAGATGAAAGGGGAGAGTGAAAAAGAAACCAGCACAGCTGGACAAGGAGGCAGGGGAAATCCCGGAAAGGAGGAACCTTAGTTGGCTTCCTCCTCCCATCGGGAAGGCGGCGGCGAGTCAGGGGCAGGAGTTCGACATGCCCTAGCATGACGAACCGGTCGCCTGAACAACCTCCCCGCAAGCGTCGGCCGGAATTGATAGAAGAGGGCGACATGTTTCCACACGTCAAACCCCCTTCAGACCTGTCCGCCGGCCGTCGAACTCCCTTCAGACCCGAAGCAGCAAGATTAATCTCTACCCTCCATCGTCGGCAGCTTCGTCTTCCAGAGCGTCTTCCATGCTTCAAATGTAACGGCACAACGCTACGTGAAGAAGGAAGAATAAAGACTGTCAGGGGAAACCCAAAGCGTTGGAGAGGAAGGGACGCCCTTCAGACCTTTTATAGGCGAAGGGAGGTTACTTGCCTTAAATGATTCCCTCCTCGAAAACACGCCAAAGGGACTGCTCCCTACGAAGGGTCACCTCAGACTCCTCGACTCCGCCCCAGTGGGACACACGAAGCGGCCAAGCATTCAAAGTATGAGAAAATGGAAAGACACCCTGTCAGACGCCCATCCAACCATCGTGCGGGATCCTCACAGAAAGTATCGGCACTTTCCAACTACTGCAGATACGCGGAAAAAAATACGGCAATGGCGATATGAAATAGTTAAGTCTTCATCATAATGCTATTGCCTTACTTTTTTCTTACACAACAAGGACAATTTTCCTTCAAAAAAGGACAGACATACAAAAAGAGAAAGCAAAGACATTAGGCCTCTGGCCCACCCTGAAGATCGAAAGTGGAAGGCTCAGCCAGTCTGCCCCCGACACCCTCGGTGACGGTCGACCTTGGCACTGACCCCACCGGAGTGGGAACTGCCTCGGTTGCGCGACCTCCCGAGGCATCCGGAGTTGGCGACCCCTCGGACGAAGAGCCCCCCTGATCTTCTTCTTCTGACGCCAAACCAGACGAATCGGAGGATGACAATTCTGAGTCATAGCATTTCCCGGACGGGAAATTGATTATCCCGGACGCCTGCTCCTCGACATAAGAGACGGCCCGGTTGTAGCCCTGCTTGAACCCCTTGCGGATGCCTCGGCGAAGTGCTGACTCATAGCAGGGGAGGGCAGCCTCCTTAAGGTCGACCTGGTAGGCCTCCGAGCATTTTTACTGCTCAAGCGCCTCTGCCCCGACGATCCCACCCTACCAACGAGCTCGGCCTTCTCCTGCTCCGCCTTGGCTAACCTCCTCTCGGCCTCAGCAGTCTGCTTCTTGGCCTCCGTCGCCTACTTCTCCGCCTCGGCCCGATCAGCCTCGGCCTCCCGCCGAAGGTGCTTGGCTTCCTCCGCCCGGTCCACCAGCTCGGCACGCTCGGCCTCCCACCGGCCATCTAGCTCGACGCGAACGATGCGCTCCTCTTCAAGAAGCATGCTCTTCCTCTCAAGCGATTCGTGGGCCTTATCTAGCTACTCAGTTAGTGCTCGGGCCTCCACCTGGCTCGCCCGCACCAGCTCCCTAACTGAGGAAAGCTCCCGCCGAAGCCCATCACGCTCCTCGGCGAGCCGAGCCATCTTCCTGTCAGACCCACCAAGGGTATAGGTCAGGTTCGCCCGCTCTGACTCCGACCGGGCATAAGCTTCTGCCACAGTGGCCCCCATCTGGGCCAGGACCAAGCCGTCCTCCATAACCATCTCGAGGGACACAAACGGGGAGTGCTGCCTGTCTCCCCCCTTCACCTTCGCGGATATACCGCGACATACTTGATACAGAGGACCCTGGATCCCGAGCCTCTCCAAGACCGCCGGAATAGAGACCCCCTCTTCGGTCAACATCCCGCCGGACGGCCCGGATCGAGCCCCGGCTTCGTTGGCCCCTCGTGCCTCGGTCGGTTGGGGCTGCGTCACTTTTTCTTGCGACCCCCCAGCGTGGACCGGTTTGGCACCAGCACTGCCACTTGGAGCATCGCCCGTCTCGATCAACGCCCCAATCTTGACCGTGGTCCCAGCGTCACATGCCTTGTCTACGGCCCCCTCGGCTCCTACCGAGGGGAGAGCAGGGCCAGCACCACTGCCAATCGCAGAGGCAGCCTCGGCCCCCTCGGCTCCAGCTGAGGGGGGAGCCGAGCCAGCATCATCGCCGACTATAGGAGCAGCCCCAACCTCCTCGGCCCCCTTTTGCTCGGCGGGTGGGGGAGCTCACCCAGTAGGGTCAGCCCCACCATGCTCGATGGAGGGGTGAGCGGAGGCAGGGTCACTTTCGACTGCGGGGGTGGCCCCGGCCTTCTTGGCCCGTTTCCTGACCTTCACGGCGTCCCGGATCATCCCCTCTACTGGGTCCTTGCACTTGGACCCCCGTGACCCGGAAGACCCCTCCCGGGCCATTCCCTTGCCCCTATCTCGGGCTCGGGAGTGACCCGTGGGAGCAGCCGACTCATCGACAGTCGAGTCATCGCCGAGATCAATCACCTCTGCGGTCTCCTCCAAAGTCGGTCGCCTGGTGTCTACACAGAAGAAAGATATGGTCATAAGAAACAAAGGCCTCATCACCCGACGAGAAGGCTAGCTCATGATGTCCGTACCTGTCGGCTTTAGTCGATGGAGAAGACACCGCTTAATGTTCTCCGGAGTCACCAGCTCCTCTGTGGATCGGTGATGCTCCAGCAAGATGGTCGCGTACTCCTCCACGTCCGGAGGAAACTCGTCCTGCCTCGGAGGAATGTTCGGATGGAAATTGGGGATTACGGGACACCTCCAAGTCTCCTCCACTGAGAAAATCCCCACCTAGAAGAATTGAGTTTCCCACCCCTTGTGCGAAGAATCCTTCGCGGCCAAGGAGACACAGCTCCTATTCCACCTTGCCTGGATGAAATAGAAGCCCTTCCTGGCCGAGGGATGCGCCTTCAACTCAAAAAAATAATGAAAGAGGTCCAAGGAAGGAGGAACTCCTCATTGACGGCAGAGGATGCGAAAGGCGGAAAGAAGAAGATAAGAGTTTGCTACCAATTGTACGGGCGTCAACAGAAAGAAATTGAGAAGCTTAAGAACAAAGGGCTCGAAGGGGAGGTGGAACCCACCCTTCCACGACAGAAGAAAGGTGCAGATGTGGCCCGTACGAGAATCCAAGCTCTCCTCGTGCGGGGCAGCCGCGATGAAATAAAATTTATGGGGCCGACGAAACTGGAGCTCCAGTCGTTTTACCTCTGCCTCTCCCAGTTCACTGTAGTTTGGAACCATCGCCTTCGCCACAGGCTCGCCCTCCCACTCTTCGACATCCGGACGTTGATCCGCCATGGAATCCAGAGAGGAACTTGAAGAAAGATGCTCCCGGGACCCCGAAGACTCCGGAGGAAGAGGAAGCTGTCGGACTGCCTCCACAGTTATCTCCGCCAACTCCACGAACGCAGCTGCAAGCCTCTGCTCTTTCGTCGTATCCTCACGACGCATCAAAGAGCCCCAAAAGCAAGCACAAAGGAGAGCCAAACCCTAAAAACGGAGGGAGTCTGGAGCGACGACAAGCGCACAACGCCTTTATTCCTACGCGGAAGGCGGCGCGTCATTCCGACCTCCGAGAAAGGGGGGGCCTTCAGTTCAAATCCATCAGTATCATCATCATTACGGGCCCTGGTGACCACGACACGTGGCTTCTTAACACCGCCAGATCTCCACCCACCCGAGCCACGCTGGTTCAAAACCCTAACGGCTACTCTTCCGAGCTTACCAAAGCTCAGGAGTAGAAGGGGGACAAGTGGAGAGGGGGATTTCTGTAGCCCATCTAAGAGCAGTCGAACTATGTCCATTAGGACCAAACGAGGCCCAGCTCATCTAAGTGACAGCCCTGCAGAGCCCACTCAGACTAAAAAGTCCAATAAGATCACTCGGGATCAAACCCTTCCTCAGTGGCCCTTAGGCTCGGAAGGCCCGAGCGTCGGTCAGGTCGGAGGAAGACCCATGCCTGACCTATCCCCTCGCCGGGATAAAGGCTAGCGCTCAGCGCCCACTCCGACCGATCCTCATCCGAGCTATGCCTATCGCCCGGACAGGGTTGGCACCCTTCATGCTTGGGTTGACTGACGATTGCTTATCCACGCTGCCGTTGAGAGCCCTTTATGAGCAGGATTTTACGGGGATAAGGGACCCACAACCCATCAAGGCTATAAAGATCCCACGATGAGGACGTAAAGACCCCACATTGAGGACGTAACTCCTGCCTGAAACTCCTCATCTAACAGGACTCATGAGGCCGGCTCACTATTTAAACTGGGACTCCCTCCAGCAAAAGGTAAGGCCAAGACATGCCTAAAACTCCCTGAGTAGGAACCACTTTACCACCTTGGTGTAGAGGGATCTCGCGCCTCTCTTTCCTCCTCCCATCATACCTTCCACCATTGCTCTACTGACTTAGGCATCGGAGGGTTTACCCCAAGGAACCATCCCTGGGTCCCCTGATCTGTTTCCCTTCCTTGTAGTTCACTGTTCGGTGATCATCCCCCCAGCTCAGCTCCAGCGCGAGATCACGTCTCTTCAACGTGCATGGTGTCAGCGACTTAATCATATTGAATGCAAAGCATTTTCCACCATTGTAGCGTATATTGCACCATATGTTTACCTCCCTCATTTATCCAAAGAGTGGCAGTAGAAATGAAGTAACAGAAGTTCACAGGTTTCTATTTTACAATGTTATGAATGGGGTTCAAGTCAACATGGGTCGCCTCATGACGACTCTGATTGGAACCTGCCGAATGAATTTGCAGAGATCCTTGCCCTATGCTTCACAGTTGACCGACATATTCATCTACGGTGGGATCAATTTGGCAGATGAACAGTTCATTTATGTTCGAGAAGATGATATATATAATGCACATAAGATTTTCACAGATATGGAATATTATTAGGGTCCAAATGGTGAGCTCCGTCGTGATGTACCAACTTATGGGGACGAATCAGCTAGTGAGGAAGAACAAGAACAAGAGCAACAACAGTATCAAGGGGATTTCCCCCCTCCAGTTCAGGCAGAGGAGCAGCCTCCTCCACCTTCACCTCATCATACGGATCCCGAGGTGCCTCCTCCACCATAGTTCTATCATGGAGAGTCTTCTACTCAGGGGGCCCCACAGCACTATTGGGTAGATTATGAGACTTTTGACAGGTAATTTACTGGACTGGAAACTCGAGTGGATACCTTTGGGGATCGACTTTCTACCTTTGGGGATCGAATAGACACTATGGGTAATGTGATTGACACTATGTCAGGTCACATAGATTCCTTCTTCACTATCTTGGACACTCTCTCCACTCAGATGACCACACTCTCCACCCATAAGATCTATAAAAACATCACTATGGGGTCAAAAACCCTAATCACTCGAGCAAGCTAAGGAGGCTATCAAGGGGAGAAAGAGGAGTGCTACTGTAGCTTCGTGAACAGTGATACGTGGAAGAGTTCTTCATTCAAGAGCAAGGTTCTCAAGACCATCTGCAGGCCATTCAAGTACAGATCAAGCTGGGGAGCTGGCTTCATCCAAGATCACCTTCATCCACTAAGGGGGAGCTTGAATCTAGCTTTTATTTCCTAGTTACTCTTTCTATTCTTGTTGGGCTTTAATCTTGTATTCTTGTAATATCAAACACCTGTGTGTGTGTGGATCTACGCAGATCCGTGTGTGTGTGTGTGTGTGTGTGTGTGTGTGTGTGTGTGTGTGTGTGTGTGTGTGTGTGTGTGTGTGTGTGTGTGTGTGTGTGTGTGTGTGTGTGATCTCTTCGTTTCCTCACATCTCTATGTGATTCGGTGCCTGTTCACCTTCGTAGGAGTTCCAAACTCCTCACGCGCGTGTGTGTGTGTATTTTTAATCTTGTAATCTCTTACAAGATAGTGTGGGAATCCTCACAGATCATGAGGGGTGGACGTAGGTTGCTGTTGTTGCATTCAAACCACCTAAAAATCGTTGTCTATTGTGTGGTTTGTTCCTTTTCTTCTATCCCCATTCTGTGCAGCACACGCGTAGATTATTTTGGTTGCATTGTTTGAGTTAGATCAAATGTAATTTATCATTCTCATATTAGATCTTGGGTATATTAAAAGGTGGGTTCGGATCGACAAGGCAAACCTTGTCAGGAAGATAACATCTTGCGTGAGTAGAATCTCCCGATTCCCACCTCCGCCATCGTACCTAAGATCGGTTTAGTGCGATAGATTCTATTAGATGTGAGTGTTTTCATATAGATCTAAAATTCATTATGGCTATTATTCACACTTGTTTGAATTGGGCAAGATTTTATCAAAAGTTTGTAAACACCCAATTCACCCCCCTCTTTGGTGTCATTGATCGCATGACTTCACCTTCTTTATGCAATCAGTGATCGGGGCGGTGATGGAACTAAAGCCACGAATGAAGCGGCGATAGAACATCGCTAAGCCATGGAACCTCCGGACATCGTGGAGGGTGTGGGGCTCGGGCCACTCCCTGATGGCCCTAATCTTCTCCGGATCAGCAGAGACTCCATCCCTAGATACAATGAACCCGAGGAAGGTAATCTGATCAGTCATGAAGGCACATTTCTTTGGGTTGGCGAATAATCTCTCTCGCCTCAAAATGACACAGACCTACCTAAGGTGGTTAAGTGGTCCTTCCTAGTGCGGCTGTAGATAAGAATGTCATCAAAGTAGACGACCAAGAAGACCCCTATCATAGGGCATAAAACCTGGGTCATCAACCGCATGAAGGTACTAGGGGCGTTGGAAAGCCCGAAGGGCATAACCAACCACTCATAAAGGCCATCCTTGGTCTTGAATGCCGTCTTCCACTCATCCCCAGGCTTGATCCGCACCTGGTGATAGCCACTACAAAGATCTATCTTTGAAAAGATAGTGCCTCCCGACATCATGTCTAACAAGTCATCCAATCAGGGAATGGGAAAGCGATACTTCACTGTGATCTTGTTGATCGCATGGCTATCAACGCACATCCTCCATGTGCCATCCTTCTTCGGGGCCACTAATGCGGGAACAACTTAAGGGCTCTTGCTATCCCTAAGAGATCCCCGACTCATCAACTCCTCGACCTGCCTTTGAACTTTGGCATGGTCCATGGGACTCATCCTGTAGTGGGGAAGGTTGGGCAAGGATGAGCCCGGGACAAGGTCGATCTCGTGCTGGATATCCCTCATAGGCAGAAGGTCTTCAGGGAGATCTTCTGGGAAGACATCAGCAAACTCCTGTAGGATCACAGTTATCTCTGGGGGGTGCTCATCATCAGTCCCAGGAGCAACATCCGCCACTCCTCTGACAACAACGGTAAGGATAGGGCTACCCCCGATCACCTCTTGCTCCATCTCTCACGGGCTAATTATCATTAACCTCCGGGGTGGGAGGTCTCATGTGCTAGGAGCAGTCGAACCAGTAGTAGCCCGCGCTGAGGATGAGGTGGAAGGACCGACCATCCCCTGACTAGGAGGAGTCGAAGTGCTGGGGCCGGCTAGTCCTCGGACAGAAGGATCCTTCGGCTGGGTGGGGTGGAGGGTGATCCTATGAC
Organism: Amorphophallus konjac; assembly: GCA_022559845.1. Classification (NCBI taxonomy): domain Eukaryota; kingdom Viridiplantae; phylum Streptophyta; class Magnoliopsida; order Alismatales; family Araceae; genus Amorphophallus; species Amorphophallus konjac. Next base: position 347,787,085 of record CM040123.1, on the reverse strand, counting down.
CCCCGTGGTCGAATGTGCATGTGTTCGACCGACCTTGAAGGGTGGCATCCCGATGTTCGCGACCTTTTTTTTTCTTCTCTCGCTCGCGGGTCGACCGACCAACTGGTGGTCGAATGATCAATTGATGACGCGGGCGTGCCAGTCACATGAGTGACAATTTTATGATGCGCTCATTCTGACCCGTGTCGGGCGAATGTGAGGTTCAGTCGGGACCAGCAGTCCGCCATACCATAAAGGCTATGGCGTTAATTACATCCCCCATGAGGAGGGAACACCTTTGATTAATTGCCGAGATGATGGGCTGTCGAGGCCGGAATAAAGGATACAGAGCATGCGAGTGATCATGCGAGATGCTATGATTGACTACACATGATTTATTTGGGTGGGCCTCGGTACATGGCGGAGGACTTAGGCCCGAAGGCCACCTTCACGCGTAACAAGACCTCCGATCAGGCGTAGCCTGACCTTTCGGCAATGTCATTTGATATACTGAGGATGCGCACACTCAAGCATGCATTGACGCGACACGAATGCCTGGACTAAGGCATAATGGCGAAAACTCGAGACATATCAATTCAAGCTCGAACAAGCTAATTTATTCAGTTCACTGATCAAAGAGTTTGCTTCATTCTATGGTTGACACCAGAAATCATCCCGGGAGCGGGGAAGAGACTGGAACGACACAACGACATGATTCGGCGTGAAACCGGTGCAACGCTTACGAAGACAGGAGTTAAAATGCTTGAAACGGCGCCCTGAAACGTAGGTAAATGGCTTAATACGGCGCCAGAAATCGTAGGTAAATGGAAAAGAGGTGTTAAACCGGCGCGGCCTGATTGGGGCACGCCGGGAAGGGCGCGCCGTTTAAGGTGTGCCATGCATGAACGGCGCCGATTTAGCCCAATTTCTCGGACACCAAGATTTTGTTGGTTTATTTATGGATTTATTAAAATGTTTTGGGAGATTTTGAAAGTTGATTGAGTTGATTATTCGTGGATCGGTCCCAAGCCGTCCAAAAAATCAAGTCACGGGCTCGCGCGAGGTTCAGACTCGAGCGCGGCGATCGTTCCGAGTTTAGACTCGTTCGAGCCGGAATTCCGGCAGCATCTCCCCATCTCGGAGGATTGTCGGGGAGAAGCGGGGAGTGCTCACGTGGCGGAGCAACCCCTTAGAGCCGGGTGGCGCAACGGTGACCGGCAAACCCGAACAGAAAGGAAGACCCCGAGGGCAAGCCTGCTAGGGGCACCGAGTCCGTGGGCGACAGTGAGTGAATGAGGCGACTCAATATGGGAGCGAAAACCCCGAGGGCTAGCCTACGAGGGGCACGCAACCTGAGTCACCACAACACTCGAACCGGGACGACCAATAGAGGAAGGAACTCCCGAGGGCTAGCCTACAAGGGAGACACAACCCACGGCCACCACGAAGTCCATTAAGGACCGTGGATTTGAACTGTAGGGCGTGGGCCCATTGCTGTGCATTCAATAGCCCGTGGGGATATTCGTCATCGATGGACGAACCCTCTGCCGGTTGAATGACTGATGTAGAATATTGGGGGAATGTTCCCCTCCCCGGGCACTGGAGTGATGCTACAGAGCATACTACTGTGAAGATCCGAGCGGGGCGGAAAGAGTAGCGCAAGACGGTGAAACCCGCGGGCTAAGTGAGTTGATGCCGGCATGCTATGAGATTATCATGAGGGTCCGGGGAGGAGATATACACATATCACGTTCGGAAACAAACCAGCGAGGGCTCGCCACAGAAGAGGAAAGAAAGACAGAGGTAATCCCCCCCGGTTTGGCCTATGAGAAGAGGCACATCGGCGGTGAGGACGTGCTCCCCGGATAGAGATAGACAGAGATGCGCACAGAGGTGCGTCTCCGATCACAGGATCCATGGCGTATACGGTGCAGAGCCCGGCCATTATACTAAAAATCAATAAAGAAAAGCCCCGGGAGGGGGAGAATGATTCATATAGCCCAGGAAGCATCCATCGTCGGGGAAAACGATTACATGGGAGTACATATGCCGGAAAATCATCAAATGCACATTCGAGAAGAGATTAGAGAAGGCATGGAGAAAGGATAGAGCATCAACCACAATAGCATTTCATTCATCCCGTGAACAGCACAGGTATGTACACAGCGTATATATTCCGGCGCCGGCGTTGTCGCTCGGCTACCGTTTACATTAACAGAGGCTCATCACACATGAAGCAGACGGGAAAGAAGTAATGGTGAGAGAAGGGGGGAGGAAAGGCTCGTATCATGGCCCCTCCCCCTCTTCCTCACTTACATTGCAACAGGGGGAACGAAAATAGAAAATCAGAAGGGGGAAATCGATGGGGAACACGACGGTGACCCACCTACAAGACAAAGAAGTAGTCGATCTTCCTCTCCGACACCGGGAGGTTTGAGCAGAGCAGTACAGGGGACGGCGGCGGCGGCCAACGAACTCTCAGAGAAAGGGCTCTCCACTCGCCATGAAGAAAACCCTCTGATTCCCCTTTTTTCTTTGATTCTCTTCCCCTCCTTTTTTCTCCCTTTTTTCTCTTTTATGTTTCGAAGGCAGGCTATATATATAGCCTTGTTGATCCTGCGCCCTGGGAAGAGGGCGCGCCGCTTTTGATGGCGCCGGGAGCAGTCCCCCGATGACAATGGGGGCGCCATTTTCTGATGGCGCCGTTTTAAGCGGCGCCGGTGACCCTTCACGCGCCGTTTTGACTCGTTTGCTCGGCGCGGGCTGGCCGGTGGGTCCGGGGATGATTCCGGAGACTCCAGTTGACTGTTCCTTTCGCCCTGGCCTTTGAAAAACCTTGACGTGGTGTCGAGGAAGCTCTCGATATGACGAACGGCCTTGATCAGACCTCCGCGTGTGTCTGGCCCGAGCATACGGGTATCCTGTTGGCACGGCCTTCGACATTGTGATTTGTGCTTCTGGTCGAGACGGACTCGTGCTCGAGGCTTCTTTACGGGACGGTGTTGCATCCCGGATGATTCTGCCTTGAATGGCGATCAATTGGCCACTAATGGGCCCATTATGACGAGGAGCCGAACCCATGTTGGGTGATCGGGGCCCTCTGCTGACAGAACCTTCGGCCCCTTGTTATGGACGACCGAGGACGTTTTTCCCCCTCAGGAGAGCCATTGGGTAGACCGTCGTCCTTGGTCGGGCGACGGATGTGGGGTAGCGGCATGACGAGGTCGATGCCGGATCATTGGGCAGGCTTGGTCGCACTGCCGGTTGGTTGTGGGTTCATTCCGACTCTCCTAAGGTGAAGTCCCCGGTGTTCCCTTCAAGGTGGCTCGGGGCTCTGGGAGCTTGAAGAGCCTTCAGTAAGCTAGTCTTCATCGGCTTCTGTGCTTCAGTGGGCCGTATCATTCGTCTTTGCGGCTTGGTTGCCGAAGGATTATATTTTGAGTGCCAACACCCGATGAAAAAGCCAAGGCCTACCAAGGATAATGCTACCCACCTTCATAGGCAACACATCACACCAGATCTCATCATAGTAAGCCCGGAACTGTAGTGGCACCAGACATCACAGTCTGACCGGGATGGAAGTACACTTCACCCATGAAACTCTATAGGGTGTGGGGTGATCCACGTGCGTCAAACCCAGATGCCTAACAGTGCCCATAGAGATAGCGTTAATGAAACTACCGCTATCTATGATCACCTTGCAGGCCTTTCCTCCCAGCCTACAAAATGTATGGAAGATGGTGGTATGACGCCAGTCGTCACTCACCTGAGGCTGGGTTAGGATGCACCTCACTACACCCAACTGTACATTGTAGACACGCCAAAATCGATGCTACGTTGAGTAAATCTCATGTCACCATGTGACGCCCCAAAGTGGACTTCAATATTGGTTTAATATGAAGTTTTTCTAATTTCTCCATATTAATTATAATTTATTGGCTTTTTCTTTTAAATAATTAAAATTAACGCCTGGAGGGAGGGCGTCATTTAATTGACGACCTAATTAGGGGCGTTTTTCTTAAATAAACGATTGTTCAAACAGTTGTTGTTTCCTGGATTTAACGAATTCTAATGAAAATAAAACTCATTCAATTGACGTCCTAATGAGGGGCGTTGATTATTTAACACCCGTTCAAACAGGCGTCATTTAACAATTTTAAATAAGGAAAGTCCTTTATTTCTATAATTAAATTCAGGAATTAACGACTGTATGAATGCCGTCGTTTCAATTGACGCCCCTAGTCAGGTCGTCATTTTCATTTCCATCTCCCTTACGCCTACTTCTTTCCAGTAGTAATCATTTCCCCATTTTACACCTTGTGCTCGATTGGGAAGAGGGTTCCTTATTGAGGATTCATTGCCTTCTTTTAATCCTATTGTTGCAAGGATTTTTGGCCCTATAAATACCCCCCTTGGATCCCTTACGCGCGAGAGGAGCGAGAGAGAAAAAAAGGAAGAAGAACAACAAGAGAGTTTAACAGGCAAAAAGCTTTTCACTGAACAGAGAGAGTTATTTTAATTTCCTTGCATGTTCTTCCTCCTAGTGGTGTTCTTCTCCCACGGGTGACAGTTCTTCCTCCAGCATAATCTTCATCCACTGCTGCAGTCGAGTCTTTTTTTTTTCTTCCCTTTACTGCTGCACACACAGCAGAAGGGCGTTCCATGTGTTGTGCCCCTTGTGCTTTGATGATTATGTGGTGTTTTAATGATAGCAACATGAATGAGTCACCATATTGCTTTGCTAAGAAAATCACATTGAATGACAGCAACATGAATGCATATGACTGATATATTATCTGGAGAATGCTTGAGTGTGTTATATCTGATTTAGTCTGTGGAGATTGCATGAGTGTGCCATGTTTGATATCCTTGATGGATCGACTCCCTCATACTATCCATCTTATTTAGTGTCTCATGCAGCGTCAACGCTGTGAGTGTGTCTCAAGTCTGCAGCGTCAACGCTGTGAGTGTGTACACAGCATTCTCAATTCTACAGCGTCAACTCTGTAAGTCTATACAGTGGTTCAGCAAGTGTGTACATCGCTTAGTGTAAGCATGGCGAAGTCCAAAGTCTATACATTGCTGCTTTGCATTGGACTTAAAGTCCATACATTGACAAGCCTGTACAATGGCTACAGCATGCTCGCATAAGTCTATACATTGCATCTTAGCATGTTTGCACATCACACCATCAAGTCTGGACATTGGTTGCACTCAGAGTCTATTCACTGCTTCATGCGTTGCATTCTAAGTCTAGACAACATTGCACGATGAGTCTTCATATCCAAAGTATGTACATTGGTCTTCACCTGAAGTCTTCACACTGGCCTTTGAATCATGTCTGTACATTGTCAGTGTATCATATTAAGTCTGTACAGAGTCTTGTTGAAAGTCTGTACATCGTCCTCTTATTCATGCATAGCTTGCATTGTTCATGAACTCTGTACAGCCCAAGCCTGTACATCGCATCATATTGTTCATGCAGTGTCTTGGTGAAGTCTATACATCGTTCACTGTACAAGTCCATACAATGCATGCACTTTCATTCAAGTCCACACATTGATGCACTGTAGATAGCTCGAGGTGAAGTCTGTACAGCCATTGCCTTCATATAGGAAGTCTATACATCCTACTGCACTGTAGCTTGCTTAGCTCAAGTCTATACATCCGTTTGCACAGCACATGAACTCTATACATTGCACTGTTCATGCACGGCACAGCAAGTCTGCACAACGTCCGTCTCATTTAGCGTCTAAGGCAAGTCTATACACTGGAAATTCAAGTGTGTACATTGAGCGTCTCACGTAAGTCTATACATCACATTGGGCTTCAGGCTTTACAAGTCTGTACAGAGCTTTCGTCTCATGCATTGTCTAAGCTAAGTCCATACATTGGACTGTAGCATCTTTACCCACGTTCTATGCTTCAAGTCTATACAGACCTTGATTCGCTCAAGTCTGTACATCGGCTTGCTATCTTTGACAAGTCTTCACATCGTGAAGTCTATACACTCAACTCCTTCACATCTTGCAAAGTCTGTACATTGCATTCATCAGTCGTGAAGTCTATACATCGCTTGCCTTCATTCGAGTCTCATGAAGTATGTACATCGTGCATCAGTTCTAAAGTCTATACACTGTCTTCAGATGATGACAACAATGAAGAACAGGGTCGACGCTGGGAGTTCAATGCATCCACGCTTCAGTTGAAGAGGATTTCAGAGCTTCACCTGGCTGCGTCAACTCCATGCTACAGCAGCGTCAACGCAGTAGTTAATGAGGCAGAGTCCATAGCTCACAAGAATATTACAGTGCATCAACGCCATTGCAAGATAGCGTCCACGCAGCAATTGAGTCTGATATACATTCAGCTCTGGAACACCAATGCGTCAACGCTATGGATTAGCAGTGTCGACGCAGCACGGTTATCTACCGAAGACCTTGATCACTAGATTGCCGATGCGTTAACGCAGCTGGCTGATGGAGTCAACGCATCAGACTTGAGTTTTGTAGGAAGAAGATATCAGGAGGCTGCGTCAACTCCTTGGAGCAAGAGGGTTGACGCCATCTAATTCCAGTTGCTGAGCACGTTAAGGTGATCCCACCTTCAGTCGTCAACTGCCACATCAGTCACAAGCGGATAAGCTTTCGTACCTTCCACCACTCCATCGGTGTCTGGCACGTGATCCAGGGAGCTGAGATGCTAACACGTGGCAAAGTCGATTGGGCGGGAGCTGTGGAGACCACACGCCCTAGCTGCTGCTGCTGTTGATATAAATAGAAGGCTTCATCTTCGGATGAAGGTGATCGAAGTTGGCGAAGTCTACACATCCAGCCTGAAGCCGCAGCCACCGAGATCCAGCAGAAGAGAAGAAGAAAAGAGTGAAGAAAAGAAAGGGAGACAGAGAGCAGAGAAGAAGAAGAAAAAGAAAGAGAAAGAGAGATCGAGAGTTGAGAAGAAGAGATCAGCTGAAGATTGTCTCAACTGGACCGTGGATCAAATCCAGGCCAGTCAGCTCTTGTAGAGAGCCACATTTGTGCTTCATTTCATTACAGCTTTCCGGTGCTGTTTTGTTTCCCTTTTGTGTTTTCCTTTTATCCTTTCTTCAAGCTGTTAGTCAGCGGGTTTTGCAGAGGTGCTGCCTCTGGACGGCTAAGCTGTATTGCCCAGCGGTTTACAGTGGAGGATTCCACTGGACAGCAAGCTGTGTTGCTCAGCGGGGCGAGGAGGATTCCTCGGACGGCAAGCTGTGTTGCCCAGCGGTTGTATGGCAACCTGTGATGCCCAGCTATTCAAGCTGTGAGTCAGCAGGAAGCCACACTCCGATTGAGTGTGGGGTGGATGTAGGTCTGCTGGACCGAACCACCTAAAAACCCTCTTGCATTGTGATTTGTTTTGTTCTATTTTTGCTTCCGCTAGATGAATGCATAGGGGCGCTCAACTGTTTGCTTATAGGTTCAGTAGATGAGTGTTCTAATTTGTCTTGTTAGCATTCCAGTTTTTAAGTGAGCGAAATCTTATTTTAGGTGAATATTTTTAATTGGGTGAATTTTTTAAAAGGGCTATATTCATTCACCCCCCCCTCTGAATACTGCACCGAACCCAACACGTGGTATCGGAGCGGGTTGCTGTGCATATGATCTAACAATCCGCAACAGATCCATCATTTCTGTTTGGTGCATTTCAGAGTGGGCTTCTTCTGCTCGTTGTTTAGCATCACTGAGTTAGTGCAGTGTTTTGCTTATCTGGTTGTGGTGTTTTTGTTGTCGACTATTTTATGCTTTGAATCTGTTTGTTATCTGTTTTGATGGCTAATCCTCTGATATTCAGAGGTAATGAGTTTGATTATTGGATAGACAAGTTTCATCGGTATGTAAAATCAACTGATCCTAATCTCTGGAAGGTAATGACTCTCGGTCCATACAACTTATCAAAAGATAAATCTAGATGGACTGAGAAGGATAAATTGAAAGATTCTGTCAATACTAGAGCATTAGTTTTAATGAAAGAATCAATTGACAGAGATCTAATCTCATGTATTTCATCTTGCAGGTCTGCCAAAGAAATTTTAGAGAAACTAAAGCTCACCAGGAACCACAACAAATGCTTGATGGCTGATCGGAGAAATGATGATGATGAGACCTCATCTCAGGTAAGCTCCAAATCAGATGGATACTCTTTTGATGAATTGATAGTGATGTATGAAGATTTGTTAACTGTATCCAAGAAATTGAAATCTGAGAATAAAAGGTTGTAAAAGAAAATTGAGAAATGTGATTCTAATTCATCATGTGAAAAGTGCCCGAAGATAAATGAATTATATGATAATTATCTTTCAGAGAATCACATGAATATGAAACAAATGTGTCTATTGAAAAAGGAAAACCAAGAAGGTTTCAATAAAATCTCTGAATTAGAAAGTCAGCTGAAACTGAAAACTAATGAACATTTGATGAATCTAGAAGAGTTGGAAAGGATTAAGGTTGATCTGAATAAATCAAAAGCTGAGAATGTAGAAATTTAGTCGAAGAATAAAAATCTTGAAGCTGAAATAAAGAAAATCAATAAGGAAGTCATGCATATCTCTTCTATAGAGTCAAACTGTGATATGTGCTCAGCTTTAAGAGAACGTAATGAAGATCTCTATAATGAGAATGAATGGATGAAGAAACAAATTGCCATCCTCAAAGAGGATCTCAGAAATCTACTTGCTGAGAAAATTAAGGTGGAAGAAAGAGAAGATGAACTAATTGAAAAATTGGAGATCATGTCTGGAAATGAAAAATGTAATGAAAAAGTCATGAAGCTATCTGAAGAGAACAAAGAATTGAAGGAACAAAATAAAAAACTGATGGTTTTAAATAATATTTTCTCACAGAGGTTTCTGACTATCGAAAAAGAGAAATATGTTTTCAAGGAAGCTCAACCTCAAAAATTTGAGAAGGAAAACACTGAACTGAAAGCTGAAATTGAAAAATTAAAGTGCTTAAACAATGGCTTATCTGAAACACTTCTAACATTAAAAAAGGGAAAATTCACTTGTGATGGAGAATCACAAAGGGTGATCAGTCTAGAACAAGAAATTGAGAAGTACAAAACTGTAAATAAAGTCTTAAGTGAATGTGTCAATTACAGTGAACAGGAGATAGCTAGTTATGAGCTTCATATAGCATCCTTGGAAAATAAAATTCATGATCTGAAAAACTCAGCATCCAAGTTTGCAAAAACTGAAAGAAAAATAAAAAATGTTGCGAAAAGTGAGGATAAGAATTCAAAAGGGGGAACAGATTGCACTTCTGATGTTAAGGAAATCACTAAAAGCCAGCTATATGCCACCTTTGTGCAAAGCTCAGATGTAGCTGGTACTTCACATCAATCCCCAAAACAAAATGAAAATCAGAAATCACCTTCAACATCTGTATTTCAGTTCAAAGCTCAGAAAAATGAAAAACAGACGAAAATTGTGAAAGGGGGTAATAAATTGAAAAAGAATGGTCAAATGAATAAAGTCAAAATTGTCCCTGCATGTATTGTGAATTCTGCTAGCAGTGTGGAGTCTGATAGATTGACGCATGTCACTCACAATTCATCCACTCACTCACATGCATCTGAGAAGGAATTCTCATGTTATTATTGTGGCAAGGTAGGGCATATCATGGATGATTGTAGAATATTAAAAGAAGATGGACATGCAAATGAAACAATGCATTCAAGGAAATTATTTGATAGAAACCATGCCACTAAGAAATTTGATGCATCTTGTTATTACTGTGGTAGGCATGGTCATCTAATGAATGCATGTTTTAAACTGAAGGAAGACAATAATGTGAATATTAGATCTTTCACACATGCTCATGACCCACATAGATATAGATCTACTTCAGGCCAACAGATCATTTGTTTCACTTGGAACAAGCCTGGACATAAGGCTAATGAGTGTTGGTCAGGAAATCATTGGGGTAAAAATGAATCAAGAAGCAAGCATTTTAAATGCTTTGAATGTGGAAAGTATGGGCATGCAGTCAAAGACTGCTGGCATGCTCAGGGAAATAGATTGAACTCTAAATCTGTAAAATTCCCTGCTTTCTATGATTCTGCAAGAAATAACTTGAGTAATAAAAGGAAAAACTTTGCATGTTTTGAATGTGGTAAGCTAGGCCACAAAGCTGCCAACTGTTGGCTGGCTGATTACAGAAAAGAAAATTTCATGTTAATAAAGGAAACAATCATGCTCATACACATAATTTTCATACTCATGCGCATGCACATGGGCATCATGTTTCTGCTAACATGAATAATAAAAACAAAAATTTTGTGGCTTCATGTTACTACTGTGGAAAATGTGGACATTCCATGTTTGACTGTTATATGATGGAACTTGATGATCATACTGCTAGAAGACTGTTTAGAACACCTGATAGGGGTAATTCAGGACCCAAGACTTCTTGGGTTCCTGCAGGTTCAAAATGATTAATCTTTGCAGGTGTGCCTTGGAAATGAATAAAAGGGGTTGATTTAGCCAAGGCACTCAAAAAGGGATAACCCCAGGATTCTACTTATCGGGTCAGTTCTGAACACTGCTTATGTTTCATTATCTGAAAAATTACTTGTTTGAAATGAATGCATATCATAATGATCTGTCTATGCTAAATTGATCTATCTTGAAAAGTTGATTGCTCTCTCATGATGCTATTGGAATAAAGAATGTTCTGATGTTTGAGTAAACATTCTGCATAGCATGTTAAATCTGATTTTTAAATTTGTGTTTTGCACATTCTTTCATGTTCATCATTGTCAGGTTTAGATTTTCTGAATTCTTCTCATACATGATTTGCATATTGATGATTGTCTGAAATTGCATATGCATACATATAGTGAATGCATTGCGCATCATCATACTAAAAACTCCAAAAGAAGTAACTGTCTACATATAGAACTGCATTGGCACTGCAATTGTCATTCATGGACATCATGGTATATTAAATGGAACAATGCTGAAGGGCAAATGGAGTATGTCTTGATGCTACTGCCATGTGTGAGGTGGTCCTTGGACCAAGTCATCCGCCCAGTACCATGGGTCTAGTTTTCATATAGAATAGTGTACTGCATATCATCAATTTGAAGAAAATTAAATATGAAAAGAAATGATTCATTGCATATAAAAAGAAATTTCATTGCATCTAGACAGGGGGAGCATTTAGACTTGGTGTTTTGATTATCACATCTTGAACACCTCTTGTCTAATAACTGATCAACTCTCATCTGATATCATATTTTTCTCTCTTGAAAAAGGATTTTGCCTTCTATTTGTTGAGCTGTTAAAGAAGAGTTTCTTTCAACTCCCTTCATGATACTATCTGTCAGCTGATCTGTCTGAATTCCAGACTCAGCCACTGTGTGTTGATGTACACCCTTCTGAAATATTTTTCTCTTGCTGATTGACTCCTCCACCAGCTTGTACTCTTTATTCATATACCTCTTAGCTGGTGTGACTATTTTGGCTCCATTATTGAGTTGTTGGTCAGCTAAATTTACTGATCTGGTCTGAGGAACTTAAGCTGCATGTTATGCAAGTCAGTCTGAGAATTTTGTAGAAAATCCTATCATATAGGTTTAAGAAAGACCACTGAACCAGACTGATATAAGATTAATGTATTCTCAGATTTGTAATTAAATGAATTGAAAATATCTGAATGATAAGGTTTAATAAACTTTAACCACATGTGTCATGTAATCCTTAAACTCTCTCATCTGATATCTGGAAATTTGAAATCAAGGCTCCTTGGTAGAGATACATAGAGTGAGTACTGTGGTTAAACATTAACTTGAAAGAATGTTGACTAAATAAAAATTGTGAATTCAGAGCAATGTCTTGGTCACCAAGAAACTGGGTTCCTTGTCAATGAAATAAAGTAACTCATGTCATGAAGTGCCATAGTTATCTCTGATGAAAATTTATTATCAAAACCTGACAGAGCAATGGCAAAATTGTGTTGAGTAGCTGGGGAGTCTGGCCTCTAATCAAGGTGTCTCCTCATGCAAAAAGACACTTATATTGCTAACTCTGGTCTCAATGTTGAGAGGCAATGACAGTTATCACTCTGAGTAACTGGGTCACTTCAACTAAGACTTGTTGTGCCTCATGTAAAAAGGTGTTGATCAACTTAAATTGCTCAGGAAAAATATAATGTGCTTCAAATAAAAATATTGAAAAGTCTGTCAACTCATATTCTTGGAAAAAGTGTTTAACATCAATACTAATCTGTGTAACTCTTGAAAGAGACATTGAGATCATGTGTGTAAGATAAAAGATGATTGTTTTTTAGTGCTTTCTGAATATTTGGTTCACCTTTATTAAAACTTGGATTCAGATATGATTATTGAGTTTAATTTGATAAATTTGGTATACATCAAAATTAAATCAGATTGGTTAAGTTGCCACTTCATAACCCTTTATGATAAGAGAGTCTACTCTTCTTAAGACTTATTGAAGTGATGTATGCATTAAAATCCCTCATGATCAGATTTTCCAGATAGCCTGATCAGATTCTGTCTGATTATTCATTGAGATGTCTTCTGATGATTGTTGTCTACTGTTGCCCTTCTATCATCAATCACTTTACTCTCCACACTGTTGGAATCTTCCATATTGTTTTGCAATAAGTTCTGGTTCTGTGGACTTTCCACCTGTTCATCCTGTTCTTGCATATGTGGTCTTTTCACCAGAATTCAGATTCTTTGTAATGGCTGATTTTAGATTGATTTATTGGATAACCAGAGTTCAATCCTGCACTTCAGGGGGAGTTATGGTTTATTTGCTTCTGAGGGGAGAGTAGTCAATCATGCATGTTGATAGGGGGAGAGCTGTTTCATTGTCATAAGTAAGAACTTCATTTTAATGTGATTCAGTATGTTTATTTGCTTCAATGTGATTCTCTTTTTGATTATGTCAAAGGGGGAGAATAGTTTGACGAGTCAGTGTGACTCATTATGTTGCCATCATCAAAAAGGGGAAGACTGTTGTGCCCCTTGTGCTTTGATGATTATGTGGTGTTTTAATGATAGCAACATGAATGAGTCACCATATTGCTTTACTAAGAAAATCACATTGAATGACAGCAACATGAATGCATATGACTGATATATTATCTGGAGAATGCTTGAGTGTGTTATATCTGATTTAGTCTGTGGAGATTGCATGAGTGTGCCATGTTTGATATCCTTGATGGGTCGACTCCCTCATACTGTCCATCTTATTTAGTGTCTCATGCAGCGTCAACGCTGTGAGTGTGTCTCAAGTCTGCAGCGTCAACGCTGTGAGTGTGTCTCAAGTCTGCAGCGTCAACGCTGTGAGTGTGTACACAGCATTCTCAAGTCTGCAGCATCAACTCTGTAAGTCTATACAGTCTTTCAGCAAGTGTGTACATCGCTTAGTGTAAGCATGGCAAAGTCCAAAGTCTATACATTGCTGCTTTGCATTGGACTTAAAGTCCATACATTGACAAGCCTGTACAATGGCTGTAGCATGCTCGCATAAGTCTATACATTGCATCTTAGCATGTTTGCACATCACACCATCAAGTCTGGACATTGGTTGCACTCAGAGTCTATTCACTGCTTCATGCGTTGAATTCTAAGTCTAGACAACATTGCACGATGAGTCTTCATATCCAAAGTATGTACATTGGTCTTCACCTGAAGTCTTCACACTGGCCTTTGAATCATGTCTGTACATTGTCAGTGTATCATATTAAGTCTGTACAGAGTCTTGTTGAAAGTCTGTACATCGTCCTCTTATTCATGCATAGCTTGCATTGTTCATGAACTCTGTACAGCCCAAGCCTGTACATCGCATCATATTGTTCATGCAGTGTCTTGGTGAAGTCTATACATCGTTCACTGTACAAGTCCATACAATGCATGCACTTTCATTCAAGTCCACACATTGATGCACTGTAGATAGCTCGAGGTGAAGTCTGTACAGCCATTGCCTTCATATAGGAAGTCTGTACATCCTACTGCACTGTAGCTTGCTTAGCTCAAGTCTATACATCCGTTTGCACAGCACATGAACTCTATACATTGCACTGTTCATGCACGGCACAGCAAGTCTGCACAACATCCGTCTCATTTAGCGTCTAAGGCAAGTCTATACACTGGAAATTGAAGTGTGTACATTGAGCGTCTCATTGAGCATCTCACGTAAGTCTATACATCACATTGGGCTTTAGACTTTACAAGTCTGTACAGAGCTTTCATCTCATGCATTGTCTAAGCTAAGTCCATACATTGGACTGTAGCATCTTTACCCACGTTTTATGCTTCAAGTCTATACAGACCTTGATTCGCTCAAGTCTGTACATCGGCCTGCTATCTTTGACAAGTCTTCACATCATGAAGTCTATACACTCAACTCCTTCACATCTTGCAAAGTCTGTACATTGCATTCATCAGTCGTGAAGTCTATACATCGCTTGCCTTCATTCGAGTCTCATGAAGTATGTACATCGTGCATCAGTTCTAAAGTCTATACACTGTCTTCAGATGATGACAACAATGAAGAACAGGGTCGACGCTGGGAGTTCAATGCGTCCACGCTTCAGTTGAAGAGGATTTCAGAGCTTCACCTGGCTGCGTCAACTCCATGCTACAGCAGCGTCGACGCAGTAGTTAATGAGGCAGAGTCCATAGCTCACTAGAATACTACAGTGCGTCAACGCCATTGCAAGACAGAGTCCACGCAGCAATTGAGTCTGATATACATTCAGCTCTGGAACACCACTGCGTCAACGCTATGGATTAGCAGCGTCGACGCAGCACGGTTATCTGCCGAAGACCTTGATCACTGGATTGCCGATGCGTTAACGCAGCTGGCTGATGGAGTCAACGCATCAGACTTGAGTTTCGTAGGAAGAAGATATCAGAAGGCTGCGTCAACTCCTTGGAGCAAGAGGGTTGACGCCATCTAATTTCAGTTGCTGAGCACGTTAAGGTGATCCCACCTTCAGTCGTCAACTACCACATCAGTCACAAGCGGATAAGCTTTCGTACCTTCCACCACTCCATCGGTGTCTGGCACGTGATCCAAGGAGCTGAGATGCTAACACGTGGCAAAGTCGATTGGGTGGGAGCTGTGGAGACCATACGCCCTAGCTGCTGCTGCTGCTGATATAAATAGAAGGCTTCATCTTCGGATGAAGGTGATCGAAGTTGGCGAAGTCTATACATCCAGCCTGAAGCAGTAGCCACCGAGATCCAGCAGAAGAGAAGAAGAAAAGAAAGGGAGACAGAGAGCAGAGAAGAAGAAGAAAAAGAAAGAGAAAGAGAGATCGAGAGTTGAGAAGAAGAGATCAGCTGAAGATTGTCTCAACTGGACCGTGGATCAAATCCAGGCCAGTCAGCTCTTGTAGAGAGCCACATTTGTGCTTCATTTCATTACAGCTTTCCGGTGCTGTTTTGTTTCCCTTTTGTGTTTTCCTTTTATCCTTTCTTCAAGCTGTTAGTCAGCGAGTTTTACAGAGGTGCTGTCTCTGGACGGCTAAGCTGTATTGCCCAGCGGTTTGTAGTGGAGGATTCCATTGGACAGCAAGCTGTGTTGCTCAGCGGGGCGAGGAGGATTCCTCGGACGGCAAGCTGTGTTGCCCAGCGATTGTATGGTAAGCTGTGATGCCCAGCTGTTCAAGCTGTGAGTCAGCAGGAAGCCACACTCGGGTTGAGTGTGGGGTGGATGTAGGTCTGCTGGACCGAACCACCTAAAAACCCTCTTGCATTGTGGTTTGTTTTATTCTATTTGTGCTTCCGCTAGATGAATGCATAGGGGCGCTCAACTGTTTGCTTATAGGTTCAGTAGATGAGTGTTCTAATTTGTCTTGTTAGCATTCCAGTTTTTAAGTGAGCGAAATCTTATTTTGGGTGAAGATTTTTAGTTGGGCGAATTTTTTAAAAGGGCTATATTCATTCACCCCCCCTCTGAATACTGCACCGAACCCAACACCATCTTTTAGCCTTTTAGTTTGTTAGTTATATTCATCTCATCACACACGCACCCTTTTTCTCTAGTTCTGCTAGAGAGACTCTTTGGTATAATTGCTTTGCATAATCATATCATTGCACCCATTATCTCCAACCTTGTTACTCCTTCTTAAAGGGGTTTTAAACCAAAACACACAAGGTGTGTTCATGCAAAATTTGATTGATTTCATATTTTTTTAGAGCATTGATACTACACACTTGGCTAATCCATATCTTTGTTTATTTTGTGTGTTTTCTTGCATTCATCGGCCGGCCGATAGAAGGAGGAAGGAAGAATCCCCAATCTCACCCGCTCAATACAAGGTACATGCGATCACTCCTTTGATATTTTGAGGTAACCCCTCTGGCGATCACCCTCCTTAGAGCGATTTCATGCTCAACCTCTTTTCTTCATATCCCACATGTTTTAGCATCGTTTTTTCATCCCTGCTCATCATCCTTTT
The DNA here is from genome assembly GCA_022559845.1 of Amorphophallus konjac. Lineage (NCBI taxonomy): Eukaryota > Viridiplantae > Streptophyta > Magnoliopsida > Alismatales > Araceae > Amorphophallus > Amorphophallus konjac. The sequence continues at coordinate 347,770,631 of CM040123.1, read as the reverse complement.
TTTTATCATTCAACTCTCTCTTTAAAAAATGTGTATGTGACACATTCACAAATTGGCGATCACGGTGGGACTCTTTTTGTTTTAGTTTGATTACCCCTCCCTTTGGCGCCCTCGCGTGCCCCTCCTTTGGCGCCCTCGCGTGCCCCGCCTTCGTGCTCCACGTAGCACACTCCCTTTGTGCACCACGTACACACCTCCCACTGGATTAGCCAATTTGTGTAGTATCCATATCATTTTTAGTAGAAAATAAATTGATTTCTGTCTGTCATCAAGGTTAATGGTTCTCCGGAACTGAATAACGCCCTTCATACCGCCGTCATTTCCACATACAGCGACCGTTCAAACAGGCGTTGTTTCCATTTTTATTGTGAGCATTTTCAGCATTTTATAATTAACACCCCTCACAGAGGCGTCATTTCCCAATATAACGTCTCACACCAAGGCGTCAGTTTCTTTGACTGTTATTGATTTTCCTTGTTGCTTGATTACTCATTACTGCATTTTGATGGCCCTTTCAGAGGCGTCTTTCACCGATACAGCGCCTTACTAAAAGGCGTTATTTGGATTATCATTACTTTTATTCATCATCTTAAGTTTGATTACTGCTATCTGATGCCCTTGTGCACAGGCGTCATTTCCACAGACAGTGCCTCACTTTAAGGCATTATTTTACTTTGGGTTGCTATCTATTTGCACTATTAACAGTGATTAGCGATTGACACTCAGTCGCTTCTTGTTGATATAGCGACCTTATCCAGGTCATCATTTTTTGTTCTATGCCCACAGAACCCCTATTTACTGCTGTTCATTTGCTTGATTGATTCTGATATCATCTGCTTGATATTACTTGCATTAGGCTGCATTTAGGGCATTCGGCTTGGGGGACCTCCTCTCTCCACACTTTTAGGAGTCACCCCCCCCCTCTTGGTGAAGGAAGGACCCTCCTTTGAGCATTCCGTCTCATTGGACCAGAAATTCCTAAACCAAGCCTCTGTAAGTCCCCGCACCCGTGGATTCCCTCACGGACATTGGGCAGGTTGTACCATTGAAGCACCTGGAGTATAGTTGACCCATACGTTGGTGAGGAGAGAGAAAGAACCTAGATACCCGGAGATTATACCCAAACTTTCAACTAGGACCTACATTCAAAGGAGAGAGCTTATTATAAAATTCACCTTAATCTTCAAAAGAAAACCTTAAAACTTTGGGCTCATTACAACTTGAGTGTTTATTTTGTTTGATAAGGTGATATCTCTTGGGTATACTTGCTTGTTGGAAACCTATTTCTTCTTCCTTAAGCATGAAACTTCGTTCAGGTAAAATCATCAATATGGCCAACTGTGGGTATACTTATGATGGTTATGAGGAGGGTCACTCCGACCCGTTTTACGAGATTCCCTCTCAGGATCCTGTCTATTACGACGGAAACTACATTCCTTCTCCCACTCAGGTCCACATGATGGACACCACTTCTCTAGAGGTTGTGCCTTCTTCCCAAGCTCAACCTACCACTCAAAATACTTAAGGGGACGTTTCCCCTTCTTTCAACTTCAACGATGTTCTTAAAGTTCTTGCTCAGCCGGATGACTCCCAGCGCCAGGTGGCACAAGCCGCTTTAAAGGGAAAGTCTGTACCGTCATCTTCTAATCCTCCCCAGGCCATGGGTGGCCACTCTGTTAGTTCTCCCAATGACCAGGCGGTCGCACCTCGGGTGCCCTCTCGCCCACCAACTCCTGTTATGACTACGCCGGCCCAACCAGCAAGTCACTCTATTGCTAGGCCTCAACAACCTCCTGTTCCTCAAATCTTGAGAAGGCCTATGTCGAACCAATACTCTTTTCGTCCAGCCCCAGCCGAGTCCGATAACCACACTACACTCCTCCAAAGGATGGCTAGTATGGAGGAGCAGCTCAAGAAGGTCACTGCACCCAAGGCCGCTCCCGAAGTTATGCTTCCCACTCTGCCAGTTTTTCACCTACCCCCATCTGAAATGCCGAATTTCCGACGGTACAATGGAACGGGTAATCCATACATCCACTTGAAAGACTTCTTATATGAGACATCATTCTGGCAAGATAACAAGACTTCTCTGGCTTATCTCTTTAGGCGGTCTTTAGATGGCCCGGCATTAGAATGGTTTTACTCCTTGGAGCCGGCCTATGCCGGTGACTTTGATGCTGTTCAACGGAAGTTTCTGCAGAAGTACAAGGACCTTGTGGGTCCCTCTTTGTCTGTTACTGATTTGGTGGCTGAAAAGATGAAGCCCGAGGAGGACTTCATTTCATTTGCTGATAGGTGGAGAGCTATGGCCGAAAAATTGAAAGACACCATTTCTGAGACGGAGCAAGTGAAGATGATTATATGAAACTCCACTCCGCAATTCCGTCATATTTTAGCCATGAACAAGTTGAGCACTATGGAAGAGCTATATGATAGAGCTAGATACATACAAACACATATGAAAGATTCGCCCATTATGGGCATGTTCGAGCCAAGGCCAAAGGTAATAAAGAGGAACGTTAATGTTGGCAATACTGGTGCGACCACTGAAGGCACTATTACTAATGAGCAGGTGAGCGCGTTCGGCAATTCCACACCCTTCCGCCACACTCCAAACCAAGGGCCGCCACCACAGCAGCCCGCCTTCCAAAACAACGTCCACCAGCCAAATAATAACCCTCCTCAGACCTTAAGGCCTCTTCCACCTCCTCAACAACAACCCCACTTTACTCCACAGAATCAACCCGCACAGTACCACCAAATGCCCCCACCAGCCAATTATTCACAACAACAACTGCAACAACCAAGAAGACCATTGGGTCCCCGAAGAGCACAATACTCTCCCTTACTCGAAAGCCTATCAGATATTTTCAATGCCCTCATGGCCGCCAACCTGCTCACCTTGCCCAAAGAAAGAACGATATGGCCGCAACATGTAGACACCTCCCGGTATTGCGTCTTCCTTCGACAGCCAGGGCACAACATCGATCATTGTTTTCACTTCAAGGATTACATACATGATATGAATGATCAAGGTGATATTGATTGGGAAGAGATGAGGAGGGTTATTTCTACTTTAAAGGGTCGAAGGCCTCCTCGGCAACCACCGGCTCAGCAGCCTCCGCAATAAGGTCAGCAGTAACAAGTTCCACAACAACAGTAGGCTCATGCACCCCAGCCAAATATGGGGATTGTCAATAATCCGCTACCGGAGCACCTGGTTCGAAATCAACAAGTAAACCTTGTCACCTCAATCCATGAAGTGGAGAGTGTAGACACGCCGTTTTCACATTTTCCCTGGGTAAATCTCATATTACACCGTGATGCCCTAAAGTGACATGCGCATTTGATTCATGTGCGTGATTAATCATCATTGCTTTGATGACTTAGTAAGTATATACATTCAAGTTTATACGTCGCAACAAGTCTATACATAGCAAGTCTGTACGTTGCAGCAAGTCTATACATTCAAGTCAAGTCTATAGTTGCAACAAGTCTGTACGTTGCAACAAGTCTATACATAGCAAGTCTATACGTTGCAACAAGTCAATACATTCAAGTCTATACGTTGCAACAAGTCTATACATTCAAGTCTATACGTCGCAACAAGTCTATACATAGCAAGTCTGTATGTTGCAGCAAGTCTATACAAAGCAAGTCTGTACGTTGCAGCAAGTCTATACATTCAAGTCAAGTCTATACGTTGCAACAAGTCTATACATAGCAAGTCTATACGTTGCAACAAGTCTATACATTCAAGTCTATATGTCGCAACAAGTCTATACATAGCAAGTCTGTATGTTGCAGCAAGTCTATACATAGCAAGTCTGTACGTTGCAGCAAGTCTATACATTCAAGTCTGTACGTTGCAACAAGTCTATACATAGCAAGTCTATACGTTGCAACAAGTCTATACATTCAAGTCTATACGTTGCAACAAGTCTATACATTCAAGTCAAGTCTATACGTTGCAACAAGTCTATACAGAGCAAGTCTGTACATTATAGAAAGTCTATACATTCAAGTTTGCATATGGTTGTAGCAAGTCTATACACCAAGTCTGCATATGGTTGCAGCAAGTCTATACATTCAAGTCTGCACATGCCTTTAGCAAGTCTGTACATTCAGCTTAGCAAGTCTGTACGTTCAGCCTTAGCAAGTCTGTACGTTCAGCCTTAGCAAGTCTATACATTCAGCTAGCAAGTCTGTACATTCAGCCTTAGCAAGTCTATACATTCAGCTAGCAATTCTGCACATTCAGCCTTAGCAAGTCTGCACATTCAGCTAGCAAGTCTGTACATTCAGCTTTAACAAGTCTGTACATTCTTTAACAAGTCTGTACATTCAGCTTTAGCAAGTCTGTACATTCTTTAGCAAGTCTATACATTCAGCCTTTAGCAAGTCCATACATTCAAAGCAAACATGTCCTAAAGTGAATAGTCAGAAAAGGTTAGAAAAATACAAAAAAAGAGAAAAGCTTATAAAAAAAGAGCTTATAAGAAAATTCAATATAATAATAATAATAATAAATAAATAAAATCAAAAAAGGGGTATTAAAAATACAAAAAATTTTGAAAATGTTATTTAAAAATCTAAAAAAATTTGAGAAAAGGTTAAAAATATAAAACTTAAATATATATATATATATATTTATATACAAGGTTGTAAATACATATATTTAAAATTTTTTTACATATTAAGTTTTGTTTTAATAAGTTTAAACAAAAAAAGGACAAAAAAAGTAATATTATATGTACTAATTATTTACCTCATCCTAATAATTCCCTCACTAAAACCTCCTCAATTATCTTCCCATCTTATCACTATCGAAACCAACCACCTCGAAACATCATTCCCCCACCTTTTTGTTCTCTCTTCCCACCATCAGAGAATCTATCTCTCACGTCCCTCTCATTTCTTATCTTCCTGTTTCTTCTTATCATTTTTCTGGCAGCGAACCTAGCCCATCTCTTCTCCTCTTTGTCTTTTAGGCTCAGCCGCCCGGCAAGGGGAATCCCCCCTTTTTCAAAACCCCACCTTTCCCTATTCTCACCCCTCTCCCCACGGCACATACACACACACCCACTCCCGTGAACACTGAACCCACTCACTCCATCTTCCACCTACTCCCACTCCCTTTCTCCCCCCGTGAACCCATCGCACACATCCCTCCCGGAGATCCTCTCGACACACCACTTCCTCTCTTTGTCGATAGCCCTTGCCATCATCCCACCTCCTCTTTTCTCACGGTGAACCACCTGCATATCCTATCCATCTTCCTCACTCCCTCCATCTATGCTAACCCACTCTCATCTCCATGGTCACCCCCCCTTGGTCTCCCCCTAACGCCAGCACCTCCACCTCCATACGACCTCCAACCAACACCCCCCTTGCATGCTAGCCGCTACCGTCCTACCGAGCCCACGCCTGGCTTCCCCTCCATACCGCCGCGAGCCCCTATAACGCCACCGGCCACCCCGCGGCTAGCACCACGGCGCCATGAACCACGCCCCCGGCACCACGTCCCTCTCCACCATCCACGATGAGCCATCCCCCCTCACCACCGACGTGACCACGTCATTGACAGCCGCCGTGAAACTCCCCGGACGCTGCTGCCAGACATCGATGACGCCACCTCCACCGCCGTTCCTGTTCGTTAGCACCGGCCTCCTCGTCCAACCACATCGCCACACGCCTGCAACCACATCTCCTCCGGCCGCCTGCATGCCATCACCGCTCAACCCCGTGTCACCGTCGAGCTTCTCCTCCTGCACCGCCGCCGTCGTCCGCGAGCTCCTCGCTACTTCTCCACCAATAGCACCACCGCTGCCCATCGTGCCTTCGCCAGAACCGCCGGACACCATCACCCCGCCATTGTCATCCCCCTCCGTGGAGCTGCCTCCTACCTGCTCACGTCGTCCACCTGCAGCCCCGCTGCCGCCGCTCTCTCTCGTCTAACTGCGCTGCCTCCGCCACCTGCACCACAGCACGCCTGCGAGCTCTTCATCGTCCACCCTCGACGCTGCCACCTCCGGCCACTGTCGCCACCCCGCCGTTGTGACTCTCTCTCTCTCTCTCCCTCACGCCTCTCTTTTCCTCCCTCTCTCTCTCCCCTTCTCGGTTCTCCTCTCCCCCTACGTCTCACCCCTCTCTCTCTCTCTCTCTCTCTCTCTCTCTTCCCTCCCGCCACGGTGATCTCTCTCTCACTGTTTCTCTCTTCTCTCTCTCCCCCTCTCTCTTAATCTCCCTCTCGATCTCTCACTTTTCTTTTTTTTTATTTGTTTCTTCCCCCCTCTATCGGTCTCTCTCTGCTCTCTCCCTTTCTCACTTTCTCTCCTCTCGCCCCCTCTCTTCTTCCTTTTTATTATTTTTATTTCCCCCTATCTCGATCTCTCTCTCCCCCTCCACTATCTCTCTCTCGGTCTCTCTCCCTCATTTTTTATTATTTTATTTATCTCTCTCTCTCACTACTCCCTCACGTAAGCTCTCTGTTAACCCTCCACTATATATACACACACACTTTTTTTAGTTATTCTCTGGTTCTCTCTCTCCCTTTCGATCCCTCTTTCTTTTTTTTACTCACCCACCTCTCTCAACCTCTCTCCCTCACATGTTCTTTCTCCCCCTCTCTCTTCCATCTGCTTCTATCTCTCTCTCTCCCTCTCTTATATATATATAAGATATATATATATACTATATATATATATATCTCTTATATAGTTCCTATATATTTCTCTACATATATATATACATACTATATATGTAAAACTAAAATAAAAAAAATCTAAAAAAGGGGGGGGAGTTGTCTCCTCCCTCTTCCTTTCTCTCTCCAACCCTTTCTCTTTCGATCTCCCCTTTATAGATATATTCCCGTATATGTATATAGGTGTGTATGTGTGAGTGTTCTTGCAGGTGTGTGTGTGTAAGTGCTTATATGTGCCGGTACGGAATGGAAAGAGATGCTCCGGTCCGATCTGTGTTGAAGTCTGTGAAATAAAGAAAGTTGAGTTACCGGACGTTCGAGCGCACGAGAAGATGTTCCACTTCATCGTGTACTCACGCCGCCCTCGTCTTGGAGAAGCTCCCTCGAGCCCGTCATCGGCCCCTCAATAAGCTTTCTCATCTCCCTTATCTTATTTGATTTTTAAACACATTGCATGCATCATTTGTCGTCCATATTGCATCTCTCTCCCTGAGAGACCTTCATTTGGTCATTCATCATATCATCTATCTACCTTTTTATGTCTAAAAGGGGTTTCAAACAACACCAACCAGGTGCGCGTTTGAACATGACTCTGCTATTTTCATATCAAGAGACCGATACTACACTACTTTCATTCTAATCCACCGTCCATTTGTTTCGTCTGCTGTGTTTTGCAAGGATAACCAAAGGAGGCCCTATCCGTTGGCCGGCCGAAGGAAGAGGAAGAAGAAACTCACATCGTCCTGTTGCCTGGAGGCAAGACGCGATCATTCTCCTATTTTGAGGTACACTACCTCTGGCGATCACACCCTCCTTACTCCTATTGTGTTAGTTCTTTACTTCATTCTCACCTGCGCGGAGGACCATCCCCGCGGCAGTTCCCCTCCCCATTTAATTCCTGTTTAAACCCCGATCAAGGAATCCGTTCCTCGCGATGGTTTTATTTTCTGTACTTTCATTCCAACCCCGATCAAGGAACCCGTTCCTCGCAGTGGTTTCATTTCCTGCACTTTCGTTCCAACCCCGATCAAGGAATCCGTTCCTCGCGGTGGTTTAATTTTCTGTACTTTCGTTCCAACCCCGATCAAGGAACCCGTTCCTCGCGGTGGTTTCATTTCCTGTACTTTCGTTCCAATCCCAATCAAGGAATCCGTTCCTCGCGGTGGTTTCATTTCCTGTACTTTTGTTCCAACCCCGATCAAAGAATCCGTTCCTCGCGCCGGTCTTATTTTCTGTACTTTCATTCCAACCCCGATCAAGGAATCCATTCCTCACGGTGGTCTTATTTTCTGTACTTTCGTTCCAACCTCGATCAAGGAACCCGTTCCTCGCGGTGGTTTCATTTCCTGTACTTCCGTTTCAACCCCGATCAAGGAATCCATTCCTCGCGGTGGTTTCATTTTCTGCACTTTCATTCCAACCCCGATCAAGGAATCCGTTCCTTGTGGTGGTTTCATTTCCTATACTTTCGTTTCAACCCTGATCAAGGAACCCGTTCCTCGCGGTGGTTTCATTTCCTGTACTTTCGTTCCAACCCCGATCAAGGAATCCGTTCCTCATGGTGGTTTCATTTCCTGTACTTTCGTTCCAACCCCGATCAAGGAATCCGTTCCTCGCGACGGTTTTATCTCCTGTTCTCCGTCCCAGCCTCGTTGACGGAACCAGTTCCTCACGAGGGCTTCTTTCATGATTCTCATTCTGTCAATTGTTCTTGTTACTCTCATATTTGTTACAAAACCCCGCAAAGGCCAATGCCTAGTGGCGGTTCATGTTGTTCATACTACTGTCATCCCACTCTGTTAAGTGATATCCTGTTATAGTTAGTTTGCCTAGTTCTTGTTGCTATTATCGTTTTGTGATATTAACAGTTCGTTATAATGTGGTGTATCTTTATGTTGTGTATCACTCACTCCTGAATCTGTGGAAACGACTCCCGTCGGACCTTCTCCAACTTTTGCTACTAAGTTAGTACCCCTCACTCCTCATTCTTGCGCCGCTCCCTTCATCATCACCATTGTTCGCATCAACACTTTACGTTTCGCTTGTTACCCAAAGTCACCTTACGTCCTACCCTAATATTCGGTATCTCTAAAGCTACTCCCAAAGCAACGGGTTACGCCTGTTGAAGAGGGAGTTAGTTTACGCGAGAGGACCTTCGGGTCCCTATCTCAGCCCTGTACCAGAAATTGGGGTAAGTTCAGATTTTACTATGTCTCACTAGCAGGCTCCTTTCAGGACGGGTTTTCCATTACCCTTCTTTCACTTTTCATCACTGCCCCCTCTTGCATTTGGAGTAGACGATCTCAACCGTCTACTTCTCACTTTTCTCTAGCCTTTCATCACTATCCTCTCTTACCCCCCGAGGTTGGACGATCTCCGCCGTCTACACCTGATTGGCGATCACGGTGGGACATCTTTTGTTTTCTTTGGTTACCCAAATATCATCGGCACCCACGTGTGCCCCTTCACTTGGCACCCCCGTTTGCCCCTCCTGATTGCGCCCGCGTGCGCTATATTCGTGCTCTTAGTAGCACTCTTGACATCGGCACCCACGTGTGCTCTTCACTCGGCACCCCCGTGTGCCCCTCCTGATTGCGCCCGCGTGCGCTATATTCGTGCTCTCAGTAGCACTCTTGCCATCAGCACCCACGTGTGCCCTTCACTCGGCACCCCCGTGTGCACCTCCTGATTGCGCCCGCGTGCGCTACATTCGTGCTCCCAGTAACACTCTTGCCATCGGCACCCACGTGTGCCCTTCACTCGGCACCCCTGTGTGCCCCTCCTGATTGCGCCCGTGTGCGCTACATTCGTGCTCCCAGTAGCACTATTACCATTGACACCCACGTGTGCCCTTCACTCAGCACCCCCGTGTGCCCCTCCTGATTGCGCCCGCGTGCGCTACATTCGTGCTCCCAGTAGCACTCTTGCCATCGGCACCCACGTGTGCCCCCCCCACTCGGCACCCACGTGTGCCCCTCCTGATTGCGCCCGCGTGTTCTATATTCGTGTTCCCGCTATCACTTTTGGCATTCCAATTTCACCCCTCGTGCACTACGTGCATTACTCCAGAGTCTCCGGTGAAGTCTGAAGAGATTCGTGTTGTTACGGAAAAGGAGTGTTGTTATGATTGTTTAATTTCTTTTGTTGTATATATTTGTTCTCTGTTTATATATCTCTTGTTAAATTCAGCACTGCATTGCATATCATCTCCCTTTTATTTTTATTTTTTTGTTCCTTTCTTTTAGGATCACCCTTTCTTGGTGAAGGAAGGACTCTCCGTCGGGAATTCCTCTCGACGGACTAGGATCTCCTTCATCGGGACCTCCGTAAGACCCCGACATCGAAGGATTCCCTCTTTGTTCACTGGGCTGGTTGTACCATTGAAGTTCCCTGGAGATAGTCAACACATTCGTGGTGAGTCGAGTGTCCTTAGATCACACGGCGGAAATCAATATTGCAACTAAGGTCTCTCCTGTGGTGTGAACATTAGATTAGAAAAAAAAATAAAACAAAAAGAAAACAAAAAAGGGCGTAAAGCATCAACTTATTTGTTAATCTTTGCTATTGGTTTGAGTGTGTATGTTATTGCGCTTTGGTAGAATCTCACGTTCCGAAAAAGATCAAGAAATGTCCGGGAACGGTCAGAATCTGACCCCGGGTCACCAGGGGACACATGCCCCTGCTGTGGACGCAGGTTCCTCACGTGAACCATCATATGAGGTGCGAACCACCATTGGGGAAACATCCCCGCCGCAAGATATTTCCTCCCTACTAGGTGTCCTCGCGAACACACAGCTCAATCCCAAGCAGGTTCGAGCCTTTCAGGCCATCCTAAAAGGGAAATCTATTGCTTCTACTTCTCAAAACCCAACACCAGTTGTTCCCTCTACTCAAGAGCCTGCACAGGTAATCCCTTCCTCCCTCCCTCTCGCGCAGATAAGTCTGCAACATCCCTCTTTTCAATTACCTCCCCAGTCTCAAGTTCCACCAATTCTTCATACAACATTTCAGTCAGTTCCGTTTACTGACTTGCCACAACGTCGCACTCATCCGGAATTCCCTTCTCAGGCTTCCGCGAGGCCTCAGTGGCCACCACAACCTGCTGCTAACGATGAGGTCACTCAATCTCTCCTTCATAGGCTGAACAAGATGGACGAACAATTTTGAGATTTCAAAAAGATTGTGGATGTCAAATCCGCGCCTGAGATCTCTTTACCAATCCTTCCGGTATTCCGTCTCCCTCCTTCTGAAATGCCAACGTACCGACGGTACACCGGCATAGGCAACCCCTTCACTCATCTAAAGGATTTTATGTATGAGTCCTCGTTCTGGCAGAACGATCAAAGATCCCTGGCATATCTCTTCAGGAGATCATTGGATGGCCCCGCCTTAGAATGGTTCTATTCCCTAGAGCCGAGTGAGGCTGAGAACTTCGACGTAGTGCAACGGAAATTCCTACAGAAATATCGGGATAGGGTCGGTCCCTCCCTTTCTATTATCGACCTAGTGGCCGAGAAAATGAAGTCAGACGAAGATTTCATCCAATTTGCTGATAGATGGAGATCCTTGGCAGAGAAAGTGAGAGACCCCATTTCGGAATCGGAACAAGTGAAGATGATCGTGTCTAATGCCACTCTGCAATTCAGACACGTCCTGGCAATGAACAAGCTCACCACTATGGAGGAACTATATGAGAGGGCTCAATATATCCAAACACAGTTGAAAGATTCTCCCCTCATGCATATGTTTGATCCACCAAAGCCAAAGGTGTTTAGGAAGCCAAGCACGGGTGCCCAAGCTGGAGTGACAGAAGGGGTCGTAACGAATGAGCAGGTGAGTGCGGTTGGCAATCCCAACCGGCAAGCCAACTCCAGGCCTCCACAAGCTCCACAACCCTATCGTCCTCCCCCACAAAACAACCTCCTCCATAACAATATGCCTCAACCCCTCCACTCCAACAACAACAACAGCGACCTCCTCAATATAATCAGGTTCCACCACCCGGGGACTATGGCCCCCAACAACAGAGGAGGCCAATTGGCCCAAGGAGAAATCACTACCCACTTTTTCCAGAGTCATTATCAGACATTTTTAATGCTCTCATGGCTGCTAATATACTCACCTTGCCTAAGGAAAGAGCCATATGGCCCACGAACGTTGACACTTCCAGATATTGTGTCTTCCATAGACAGCCGGGTCATACAGTGGAAAACTGTTTCCATTTCAGAGATTATATCTATGATATGAATGATGAACATCAAATAGATTGGGATGAAATGAGACGATACGTCGCCATGATGAAGGCCAGGAGACCCCCTCCTAGACAACAACAACAGCAACAACAACAACAACAGCCTCAGCAGGCACCACAGCAACAGCCAAACATGGGCATCCTCCAAAATCCATTACCGGTGCACCAACAACCCAACCACCAAGTCAACCCCATCTCTTCCTTCCCGGAAGTTGGAAGAGGGCAAGATTGGCATACGGAAGGCAGCTCTGTCCTTGTCGCCAATCATGTTCCTAATCAACCTCCATGCCTTGTCCGTCCCGCACCTGTCTGTCTTTGACCCATAGCGCAACCTACAACAACGCCTCACTCATTTCCACCGCCATCACGTCCTCTCATCCGCATCCCTACTGTTAACCTTCCACTGAGTCCTCAGCAAACACCATCCACCTCCACCATAACCCCTTTACCCTCGAAACCCCTCATTATCCATCGCCCATCCGGGGCCCCATCAACCTCTACTATGCCTTCACCTTTTAAACCCCTTATCATTCACCGTCCATCTGAGACTTCATCCACTCCCACCATACCTCCACCTAACAAACCACTCATCAGAGCCCCTACACCTGTTATCGCCCCTGCTTCCTCAATTGTTCCTCCACCACTACCCCTCGAACCCCTGCTAAACCCCATATCTAACTCCATAGAAGTGCCACCAAACCCACAAGCCATGGTGCTCCATAGTGGAAGGATGTTCCATCGGATTTTCCCCCAAAACAGTCAGGTCCCCGAGCAGTCTCAGCCAGAGAAAGACACCGAAGAGCAGCCAGAGGAGTCTATCCCCGGGACACAATATGACCTGTTAAAACACTTGGATAAAACACCAGCTCGGATCTCCATTCTTGAGCTAATCAAGAGGTCGAAAACCCATCAGGATGCCTTGATGGAGTATCTTCAGAAGGTTATGGCAAATGAGGATCTCCCAGTGGAGAAGATCTCGTCGGTATTGACGCCGACTGATACACAACCGGCTATTATATTTCACCACCATGAGCTTGCCCCCAAGGAGGCTCGAAAATATGCTTTGTGTATTGCAGTAAAGATCAATGGGGCATCTATAGACCCATGTTTGGTGGACACTGGTGCGTCTATAAACGTGATCTCCATGAGCACTCTCCAATTATGTGGGGTTGACACGGAACAGATAAGGCCTTCATCAATTACGGTTACGGCCTATGACAATAGCAAAAAGCCACCAATGGGGATGATCATCTTGAATGTAGAATTGGGCCCTACATCAGTCTTTGCGGAATTCTATATCCTTGATATGGATCCCACATTCAAGGCCATACTAGGCCGCCCTTACATTGAGGTTATGAATGCTGTGCCTTCCACCAATCATCAGTGCTTAAAGTTTCCATACAAGGCTTAGATTATCAAGGTAAATAGCATGCCCATCTTTTCTACAGTGGATGCTATTAATACCTCATTGCCTTCTGTTTGGCCGACTCACCGGCCAATTCTTTCACTGCTAGATGTGTGTGACCCTCGCCGAGCCCCTTTAACACAAAAGCCATTTCCAACGTCAAAGTCATGTCACCCTTCCCATTCTAAGGGATGGGAGATCATGAGAAACATTGGCTACCAACAGGGCAAAGGCTTGGGTGCACAATTACAAGGGAGACTGAGACTGCCAAACAAGATAAGGTTAACCCTTAAAGCCGGCCTAGGCTTTGAAGGGCCACTTGAAGCATATGAGGAACCTCCCACATGGACCTTGTACTCCCATTTCAGAAAGGGGCCAGTAATGCAGATGGGAGATTGTCCGCAAGAATCACATGGGAAATTGCAGGTTGCCTACTTAGCTGAAAGTTGCTCGAGAGCTACAAAGAAGGGAAAGCACGGTGACCCGGACTGTGAGTGGAACAAGTGGTTCGATATACACGATGTTTCCATTGCACTACAACAAATGTTCTCGCCTCCGAACTTAGAGGGGCCGCCTTTGATCTCCGAGGTGCCAAAAGGTGTCGTTGACATAGCCGAAATTCCAAGTTTTCCTCGCCGAGAAGAAGTTGCCACTGACGGATCGCTTTCCGTCATTCTATCTGATCATTCTCCTCAGCCGTTGCTGCTGACTCTTTCTTGGACCCGACGTTTATCTGATGATATTCCCAGGTCCCCTTCTCTGCTCACATTCTTGCGCGAGTTTCTCAGCCCATGTCAAATTTTCAACCATGATTTGCTCAATGAGCCATGCAACCCCTTAGCTATAGTTCCCTCCTCTCATTCTCTAAATTCTTTCAATTATTTTGTAATTGAAAATGAAAATAAAAAAAATGTCAATTTCCGAACTCCTCAACAGTGCATTTCCTTTGAGGAGACCTCCTACATCTCTCACGAGTGTGCCCCGACTTACGGGCCACTCATTCAAGGTCCCCTAAGTTACATTCTTTACCCCTCCACTGAGGGGTCTTTTCCTATACATTCCTTAGTTTCCCCTTCATCTGTAGGACAGGTAGGTCAATCTAACAATAATGAGTCAAGGGTAGTGCCTAGAAGAAAATCCAAGGGTAGGCAAATTCCTCGTCGATTTCTTCTAGATTTAGCCAATAGGTGTCAAGCCTTTCTAGCCATTCCTCAATTGCTAGATAATCCCATCCAACTGTCGAAGTTAGAATGTGAGGAGGATTACACAATTGATGAGGGGTATGGAGTTTATGAGCTCACAGATGAAGAGTACCCTATTGAAGAAGGGGACGAAGAATATGAGGACGCGGTCGATGCATATGCTAGCGGAATGAGGAGGTTTGACGAACCATCAACCGCTATAGAAGAACCCACCAAACAAATCAACCTGGGGACCGAGGAATACCCTAGGATCGTCCTCATAAGCAATAATTTGCCGCTATCTGAAGAAGAGGAATTGATCGAGGTTCTCAAGGAGTACAGGGACACATTCGCATGGAGCTACGAGGATATGCTGGGATTGGATTCCACCCTGGTCGAACACCATTTAACACTAAAACCAGGGTCCGTCTCGGTCAAGCAAAGGTTAAGACGTTTCCACCCCCAGATGGCTTTGAAGATGAAGGAAGAAGTCGATAAGCTCCACAAAGTCAGGTTTATTAGAGTCGTCCTATATCCTCAATGGGTGGCAAACATTGTCCCGGTTATGAAAAAAGATGGAAATGTGAGAATATGTATCGATTTCAGGGACCTTAACCGCGCGTGTCCAAAAGATGATTTCCCCTTGCCTCACATCGACATGTTGGTTGATAACACAGCAGGCTATGAAACCCTCTCATTTATGGATGGATTTTCGGGGTATAATCAGATCCGTTTGGCGGAAGAGGATCAGGAGAAGACATCATTCACCACACCCTGGGGAACTTACTGTTATTTAGTCATGCCGTTTGGCTTGAAGAATGCTGGAGCTACTTATCAAAGGGCTATGATGGCAATATTTCATGACATGATGCATGTGTATTTAGAGGTGTATGTGGATGATTTACTGGTGAAATCGAGGACTAGGGCAGAACACCCGAGAGTTCTAGCGAAGGTGCTGCAAAGATCAAGGGAGTTCAATTTGAAAATGAATCCAAAAAAGTGCGTATTTGGTGTCTCGTCGGGTAAATTGCTTGGTTTCATTGTGAGTAAGAAGTGCATTGAAATAGATCCCAACAAAGCTAAAGCAATTAGGGATATGCCACCTCCGAAAAACCTGAGAGAAGTTCGAGGGTTAATTGGAAGGTTACAATTCATTCGTCGATTTGTGTCCCAGCACTCGCAAAGGTGCAAACCTTTCTACGAGTTGACTAAGTCAGGAGTAGAATTCAGTTGGAATTCTTAATGCCAAAAAGCTTTTGAAGGATTGAAAGAATAGCTGGCCAATCCACCCGTCCTAATTCCACCCACGCCAGATAAACATTTAATCCTTTACATCTCGGTTCTGGACGACTCCGTGGGAGCTATCCTAGCACAAGCCGATGAAGCGAGCAAGGAAAGGGCGACCTATTACTTGTCCAAACTCCTCAACCCCTGTGAGCAGAAGTACACGGCTATGGAGAAAACGTGTGCCGCCCTTGTCTGGGTAGTGCAGAAATTGAAACACTACTTGTTAGCGCAGCAAGAGTGATATAGAAGGGGGGGATGAATAGATCACTCCCAATTTGTAGAAACTTAGGCGTAAAATAATTTCTACTGCTAACACACCTCCTTAAACCGTACACAGAGAAATGTAAATGAGAATGAAGAACTGATCACATGGAAGCAAAGAGACGAGCAGATGAAGAGCGTAGATAACAGTAGCAAACCACAGAGGAGGCACTCGGTTTTTAGGTGGTTCGATTGCAGTCCGCAATCTACATCCACTCCTCACTCCAACTAGAGTGAGGATTCCACTAGACAATGCTAGATCAATGCAGACTCAGTCTGCGAACAACATGCTGCCACACAGCTTGAACACCAAGGGAAACAAATCCCTCAACCAAGTTCTGCTACCCACAAAACTTGAAACCTGTTCTAGCTCCCAGCTAGAACACAACCGGAGAATCCTCTCCCTTCCTCCACACACCAGAGGGAAACTGTTAGTGACAACCAGTCACTAACACCACCAGAGATCACCGATCTCTCTTCCTCTGCAACACAGAGGGAAACTGGAGTGATACTCCCTTCCTCCACACACCGGAGGGAAAACAATTCAAATCATAAGGATGAACAAAATGAAACGAAAGCAAAGTAGAAACAAAAACCAATGAAGAAGAAATCGGTTTTGAAAACCCAATACAAATGTAGCTTCAAATGAAGCAATTCATCAATCCACACACACTGCTCTCTCTCTCGAACAAACTCCTCTCGGATCTGAAACTCTCTGCTCTTTTTCTTTTCTGGATCGTGCAAACTCTCACCAATGGCTTCTGCTTTCTCTATTCATGATCTTTCTTTTTCTTCTCTGGATCGAATACTCTCTGCTGCTCTCAGACTGGATGTATAGACTTTGCTCCTTTTCTTTCGATCTTTTTTCTTTAGTGGAAGAAGGCTCGTATATATAGCAGCAGCAGCAGCAGCAGCAGCCCCTGGGCGCGTGGCTTCCACGTTTTCCCGCCCAAGGAATTCACCAGATCCGAGGCAGCTTCATCCACGTGTCATCATCTGGTCAGGCCTTCCAACCTCGGATCACGTGCCCTTCATTAGCCTCCACGAGCAGAGCACCTGTCAGATAGAGTATCGGAATATCAGGTTAAGTGAAGAGCTCTGTATAGACTTGTAAAGTCGATCATGATGTATAGACTTGTAATGTAAAGTGCGTTCTCGCACGGGAGCATATGAAGTCTCAGGGGAGCATCTATGGCCTCTGGACAGCATCACCAGCGTCAGGAGAGCATGTGGAGCACATGCTGTCTCTGGGGAGCAATCGCTGCTCCAGGGGAGCATCCTCAAAGTTAGGGAAGCATTAGCAGTCACTGGAGGGCATACTCGGTCCCAGGAGAGCATCCGGAGGGACATGCGAGCATGCACGTCTGATGTACAGACTCTACCAATGTATAGACTTACCACCGACCATTGTGTAGACTTGAAGAATGTGAGACGATGGCTAAGACACTGCACAATCTGATGTATAGACTTTACTTAACACAGTCCGATGTACAGACTTGGGATTTCAACTGAAGGGTGTATAGACTTGACCAAACAGTCCAGTGAATAGACTTGAATAGCTGAGGCCAGTGTACAGACTTCGAAGGATGCAGACTCTGTATAGACTTCAAGAGATGACACTGCAGACTTGAGAATACTGTGTACACACTCACAGCGTTGACGCTGCAGACTTGAGAATGCTCACAGCGTTGACGCTGCATGAGACGTAGGCTGTACAGACTTAGAGATTTCTGAATGAAACGATCGGCTGATGAACCGATGTACAGACTCTGAATGTAAAGGCAGTCTGTATAGACTTGAATCGCTTGAAGCGATGTATAGATATTGTGAAGCTGAAGCACTATACAGACTTGTGAAGACTTCAGCGTTGTACAGACTTGGTGAAGCTCAAGTGAATGTATAGACTTGATGAACCACTGTGGATGTGTGGACTTGAGCGAATGAAGCCGGTGTACAGACTTGGTAAATTGAAGCCTCTGTACATACTTTCCTAAGACGCAGTTCAATGTATAGACTTGAACGACTGAGGCCGATGTACAGACTTGCCTAAGACACAGAATGAGACGCTGGCTGAGACGGACGCTGTACAGACTTTGAAGACATTGAACGTTTGAGCAGCATGCAATGTACACACTTAGTGATGTACAGACTTGGCCAGGAAAGCGTAGGGAAATGTTGAGTGTATGGACTTGGCCAATGCGTAGGAAAAGATATCGAATGTACAGAGTTGGTGAATCACAGACCAGTGTATAGACTTAGAGAGATGAAGTCTAGTGTATAGACTTGGAGAACTGATCAATGTGTTGGGTTGGCGTATAGACTTTGCCACAGTCTAATGTACATACTTTGCTGAAGTGAACGAGCCAATGTGTAGACTTCAAAAGAAGCAGTCCGATGTACAGACTTCAAGAAGTCTTGACAACGAACGCTGTTCAGACTTTGCAAACAAGACTCTGGGCGATGTATAGACATACACTATCGGATGTGTAAACTTCATGACAATGCAGCAGCCAGTGTATAGACATGAGGTGTGACAATCCAATGTATAGAGTTGAAGCTTGGAAGGATGTATAGGGTTGAGCTGAACTGACTTTGGCAATGTGCAGACTTGACTGGTCGGGTAGTGTACAGACTTAGAGTATTAGGATCAATGTGTAGACTTCAGTTAGAAGGTGCCCGATGTACAGACTTGAAGAAGATATGCCAATGTATAGACTACATGGATCAAGCTGGTGTATAGACTTTGTGCCCAGCCTATCAATGCTCTGATGCGTCGACCCACCCTTGCTGATGAGTCGACCCACTACTGTTCATATTAACCAAACAGTGTAGATAGAATCAAGATAGCATGCTTATCTGACAACCAAATGAACTGAACTCACTTAGGTGATGAACCAGCATGAATCTAGAGATAGGAGGTTGATTTATAGTGTGAGACATCATCAAAATCATAGGGATGCAACAATCTCCCCCTTTTTGATGATGACAACACTATGAATCAAGCAATATCAAGGAATTTATATCAGCTGCAATAGACAAAGTAAATTCAAGGCATGCACATGCAGATGAATTATACAATCCCTACAACACACTCTCATCTCCCCCACAACTCATAACCATAACTTCCACGAAGTAACATGACTCCCTCAAAGCTCAAGACAAAACCAAGACTCACTGATATTGCACTGATATTGTAGAACTTCTCACCGAAATTGCAGACATTGCAAACTTCTCTCCCCCTTTGACATCAGCAAAAAGAACTACAGAATGTATGACAGTGCTGGAAACATGAGGACTAAGGGCAGTAACTTCTTAGTGCAGAAAGTCACGAGTAGGTCTTAAGAGAATAAGTGAGTTTCTAATCTCAAGAGAAGATTCTTTATACTTCAGTACATAATAGAGAAGTAGAATGATAGACAAGTTTATCAGCATACATAGTGGATGATTTAGAGCAGGAGTTCACAAGTATGGTCAGATATAGCTGATCATTCAACTATCCCACAAGATAGCAAGAGACTAAATCAGAGAGGTGTTCTCAAGGTATTGAAGACAAGCAATCCATTAGTTGCATAACAACAAGGAAATTTTTTTTTTTGTTGGAGATGATTTGCAAGAAGATCAATGAGTAAGTTGGTAGTTCACTCCTTTGACATTAGAGAGACACCTTGATTAGAGGCCTGAATCTCCAGTTACTCAGAGTGAGTACCTCATTACTTCCCCCCCTTTTTTTATTAGGGAACAGAGATAGTAACTGTGGCTTTTGACATGAGGAAACACCTTGATTAGAGGCCAGAGTCCCCAGTTACTCACCAGTAATCCACCATTGCTCTGTCATGTCTTTTCATTCATTTTAAGCATTTGACACCTCATGACATGGGAGAAAAATTCATTTCATTGATGAAGCTCCCAGTTTCTCAGTGATCAAAACAGAACATTTTTGTTCAGTTAAGCCCTTGAGTTAAAGAGATAGAATGATTGAAAATAATACCAAGAGGACTATTTCTTGAATTGAGTCTTGAAGTCTAGATTTCAAGTTGATTGGGTCAGATATCAAGACATACAAGTTTTTGGCCTGTACTAGAATCAATGACAATGTAGGAAGATATACTTTATGCAATTAGTCCAAATCTCTGAAGAAGTACTAAAGGAAAGATTCTAATCTGGAGATTAGAGTCACTAACTTATAGACTTAAAAGATAAGTGACACTCTACTGTCTGAGAGAACCACTCTAGATCAGTCATGCAAGACCAGCAAAGTTACACATCTGGACAGCCCTTTTGAATCTGTCAAAGAACTTCTTTTCTCACATCACAACTCAGCTCCCCCTAAGACATAGCATTCCTTAATAAAACATTTCAGCATAATCTCAAAGCTTCCCCTTACTCAAAGTATTTCTGAAAGCTAACTAGTAAGCATTCTGAACTCCCCCTTAAACCAGCATGAAAGAAGGCTAATTTTCAGACAAACACAACTCCCCCTCACAACAAGAGCAGGCTTCATAATTATGACAATTTGTATAAGCCTAATTCCCTTCTCAATGTGGTGAATTTTTCATTATCCAGAGGTTTTGTGAATATGTCAGCAATCTGATTATCTGTGCCTACATGAATCAGTTCAAAATTATTCTTAGACGCCTCATCTCTTATAAAATGATGTCTTATCTCTATGTGTTTGGTTCGTGAATGCAAAACATGATTTTTTGCAAGATTGATGGCACTAGTGTTATCACAGTAAATAGGTGTGCACCCCAGGTCTACTTGGTAGTCCTGAAGCTGGTATTTAATCCATATCACTTGTGTTCCACAGCTCCCTGCAGCCACATATTCAGCTTCTGCAGTGGAGAGGGCCACAGAATGTTATTTCTTGGAGCCCCAAGACACTAAACACTCACCCAAGAATTCACAATGGCCACTAGTGCTTTTCCTGTCTAGTTTACAGCCTGCATAATCAGCATCTGTGTATGCTACTAAGTTAAGTGTGTGAGATGCAGGAAACCATAAACCAAGAGAATGACTAGCTGACAAATATCTGAAGATTCTTTTAACTGCAGCTAAGTGTAGTTCAGTAGGTCTAGATTGATACCTTGCACACATTCCTACACTGAATTGTATATCTGGTCTAGAGGCTGTCAAGTAAAGAAGTGATCCAATCATACCTCTATAAAGTTTGGCATTTACTTCTTTACCTGTCTCATCTGCATCCAATGAAGTATTGGTGCCCATGGGTGTAGTAATGTGCTTTAAGTTTTCCATGCCAAACCTTTTGAGCAGTTCCATTGTGTATTTGGTTTGGTTGATGAAGCACCCATCTTCTAGCTACTGTACCTGCAATCCAAGAAAATATTTTAGTTCACCAACCAAGCTCATTTCAAATTCAGCAGACATCATGGTAGAAAATTCATCACATAGTTCATGCTTAGTTGATCCAAATACAATGTCATCTACATATACCTGAACTATGATGAGATCTTTATTCATGCCCTTGGTAAATAAAGTTTGATCAACTTTACCTCTTTTGTAGCCCTTGCTGATCAGAAATTCAGACAATCTTTCATACCAAGCTCTTGGAGCCTGCTTTAGACCATACAAGGCTTTGTTTAACCTGAAAACTTGGTTAGGTTGAGGAGAATATTGAAATCCAGGAGGTTGTTCAACAAAAACTTCATCCTTAATAACTCCATTTAAAAAAGGCACTTTTAACATCCATTTGTTGGAGTTTTATATTCCTTGAGCATGCAAAGGCAAGCAACAATCTTATAGCTTCCATCCTAGCAACAGGTGCATAGGATTCATCAAAGTCTACACCGAATTCCTGACAGTAGCCTTTGGCTACTAGTCTGTCCTTATTCCTCGAGATAATTTCATCTTCATTCATCTTATTTTTGAACACCCACTTGGTTCCTATGATATTTATGCCATCTGGTCTTGGGACAAGCTCCCAGACATTATTCCTTTCAAACTGACCTAATTCCTCACTCATAGCATTGAACCAAGCTTGATCAGCTAAGGCCTCTTCTACTGTTTTGGGTTCAATTTGTGAGACTAATGCAATTAAGTCATCATTATTCACATTTCTAAAATGAGACCTAGTCCGAAGAGGATCTTCAGGATTGCCTATGACTTTATCTAAAGGATGGTCTTTAAGAAATCTAATATTTGTTGAAGACTCACCTGTTTCTCTTGGACCTTCCTGATTTGGGGAATTTGTTTCTCCACTCTACTGAGTCTTCTCTTCTTCTTGTTGGTCTTCTAGAAAATCTCCACCATGATTGGAATCCCTGTCAAGATTTTCAACATTAGGAACATCTTTCTTTTCACTAAAAAGGATGTGTGGAGATTCTTCCATTTTCTGATCTGATATGTTAAATACCCTATATGCCCTTGACACTTCAGAGTAACCCAAGAATATTCCAGGTGAACTCTTGGCTTCAAACTTGTCTAAATCTTTCTTATCATTGTTATGAATAAAATATTTTGCTCCAAAAATTCTAAAATGAAACAAGTTTGGTTTCTTACCTTTTAGAAGCTCATAGGGTGTTTTCTTGTGTATGGGTCTTACCATGGCTCTGTTGATTATGTAGGTTGCTGTATTGGCCGCTTCTGCCCAAAACCTTCTAGATAATCTACTTTCAATCAACATGGTTCGGGCCATCTCCACCACTATTCTATTTCTTCTCTCCACAATCCCATTTTGTTCAGGTGTCCTGGGAGAAGAAAACCTGTGAGTTAGTCCTTCTTTGTCACAAAGGTCAGTAAACATGGAGTTTTCAAACTCACCTCCATGGTCAGATTGAATAGAACTAACCTTGTACTTCCCTTCTTGTTTGACCTTATTGAAAAACAGATTAAACTTTTGAAATGCATCACTCTTATTTGCTAAGAAAAATATCCATGAATATCTAGAGAAGTCATCTATGATGACATAGCCAAACCTGTTTCCATTAAGACTCTGAGTTCTAGTTGGACCGAAAAGGTCCATATGAAGAAGTTCCATTGGTCTAGAAGACAATGGCTCAGATCATAATTTAAAAGAATTTCTGGTCTGTTTGCCTAGAGCACAGGCATCACATGCTTTTGATATTGATTTGAATTTAATTCTAGGCATGCCTCTAACTACATCATGCTTGACCAATCTATTTAAAGTTGAAAAGCTAGCATGACCTAGACGTCTATGCCATTCAAAAGCATCATTTTCAGAATTGGCAGATAAGCAAATAGTAGATTCAAATTTCTCATCTAAGTCTATAATGTAGACATTATTAATCCTGTTGGCTACAAATTTAACCATGTCAGAATTTGTTTCAAGAATTTTGCATGAACTATCATCAAATACAACCTTGTGACCCCTGTCACATAATTGACTAATGCTAATCAGGTTGTATTGAAGCCCTTCCACAAGTAAGACTTTTTCAATGGACTTTGTGGAAGACTTACCTACTGTTCCAACTCCAATTATTTTACCTTTGTTCTTTCCTCCAAACTTGACCAGACCCCCTGGCTTCATCTCTATCTTGCTAAACTTGGATCGGTCTCCTGTCATATGCTTGGAGCAGCCACTGTCGAGGTACCACTTGTTGTCTTCAGCTGCCAGGCCGACCTACACAGATACATCAAGCAGAGTGATTTGGAACCCAAGATGAGTTGGGTCCAATGACATTGTTCAAATCTCTGATCAAGTGTTTAGGTATCCAGATTTATTTCAGCATGGTTTTTTCTGGCACCTTCCTTTCTGGTTTATTAAAGTTGAATCCAGCTGAACTGGAGAAGTGAGTTTTATTCCATTCATTAGTCTTCCTATTCCTAGGAAATTTCCTGTAGGCTTGTTGATTAGCATATCTTTGACCATGAAAGTTATTTCTCCAGTAGGTCATGTTTGGACCCATCTGATTGTTGTAGTTCCAGCTCTTATTCTGATTTGCTTTCTTGGTCCATCTATCATTTGTGTTCTGGTAAGTGGGCTTAGTGTTATTCTTCATAAAATTCATTCCCATCTTAAATGGTTGTCCAGTACTGATTTTTGTGTTTTCTTTAGGACTTTGTCTTTCCTTAGAGCTGTTTGAGCTGGATGGTGTGTCCAGCTTTTCTTTTCCCTTCTCTGGGCAGAAGGTGATGGTCTTGAATTGCAAGGGTCTCTTGTTGGTTGGGTCATAGCCTAGACCTTCCTTATTGAAATTGACCATAGTCCCTAGTATAGCATCTAAGCTAGTCTTTCCTTGGACAAACTTTTCTAAGACTTTCTGTTTGTCTTTCAGCTCCTTTTGAAGGGACTCAAAATTTTTTAGGAGCTCAGCATTTACTTTCTTCACAGCTTCATATTTCTCTGAATTCACTCTAATTTCATTCATGCTTTCTTCAATTTTAGTTTTGAATTCATTGAGCTGTTTTTGACTTTCTTGAATTTCTCCCTTGAGCTTATCATTTTCTTTCCTTAGTGAGGTTATTTCTTCTAGTTGTTCTTTTAGCTTCTCATTTTCCTCACAGATCAGAGTTTGTTCTTCAACATTTGTGTTAAATTTTCTTTTCAGAACTCTGTGCTCTTTGCTAAGGGAATTAAATTTATCTAGCAAGTCACCATAAGCATCCTCCCAGTCATCAATTGAGAAATTTTCAAAAACGTTTATTACCTCCTCTTCACTGTTTGCCATAAGGCAAATCCCATCTTCATATTCTTCTGAGGAAGCTTCTTCTGGGTCTTCTTCTTCCTCGCTCCATGTGCAGACCATCGCCTGTGACTTCTTCTTCTTCTGCACCTTTATGTTTTTCTTCTGAAGATAGGGACCCTTCTTCTGGAGGTCTGGGCATTCGTCTTTCATATGTCCCTGTTTGTTACAATTAAAACAAGTTAGTCTCTTAGGATTTTTATCCCTGTAACTAGTAAATTCAGCATTCTTGTTGAAAAGGTGTGGCTTCTTCTTCCTAAAGGTCTTTCCCTTTTTCTTCAGAAATTTTCTGAACTGTCTAGTGAGCATTGCCTGCTCCTCCTGGTCGAGATTTGACAAACCTTCAAGCTCGGACTCAGACTCGGGGCTACTGCTGCTGCTCCCACTGTTGCTACCCTTGTTGCGGGATGCCCTTAGAGTCACATTCTTACCCTTCCTCTCACTTCCTTCTCCACCTCCTTTGAAATTCATCTCATAGGTCATAAGAGATCCTATGAGTTCATTCACAGTCAAGATAGTCAAATCTTTTGACTCCTCAATCACAATGGCCTTAGCGTGCCATGTCGGGGATAAAGATCTAAGGATTTTCCTGACTATATCTGCCTCAGCAAGATCCTTCCCTAGCCCTTTAAGAGTATTTGTGATTAAAGACAACCTGGCATACATCTCAGTTATATTTTCGTCTGCATTCATCTTAAACATTTCATACTTAGAAGTGTAGAGATTTACCTTCGAGGCTTTCACTTGAGCTGTACCTTCATAGATCAATTGCAGCTCATCCCACATTCGCTTGGCAGTTCTGTATGCAGATATACGAGCATATTCCTCTGGATGAACAGCACACTGGATGATGTTCAGCCCCGTCCAGTTGAGTGAAGAGAGCTTGACATGGTCATCTGTCCAAGCATCCTCGTTTGGTGGCAGATCATATGGCCCCACCGTGATTACTCTCCACAGTTTATGACTCTGAGCCCTGATGAACACTTCCATCCTGTTCTTCCAAAACAGATAGTTACTACCATCGAAATAAGGAGGGCGACTAATGGATTGACCTTCGGCCATGAAGGTTCTAGGACCACCAGCATTCCCTTGACCGTTCATCCACATGGCGTAAACCTACTCTGATACCACTACTTTCTAGCTCATGAAGTCCATCTGATTGCCCGAATGAACCCTATGAAGTTCCTTCTAGAAAAATCTATCCTTACGAATAGATTAGCATGCTGGCAAAGCTTTCTTTCTTAGTTTGACATCACCTACATTCAGCAAAAGGTAATCAAGGGGTATGCCATAGCTGAGCATCTCGCTCACCATCCTCTCCCCAAATTCGATCCTGTCTAGTCAGAGTTTCCAGATGAGGAACTAATGTCCATCAATCAATCAGATGATTACATGTGGACGTTACATTTTGATGGAGTTCTGAATTCCCAAGGGAAGGGAATCGGCATTGCCCTCCTGTCGCTTGAAGGCCTTACATTCCCACTAGCATACCAGCTCAAATTCCCAGTCACCAACAATATAGCTGAATATGAAGCTCTGCTGGCTGGCCTAGAACTTGCTCATTCTTTTCGTATCACTGAATTGCGATTCGTAGGTGACAGTCAACTCATTCTTCGCCAGGTGCTCACCAAATATCGCACTCGCGATCCCAAGCTCAAGCCATACCAAGAACTCACTGCTGCATTTTCCAAACTGTTCACCAAATTGAACTTTGTCCATGTCCCTCGTCATTAGAATATTCTGGCCGATGCCCTCGCCTCGTTGGCATCATCTTTAAGGTTCCCTCTAGGAAGATGGTTTGATTCCATTTCCATCTACAAGCGTCACGCCCCTGCAATCGATGACGCTTCCTACGTAGATATCAAGGACAGGATAGCAAGGCCCTACAGGAAGAAATCCTTGAGAAGAGGAAAATTATGTTGACAGAGTTAGAAGAAGAATTGGCTGATGAGGAGAAGCCATGGTTTTACGAAATTGCCCAGTATTGCAAAGATCAATCCTACCCTGGAGAAGCCACATCGGAAGATAGAAAAGCCATAAGGAGAGTGGAACAGAGATACATGCTGGTTGGAGGAGTGCTGTACAAGAGAAGTCTTACTAGTATTCTTCTAAGATGTCTCTACGAAGAGGAGGTCTGGAAATGCGTCGAGGAAGCACACTCTGGTGTGTGCGGTGGCCATGTGAATAGCCAAATACTTGCCAAGAAAATCCTTCGGCAAGGCTTTTACTGGCCCACCATGGAAAAGGATTGTGCCGTCTATGTCCGCAGGTGTGTCAAGTGTCAACTTCACGCTGATAAAATTCATTCCCCATCTTCTTCACTTCATCCAGT
The DNA here is from genome assembly GCA_022559845.1 of Amorphophallus konjac. NCBI lineage: Eukaryota > Viridiplantae > Streptophyta > Magnoliopsida > Alismatales > Araceae > Amorphophallus > Amorphophallus konjac. Next base: position 347,743,551 of record CM040123.1, on the reverse strand, counting down.
GTCCTCCTCATGGCCTTTCTCCATGTGGGCTTTTGGGCTTTTGATGTCATTGGTCCTCTTGGTAATCCTAACTCACTCACTAAGCAAAAATCATTCATCCTTACTGCAACGGAGTACTTCACCAAATGGGCCGAAGCCGAAGCTTACGTGGAGGTTAAAGCATCAACAGTCTGCAAATTCATCATGAAGAAAATCATCGCCATGTTCGGCATTCCAAGTACAATCATCACTGACAATGGGCCACAATTCATTTCTTAGGACCTTCAAGACCTCTGCAAAAGGTATAAAATTGCATTGCATCATTCATCACCTTATTATCCACAAGGTAATGGCCAAGCAGAGGCCACTAATAAAATATTGATTAAAATCATAAAAAAGATATGTGAGTCAAACAAGTTCTCGGATTGGCCAGAAAAGCTGATTGAGACTTTATGGGCCTATCGCACTTCAATTCGTACCCCCACTGGGTAAACCCCGTTCGCCCTTACTTATGGGATGGAGGCGGTAGTTCCGTATGAAATCTCGGTTCCTTCTCTCAGGTTACAGTTGGACAAGGAGCTTCCCCTCGACGAACGTCGTGATTCACTCCTTGCCCAATTGAAACTCTTAGATGAGAAACGGCTGGCCGCTGCCGAGCATACACGTGTATATCAGAACAGACTTACACGTTTTTATCAAAAGAAGGTCATTGAAAGGAAATTTCAAGTCGGTGAAATGGTAGTGAAAAGAATGTTTGTAAAACCTAGTGGGCCGCGTTCTAAACTCCAACCCAATTGGGAAGGACCGTACGTGATTCAGGCTGTGCATCCTGGCAACGCCTACAGGCTAGTCAATGCTGAGGGGATCGAGTTATC